>CM077648.1:13926118-14453618 GCA_039707465.1 Rhabdophis nuchalis | reverse complement strand
TGGAGGCTTCAGGGAAGCTCCTGAAGCCTCTGGAGGTGGGTGGGGAAGGCTGTTTTCACCCTCCCCAGACTCCTAGAAAGCCTCTGGAGCCTGGGGAGGGCGAAAAAAGTGAGCCAAAAGCAAAGGGTCGCGCACATAGCATTATGGGTGTGGCACGCCCATGCACGCCCCCCCCCCCCTGCGCTCCCCTCACTTTTGGCACACGAGCCAAAAAAGGTTAGCCATCACTGCCCTAGGCCTTGAGTTTGACACTCCTGTTTAGTTTTCGTCCTTTAGAAAGAGAAATGCCATGGGGCAGCACTGGAGGGTTGGATCTGAGAGGCGCGTGCGTTTATTCGGGTCTCTTTGAGCTTTCTCTTGCTTCCAGGTTGAATCACGTCGGTGTTCATTTTCTTAGCACAGGTGCAGCAGTGAACAGCAGCGAAAGCCTCCCTCCCTCCTCATCTGTCAATGACATTTCCTCCATGTCCACAGACCAGACCCTGGCATCGGACACTGACAGCAGTTTGGAAGCTTCTGCAGGACCCCTTGGTTGTTGCAGGTGACTAGCCGCCTGCCTGCGAAACCCAACGTTCTTCAGAAGATGATGCAATTTGTAGGGAGACAAATCTATGGTGATTAGTGAAAGAATTTGATGATGGCAAGGAAGAGAGAGAGAGAGAAAGAGAGAGAGAGAAAGAGAGAGAGAGAGAGATCAAAATACACATACTGTTTAAGCAAACAAAAAAGTCCCTTTCAGCCTGCTTTTCCTTAAAAAAAAGAGTAATGTAAATGCAGCTAAGCTCAAGTGTATATTTAACTTATAGTTGCTCTGCTTTGGTCTTCTTCCAACAATGCTTACTGCACAAAAAGAGAGAGAGAAAGAAAAAAAGGGGGGAAATTAAGAAAAAGATTGGGGAAAAGTTTTAAAAGAGCTTTTTCCCCCCCCATTAAAAATGGCAAAAAATTTAATGGTTGTAAAATCAGCAATCTGCAACTGTCCTTTCTCATAATGGCATGACAAGGTGGACAGACCTCCTTCCCTTTCTGTGTATACATGTGTGCTTATTTAACTGCTCTCTGTTTCTGTTTTGGATAAATACACAGAGAACTGCACATGTATCTTGGTGTACATACATACAAATATGCATTTGAAGATACAGTTAATACATGAAGCTGTGTGTATGCATAAACCGAAGAAGCAGGAGCCTTTATGCCGTGGAGAACCGCCTCCTGTCGTTGTGTTTTTTAAATGACATTTTCACCTGTAATTATAATCTCAATGTACAGTACGGCTTGTTTAGTTGTTCCATGGGTTAGTTTACATTATTTTACGGCTAAAATCCTACAAAGCTCACTTCCGAGTTGGAGCTAAGATGGAAATAATGTACAATCAGAACCCAAGTGAAGCCTTCTCAAAATCTCGACAGTGTAGCATCTTAAATTTCAGTGTTGTTTGAACAGCAACTTTTGGGGAGGAAAAATGTAGGACGGTGACTCAACCGATCAGTTATTCATCCCCACGACCGTAGGAATTTGGTTTTTAGAATATTCATCTATGGGAATAGCATGTTTTTCTATGGACATTGGTGGGAGAGGACCCCATTTCTATCGTATTGTTCCTGTGAAGTTTTTGGAAGCCCTTAGTTGGCTCCTATGGATCTTCTGATCCAATGTGTGTCATCTTAAGTGAAGAAGGGAGAATTACTAAGCACCATCTTATCTACTGAAAGTGACCATCAATTTTATTGAAAGGTGTTGTATAAATTAGACAAGTCATCCATAGCCTCAGTCACACCCTTGGGCTTATATCTTGGGGGAAAGTAGCATACTTCTGTCCTAATTTGGTCTTGGGAAACTAAAATCCATCAAGCATAAAAAGTTACAAGATTCCTGTCTGCAGAATTTCCAGCAAACTCTCAAATAATTATCAGGTTCTACATCAAGGCAGATTGGATGATTTGCTAGGCAAATATGAGCCTTCGTTTTATTTCTTAGATCTGAATAGAACACTATCACAATCTGGAAAATGTTTATTTAATATAGGATTAGGCAAACTTTTTTTTTTCCTGGGCAATAACAGGTACTTATTGGTAAATTACGTATTATGGCTGCATCTTGAACCATGTGGCGTATTCCCTAAATGCAGGAACATAATGAAGTCCAATTGCAACAAGATCATATTGCAGGTCTGTTTACTTAGAGCAATTTAGCAAGTCTGGAGCAGGTCAGTGAATGTGTTTGATGCCGTGAATGTCTTCTTAATTTGGTTTATCACTTCCCTTTTATAAAAGGGTTGTGTATCTAACTACTTTGAGCTTTCCTTTTCCCTTAATGGTACCTTTTCATCCAGACAATGTAAGCCAGAGTCAAAATATTCCAAGACATGCTCACGATGTTAGCAACTTTAGTAATTAGTGTTGCAAAATATATTACTTGAGCAAGAAGTTAAGGCAAAAATCTGCCTGCCTCATATGGGACAGTGTTCAAACTTGTCCTCTGAGGGCTTTGGGAGATGCAGGAGCAAAAATGTTCTGGAATGATGAAGAAGCTCCAAAAGACTCCATCTATCTTCTCTGCACATATTCTATATAGCTCGTACCCTGTTTTCAGTCTGACCAATGGTATGCTATATATGGTCATGAGGAACAATGTCACAAACCTAGCTTTCCCCCCCAAAACTTATTTGTTGAGTCTGTTGATACCTGAATGAATGGTAGGACTGTAGTCTAACTTTTAAAGAAAATCCAAGATGTCATTTATTTCCCCTAAATGAAGCTAGAAATCAATGCTATGGATTAATCTGTACAGATTGCCATGAAGCCATGTTCAGAATGGCAGAAAATATTAACATCCTCCATTACGTTCCATTTTCATTCATGAAAAACCCAACCTTCTTACATATCCAAGGGGTTAGAGGAATTCTCTACAATTTCCCAGAGGGAAAGTGAAATTTTGGCAAGATTCATTCCAGAGACTTAAACAGAAGATGGAAGTCCAATGTCTTCTCCAAGGTTTAGAGTCAGGGAGTCAACTCTGGATGTTGAAATTCAACCCCTTGTGTAGCTTTTGAAAACACAACCCCAGCTTACCTTTAACAACTGTCATAGTTAGATGATGTGAATCAAAACAAAATTAACTTTCTAGTTAATTTCAATGAAGAGAAATAAACATAAAAGTATGCACAATTAATGCACAGTTGCAAGTCACCCTAGTAAGCACGTTTAAGCCTATTCATATCACACAGGTCTGAATTCCATACAATATTTCTAGAAGTATTTCTAATGATGTAATGTAGTTTCAGTTGCTAAGTAAGGTAGCGAGGGAGTAGATTTTTCTTTGAAGAAAAAGAATCAGAAAGTTTAGTTTGTGCAGTATGTATAACAGCAATAAGCAATAGGTTATTACTGCAAATATACATATATATATATATATAGCTAGATACATATATATAGCAATATAGGGGACAATCTACTAAGTGCCACTATAAGTCAAAGCCATGTGGATGGTATGTGTACAAGAATCACATGCAACTTCCATACATGTCACAAAACAATGGTGCTTAATCTGTTGCCCCCTTATTCTTCTCAAAGCCATGAAATGATGTTATCTCACGTGGCATTGTAACTTGAACCCAGCCTGGAAGAAATCCCAATACACAAGAAATGGTAGTATTTACAAGAAGCAGCAAGAGTGTGTTTGGGGACTTCATAAAGGCAATAACAGAAAAAGGATGTTCTAAGCAATAATGAGGTTTGCTTGATGTGTATTTTCTTTCCTAATATCATGGGCAATTAAAAGCCACTGCTCCCTGTCCGCCATTTTGGTGCTGACAGGACTAAGACCTGGGACTTGTTTGGAATCACACATTATGATAAGATGTGATTTTTTAACTATTACCACAATCAACAGCAAGGCAGCTGAGTTTAGAGAAGATACTAAATCACTCAGGACAGTGAAAATGCCAAGCAGCATTTATGAAAATAAATAAGTAAATAATCCCTCTCCACACTAGATATGGCAGATGAGACTTCCACAAAAGCACAAGGTGAAGATGTTAGGACCAAATCTAACCAGCGCACGAAGGATCTACACTCGCTTAAGAAAAATATCCATGAAACTTTGAGACAACCGTCATTACTAATTACTAACAAAAGGATTCAAAAATCAAGCAACTGGTGTCATAAGCCTGTTGCCTCACCTCTTGTCCACCCATCACTTAAAAGTACTGGATGCCATTCTGGGCAATTCATTTCAGAAAGGATATAATCGTCATTGAGAAAAGAATGAGGGGTTGACGAATGAAGAATGATCGAAGGCGATCAGGTTCTATTGAGGATATGTTGGTACGCTTAGGACATGCACAAAGTGTGTCGAGAGAAAGTGAAGAAAGATAATATTCAACAGTTCAATGCTCCGAATTATCTACAGAAATAATTGTAGTGGTTATAAATAAAGGAAAATAAGTATGTAACCGTGCAACTATGATTAAGATGAAAATCATTGTTGCAGGATGACTCAAGGTCAATTCAGGAAGATGATTCGCTGAAGGTCAGCTACTTCCTTAGTGTTTCAAATGTTCCAACATATATCAAAACTAGAAAATGATCAAGACAATGGCCAGAATATGTAGGAATTGGTTGGTTGGTTGGTTGGTTGGTTGGTTGGTTGGTTGGTTGGTTGGTTGGTTGGTTGGTCAACGAGGCTTGTTCATATCCTTTGTGAAGATAACTTCGCATAAGTAAAGCAAATTGCAATGTGTTCCGCTTATTGTCAACTTCAAAATAGGAATGCTGGAATGTGTAACAGGCAGCTTATCTAATTGCTGAACCTGAATTAAGTAGATTTTCAGAATCGCATCAAAATATGGGTGCAGCAATGTTAACAACCAGTTGAGTGAAAATTGGATTGCAGCCGGGAATGGAAGGACAAAGCAAGGCTGATTGTAAGCCCAAAATTCAAGCTAACTAGAAGCAAAGTAATGATATGAAGTGTTCCATTTTATGAGAACTGACAAAAAGGATAATGTCCAACTGGCATTATGTGTGTTTAAGATAGTATAATGCAGAATTCTTTGCAGCTTGGTGGTTAGAGGATGAACAATAGCCAATTTTATCACAGTAGATATAGAAAGGATGCAGGAATTGAGTAATTCACCAACAAAGCAATAATTTGCACTTCAGTGCTCTGCTTTAAAAGGCTATTTAAATTGTAGTGTTATTATGTACTTCACAAGACGAAATACCACAATTCTTGCCTTGAATTTGGTACCCAGTTCTTGAGCGACCAGTCAAAAAGGATATTAATAAACTAGAATGTTTATGTTGAAGCTCCCAGATATCATACAGTATAGCATAGCCTTTATTGTCATTGTACAAAATAAATACAATGAAATTGGTTTTAACCTCACTGGTTTAATCACATGACAACAAATACAAACAACATAAATAGTATAAAGAATAATTCCAATGCAAGTAATTAGGTGAAAAGAAAAAAGAAAAGAAAGGAAAACTAGTCATATGTTTCCACGTGTGCTTGGAGTGATTGTGGTTGTGTTTAAGAGTCTGACAGCTCAAGGATAGAAACTATTTTGTATAGTTTCTTTGTAAACTATACCATATCCTAGAAAGAAAGAATTAAAGAATCGGGTATGGTTAGTCTAGAGAAAGAGTATGGAGAAGCAATCTAATTATTGTTAGTTGTGAAGTCGTATCCAACACATCGCAACCCCATGGACAATATTCCTCCAGGCCTTCCTGTCCTCTACCATCTTTGAGTCCATTTAAGCTCACACAGACTGCTTCAGTGACTCCATCCAGCCACTTCATTCTCCCGTCCCCCTCTTCTTTTGCCCTCAATCGTTCCCAGCATGAGGCTCTTCTCCAGTGAGTCCTTCCTTCTCATTAGGTGGCCCAAGTACTTGAGTTTCCTCTTCCGGATCTGGCCTTCTAAAGAGCAGTCAGGGTTGATCTCCTCTAGGACTGACCGGTTGGGTGGCCTTGCAGTCCAAGGGACTCACAGGAGCAATGTTCAAATATCTGAAGTGTTTTCAGAAAGATGAAGGGGACAAATTGGCTTTTTATCACTGCAGTACAAGGATTAATTATTTCCATCTGCTGGAAACCGTATAAGCTTTGTGCAGCATGTCAAATTTGAAAGAAGAAAGAATTTTTAAAAATGGCTCAGATTTAGGGTGGGGTAGCATGGAGCAAGGGAGAGGTTTTTTAAAGAGGTAAAATAAGGATCTCCAAACATTCCCCCATCCCCCCCCCCCAAAAGGGCAAAAGATAAAGTGAGCAGTCAAAATCAAATAAAAAAAAGGGCTAATAAACTTCAGGAGGGCCGCAGTTCCACAGTTCTTTCAACCTGGCCCTAGAGCAGTGTTTCTCAACCTTGGCAACTTGAAGATGTCTTGACTTCCAACTCCCAGAATTCCCCAGCCAGCGAATGTTGCTGAGCACCTACCCACATTAGCAGTTACAGACACTGAATTGTAAAACAAATAGATGTTTACTTTCGTAGAAAAGTAGAGTGATAGAAACTTCTTCATAGACAAGTGAGAAGTAGTCCTGAATCATATAATCAGTCTAGTACTCAAAATTGGCTAACAGTTGTACAACTTCACAATTATCCACGCTGATCAATACCCGACATACACAACAGCCATCATCTAAGGATCAGCATTTAACAGTGATTCTGGCTCCCTCTTATGGCCGATTGAGGAAACAGCAGCCAATCACATTTTACTGCAGTAGTTAAAGTTACAGATGCAGTATTGCAATCATGGTTTACATATTGCCAGCCCAACATTCGGATTACATTCCTAACAAAGTCTGGACATCTTCAAGTTGCCAAGGTTGAGAAACATTGTCCTAGAGGTTAGTAGCAAATCACAAGAAAAGAATACCGGTAATTTCCTCCTAAAACTATAAGTTTGGCAATAGCATGAATGGGGTCTGGAGGTGCTGTGCTTTCCTTTTCTAGTTTTTGAGCAGGATTGAATGGGCATCAATTAAGAATACTCTTGTTGTGGAATCACTGCAAGCGCAGTGATTTTGGAGAAACACCATTGTGGCATCTTTTAAGTGCCAAGGTGTTTTATGTGAATTCAATGAAGTAGCGAATAATTCAACTTACCATAATTTTACTTTTGAAACAGATCACTCTCAATAGCATCGCATACCAGGGAGTGTATAACTAGAAACAAGGTTAAATGATGTGAAGAAAACATCCAGATGCAACGATGCCTTAAAAGCAACGTCTTTTAAGAAACATATTTTCTTGGGCTTTTTTTTTTTTTAAATGTCTGCGCTTGCTGTCTTTATTTTGCTCCAAAACTTTACCTAAGCATGGCAGAGTGCTTGGGATGTGGTTCACAACTTCCTAGATCAGCTGTTCAAAGGCTGTGCAGTCCCAAAAATATTGGGTTAGTTTTGTGTGCATTTTTAAAAAAACCTCCCTCCGAATTCTCAGGGGTTTTAAACTTTTATCCAAGTAAGTAGGGTTCTAAACATATATGAATTTCATTTTAGCTCCAATTCCCCCTGTTCCCGAAACCTTTAGGTTCCTTTTACTAAACAGGGTTCAATTCTGGATTTTCAGATTTATAACAAATTTGTTTGTCCACCAATCTGATAGAAGCTGAAGAGAGCATTTCGTGTTTGGATTCGCCAACCTAGACACACACAAAAATGGAATAGTGGGCGCTCCAGTACTGGAGGTTTTTAAGAAGAGATTGGACAATCATTTGTCTGAAATGGTGTTGGGTTTCCTGCCTGAGTAGGGGGTTGGAGTAGAACAGGGGTCTCCAACTTTTGCAACTTTAAGGCTGAAGGACTTCAGCTCCCAGAATTCTCCAGCCAGCTTTGCTAGCTGGAGAATTCTGGGAGCTGAAGTCCTTCAGACTTAAAGTTGCAAAGGTTAGAGACCCCTGGACTAGAAGACCTCCAAGGTCACTTCCAACTCTGTTATTCTGTCATTCTGGATCTATGAGTTCAGAGGTTTCTCTCAGTCAACTCTGAATTGCCACAAAAACCTCTGGGGGCTTTTTAATATGGTATGGGTTTTGCAAGGAAGTATACTGCATTCATTGGTCAATGAGAAAAGCAAGTTGAGGTTACTAAAAGAGCTAGTGTTCTAAAGAACCACTGATTATGTGCCATTGTCTATGGAGATTCTCAGTCATCCAGGTCATGGTTGTCCCAAAGGTGCATTTTTCAAGAGGCAACTGGATCTTTTTTTTGAAGACATTTCACTTCTCATCCAAGAAGCTTCTTCAGCTTGAAGCAAAGCTTCTTGGATGAGAAGCGAAACATCTTCAAAGAAAAACCTGAAAGTCCAGTTGCCTTTTGAAAAAAAAAAAACCTTGGGGCCAGTATGTGCCATTGTTTTTGACTCCTAGCATCTACAATAAAGACGACTTCTTCAATTTTCATTCTCTGCTACTTGCAAAATCATCAAAAATTGGCAAAGGGAAGGAAGCTTGGTCGCTTTTTTCATTTCCCGAAGGCCAGTCCAATATTGGGATGAAATGGATAATGTCTTTCCACCCAAATCCACCGTAGCCATAATCAGCTAGGCTCTGTAGTGTGTTTATGATGCAAGTCACAAAAGTAATATGGGCAGGATCTTTGCAGACCCCTTTATATTGTAGGACTGCATGGCTAGAGCAGGGGTCTCCAACCTTTGCAACTTTAAGCCTGAGGGACTTCAGCTCCCAGACTTCTCCAGCCAGCAAAGCTGGCTGGAGAATTCTGGGAGCTGAAGTCCTTCAGACTTAAAGTTGCAAAGGTTGGAGACCCCTGGGCTAGAGAATCAGGGACTTGGCAGAATGCACATTAAAGGAAATTTTGTTGCAAGTCCTTTTGTTGCTGAAAGCCATCCCTGTTGAATTTCAGCCTGCTAGGCAGCTGTGAAAGATACACTGGAAGTGGAAGTGAAGAAATATAATCTTCAGCCTTTGGCAAATACTCCGTAAAGATAAGAACGTTGATAGATTCTTCTGAGCATTTTGAAGATTTTCTTCTTTAAATACTCGTTCAAATATATACCTTGTCTCACAGGGCACCATTCATATCTGTATGAATGTCACTTCAGATTGCAGGTAGGGCTGATAACATTTACATTTCAATTAAAAAAACCTTGTATAGACAAAAACAACGTAATGTAATTCTTGTAAGATTTGAGAATCTTAAATTTCCCTACAGCCTTCAAGGACACTAAGAAAACAACCAATCAATCATTATCTTCTTTTTAAATTAATCTACCTCACAGGGTTACACCTCAGAACAAAAGTGAGATATAAGATTTTCTCTAAACTTTTAATTTTAGTTTTCTAGACTATTTAGTTTTCTAGACTAATTTTGCAAATTGCTTAGTCTATAGTTTATTTGTTTGCTTCCATTTTAATTACATTTAGAGTTTTGCTTTGTTTTTGTGTCTTTCCGTCAGTTTATGACTTCTGACAACTTCCTACACAAATCCTTGTAGTTTTCTTGGCATGGATTTTCAGAAATTGTTTTTGTCTTTCCTTCCTTCCTGGATTTGAGAGAGTGTGACAGGCTCTGGATCAATCAAGTAGGGTGCTTAGGATAGACTCTTGAAATAAATAGGATAACAAGACAGCCTGATGCTGTCCCATCATATCAAGGAGTGTACTGTAGATATGATTAAATTTGAATTAACCTGTCTGAATCCAGAACAACAGTTTGAAGGATTTTCCACCTTCCATCTGGTCAGAATTGTGTCAATGTTTGAAGTGTGTTTGAATATTAGTAGTTCAGGTTGGTAGTTAGGCTATTAGTTTGAGCCTCAAGCTTGGCAATTTGGTTGCAAACATTTCATCACCGTTCGAGAAGACATCATCAGTGCATTTTGAGTTGGGCTTGTCTGCCATGTTTCATCTGTGATGAAATGTTTGCAACCAAATTGCCAAGCTAGGAGCTCAAACCAACAGCCTTGTGCAGATGTGTCAGATGAAGCTTTCCCCACTTTTTCAGAAACAGTGCAAATATTTGCATTTGACAAGATTCAGTCTTCCACTTTACTTCAGTACATAATTAGCAACATTTTGTTGTCTATCAAATCTGCCATAGAAGGTTATACATCACGTAGTCAAAATGTAAGGCAAGAAGATTTCTTAGAGTAAGCTTTTGTGTGGAAAACTGGAGAAAAAAGACAATTTGCTATTTACTTAGATTTGGTTGTATAACTGTGGGTTTTTTAAAAAACCAGTTTCCGATAGATGGTGGAAATGTTGGCTAGGTTTCTAGTTTGCTAAATTTAACCTGAATTTGTCTATTTAAAGTGAAAACAATATGTTGTAATCTGGAGTTGTTTTGAGTGAGAAGTCATAGTCCACTTGAATTGTTCTACATAAATACAAGATTGTGTGAGGGTGTCTCTATGTGTGGTAAGGAGAAAAAAACCTTGTTGATTCTTTTACTTATCTGTGAGCAAAAATAGCCTTGTTTCTAAGATGTGATAGGTTAGGTTTGTTGTCAAATGTTTGCTTACTTTTTGGGCTATATCTTAATTAAATTTCATCTCTGCTTAGTTCCAATGGAATCTCAAATCAATTGCCCATCTAACTTGAAAAGTTTCTTTAAAGTGAAGAGCTCTGGAGAGGCTCAAGGCTGAAGCTTAAATTTATGCTGTAGAAAGAATTGTAACTTTAAAAAATGATTTCATTATATAAATCTATAATGGTAAATGATGTCAAGCACTGTTTTCAGAATGCTTTTTAAAATTAATTTAAGATCAGCATGATTTTTTGGGATCGATCGTTTATCCTTTTAAAGCAAAAAGCTAGAATACGTTTCCTACGGATTTGCTTAGGCGGGGTTATCATTATCCAAGTCTAACTTTAACATATTTCGTTTGTAAAATGTCAGTGGCAGAGAGAGGGAGACGCAGCAAAGTGGCACTTTCAGTTGAGGATTTTCTGGCAGGAGTGAGATTAAGCTCTCTCTGCCTCCAATTATTTTTTGAGAAAAGCACAAAAGGAATAAGGATGATGTGGCTTTGTTTCCAGGGAACAATTTTGCTTTGAAAAGGGAAGGGGGAAAAAGGATGACGCCTTCGCCCAGCAGCTTTATATCTTATCCCCATGAGAATCTTTTTGAAATGACATCAGTGAAGGCCTCCGAGTGGTGCGGCGGCCTCGAGGTGGAGCTCTCGCCTCACAAATCAGGAGGCGGATCGTTCGATCCTAGGTAGAGGCAGATATTTCTCTCTCTGGGCACAATGGGAATATATCTGCTGAACAAAACTCCGCATTGGCAACAGGAATGTCATACGGCCAGGAAACACTCTCTAGCTCCATTCACTTGCCCAGACTCCACCCCGCCAGGGATTGTGGGGTTGTTAAAAGAAGATGATGGTCAGGGAAGGGCTCTGAAAAAGCCACAGGAAAAGCGTTCTTTTGCTCCAGTTGCATTCTTACCCAGTGTTGATAGAAAACAGTTCTGGATTGGACTTCATTATGGACCAGGGATATATAAAAAAAGAGAGAGATGCTGTTGATCAGCCAAAGAGATGAAATCAGAACCTTCTGTTCACCTGTGATGAATCTCAACCCATGTATTGATCCCAGGATAAAAGTTAGTCCAGCAATGTCAAACTTTTAAAGCAACTTGTGAAACGCAGTCAGGTAAATTCCCTTTTAGTCTCAAGGAAACGAGCCAACTATAAATCCAATATTCATTTTACCCCAAGGCAAGTTTTCATTTTTTTTAATTTCAGTCCTAAAAAAAAATGGGAAAGTTTTGCTTAGGATTTTTTTTTCTTTTGGCAAAAAGAAAAAAAATGCTGTAGGAACCCTGTGTTTTTCCTCTTATCCTCCCTAAAAAAAATTCATTTTTATACCTGTAGATTTCTGGATGACATTTGCCACGTCCTTTTGGGACTGCAGTAAGTATAAGAAGGAATAGGGACTCATGTGAAAAGCAGTGAAGATACAAGGAGTATGTTCATCAGTTAAGCCCACCTGCAACCCACCTTCACTGTGTGCATGGATCTCTTTTGCTGGCTTGAGCATAAGAGGTGGGGTTTTATTATGCTTGTTTCAATAATCACATTTACTTCGCCCAAGCTGCTAATTCAAGTGTATCTTAGAACAAGTCAGTTCTGACTTGTTGAATTCAAGCAATCCAGTCTCAACTTCGCTGGATTGAGTCTACCCTCAAAGGCATAAACATGTCGATTCTCAGATAGGAGGGCTTATTAAATAACGCTTTCTTTCTGTTGAACAGGGCTATGCGGTTCTATTTAGCAAGGAGCATCTTGTATGTAAATATCCGTACCGATTCCCCTCCCTTCGTTTTTGTCACTTCCCTGCAACCAACCATGGTTCCTTCCGTACATTTCGAAGGCCACTGTTATGCCTCCATGTGCTACCCCTGGCCATTTCCTCCAGCAAGGAAAAGGCTTAGGGGTTTCAGCTGTATATAGAGACATTTATGTATATTTAGCAAACTGAGTATGTGGGACTTCTGGCCAGTAATATGTTTTGAAACAAGGATATCCCAGATCTACAAATCCCGAGTAGCAACATCAAACTGTTCACCTTGCCATGTCCATCCTATAAGACCTAAATTGCATTTGCTATATTTCTGCACAATTGGCGTTTCACGTATAATTTACGATGACCCAAAGCATGACTTTTAGTGTTGAGGGGGGGAAAAAGCCCCACCATTTTTTAAAACACCGTTTTTCTCTCTCTCCATATATATATATATATATATATTTATATATACTGTATGGAAGAAACAACAACAACAACAACACACACAAATCCAAAGCCGCTTGTTCAGCATCAAGACTAGAAGAAGAAGAAGAAGAAGTGTCCAACTTAATTTCCAAGATCTTAGTTTTGAACTCGATAAGTCACAATAAGTGACGCGGATGAACTGACCAATGTGAAGCTTGAAAAGGAGATGAACATCATTACATTTTGTTTACTTCTTCAGCCATTTTTCTTTCTACCTTTCATTGTTTCCTGTGGGTGGTAAGAGGGGGAAATGGAGGGATCTTGGCTTTGTTCATCAACCTTTTGTGGATCAATGTTGAGTCAATGCATTCTAACTTCTATTTGTTTTGAGTTATTAAAAGCAGAAGGGAGTCTATTTTCCCCTTTGTGCCAAAAAAACAAAAAATAAGGAGAAAAAAAATCCTTTTGGAGTTCTTGTCTAAATATTTTTGCCTTGTTGTCTTGATTCATTTTTCCCCCCGTGGTCTGGGGTGGGTGGGATTTTTATTCCCAAATTCAATATATTTCTCAAGGAGAGAAATCAAGGTAGCTTCTCATCATAATGTTGTCACTGAAGAACTGTAAACCTGTGGATGTCGGGGTTCCAAATAGCATCCAAAAGTAAACCGGAGTCCAAGGCAAAGTATTTCTCAAAGTTCCAATTTATTCATAGAGCCACGTTGGCACATCTGGGAAAACCCGAATCTGAAAGCTTCCCAGTTTTCCCCACCCAGTTGAACATTCAAGAGCTTGCCCCCACACCCACAAGTCCATCCCATGGTTCAATCTTCCACTGCCATGTTAGCAGTTCCACCCATTCAGTTCTGGTCAGGCGCAGAGGTGCAAAGACAAAGGGTGACCTTGGCTTCCTAGAAAATATTTTGTTATGGCTACATATCATCTCACTCCTACAATCCGCCCTCCCATTTTCCCCACAATAGAAAATGCATAGTAGAATAATAGAAAGTGTGGAAAGCCAAAGATCAAAAAGAAAGGTGGCTGCAGGTCTGACAGGAGCTAAGAGGCACATGTATCCTTACTACATATTTAGAGCATGAATTTCATTTCTTTAAAATATAAATTTTTTAAAAATTATTTTTTAAAAAAAATTTCACCATGAAAGGGCTTTTGAACAGAATTATGAGATTAAGATACACACACACACACACACACCCCAAAATCAAACTGACACCATGAAATAATGCTGAAAAAACCAAAGTCAGAATCGTAGCAACAGACTTTCAACAGGAAAGGAAGCAGAAAAGCATTTGAGAAGGAAAGCACAGCTCTACACACAGTTTTCAAAGTGTTTTGGAATACCATAGCCAATAAATGTCTCCGGAGATTCTCCACTTGGGACCCATAACAGGTGGGAGCTATTTGGATATTTTGATTTGGGAGCAATATCAGTCCTAGATGAAGTTACTCTAAAGGTAGGGACTTGTAGAATTTGGAATGCCCTATTAAAACTGTTCGCCAGTGCGAACTATTACAGCTACCTAGAGGTGAAAACAAAATCCAGAAACAGTTCCAATTTATGGACCTGATTTGTCAATCTACATTCACATTGCACTATACAGTATAGTTAATTTTAATCTTGACTAGTGTCCAAAAGGATCTGCCTATTCAGAGGTGTCAAACTCAAGACGTGGGCCAGATCCAGCCCACAGGGTGCTTAGATCTGGCCCGTGGGGCCGCCCTGGAAGCTGAAGAACCAGCCCGCGTGCCTCTGCCAGTGAAAACAGCTTGGGAGGGCCATGAGTGATCCTCAGGCTCCATTTTTGGCCACGACGGCTTCCTGTAGCCCTCTGCCGGCAACGTAGCCTCCCCGAGCTCCGTTTTTGCTGGCAGAGGGCTTCAGGAAGCTGTTGCCCAGATGGGTCAAGTGTTCTGACCTAGGCTTACTGATGCAACAAAAAGCACACTTAGGTCCAAAAAATCCTCCTTTTATTTCAAAGGCTGTGAATTATATTCATTCGCAGCCGGTAATGAGTCCCAAATAGTTGGAAAGAGTTCTACAGGAGGCTGCCAAAGTCCTTTGGAATAAGGCTGATAAGCATCCACCTTTATCTTGTTTGAAAACACTGCCAAAGATTGGCAATTAGCTTGGCAAGGCCACACGGAGCAAAGAGTCCAAACGAAGTTTCAAAAGGTAAACTGACCAGCATGAACCAAGGTGCTTCCGGCAAAGACTCATGTGCTTTTGCTCCTCCTTTATGTCCTATGGGAGGGGTCAAACATCTCCAAGCCTTATTCTCGAGTTCTCCCTTCTGTTTTAACTGTTCTTGCTGTCTGACAGCTCTGCGCCTATGGCCAATGAGAACAGGGAGAGCCTGTTCCTCTGCCCCACTGATGCCTGACTCCGAAGGCAGCTGATAACTGTCAGACAGCCCCGGCCCCATCTCTGCCTCTGACACAGAGCCTTCCTCCGAGCCTTCCCCAGACTCCAGGACTGGCCCATCTTCCTCCCCAACCTCCTCACTGTCCGAATCTGCTGCGAGCTCTGCTAGCTGCCAGTGGACCACAACAACGAGTGACATCAAGCTACCATGTCCACCCTGGCCACACACCCCAGCCCCCACCGGCCTATATTATGTTTTAAATGATTGACCTGAATCCATTGAATTCCTGACATTTATCATGCTATTCTTCACAAGGCTCCATTGCGGATCGGCTGCTAAAAAACCAAAGCACATTTTTTGAGCCGGCCTTCTGTACATTTCCTGGCAAAATACATGGGAAAATCCCATTGGGGAAAATTCCACTTAAGGTTAGGGTTAGCTCTTCATGAACTCGCAGAGCAAAACGGACCTCACCATTGGATTCAGGGGCCATCGGTATGGTTAGGAGGGGGCACGCCTTTCTAGCCGGCCTTCTGTACATTTCCATGCAAAATACATGGGAAAGTCCCATTGGGGAAAATTCCACTTAGGGTTAGGGTTAGCTCTCCATGAACTCGCAGAGCAAAACGGACATCGCCATTGGATTCGGAGGCCGTCAGTATGATTAGGAGGGGGCACGCCTTTCGAGCCGGCCTTATGTACATTTCCATGCAAAATACATGGGAAAATCCCATTGGGGAAAATTCCACTTAGGGTTAGGGTTAGCTCTCCATGAACTCGCAGAGCAAAACGGACATCGCCATTGGATTAGGAGGCCGTCAGTATGATTAGGAGGGGGCACGCCTTTCGAGCCGGCCTTCTGTACATTTCCATGCAAAATACATGGGAAAGTCCCATTGGGGAAAATTCCACTTAGGGTTAGGGTTAGCTCTCCATGAACTCGCAGAGCAAAACGGACATCGCCATTGGATTAGGAGGCCGTCAGTATGATTAGGAGGGGGCACGCCTTTCGAGCCGGCCTTATGTACATTTCCATGCAAAATACATGGGAAAGTCCCATTGGGGAAAATTCCACTTAGGGTTAGGGTTAGCTCTCCATGAACTCGCAGAGCAAAACGGACATCGCCATTGGATTAGGAGGCCGTCGGTATGGTTAGGAGAGGGCACACCTTTTGAGCCGGCCTTCTGTACATTTCCATTCAAAATACATGGGAAAATCCCATTGGGGAAAATTCCACTTAGGGTTAGGGTTAGCTCTCCATGAACTCGCAGAGCAAAACGGACATCGCCATTGGATTCGGAGGCCGTCAGTATGATTAGGAGGGGGCACACCTTTCGAGCCGGCCTTATGTACATTTCCATGCAAAATACATGGGAAAGTCCCATTGGGGAAAATTCCACTTAGGGTTAGGGTTAGCTCTCCATGAACTCGCAGAGCAAAACGGACATCGCCATTGGATTAGGAGGCCGTCGGTATGGTTAGGAGAGGGCACACCTTTTGAGCCAGCCTTCTGTACATTTCCATTCAAAATACATGGGAAAATCCCATTGGGGAAAATTCCACTTAGGGTTAGGGTTAGCTCTCCATGAACTCGCAGAGCAAAACGGACATCACCATTGGATTCGGAGGCCGTCAGTATGGTTAGGAGGGGGCACGCCTTTCTAGCCGGCCTTCTGTACATTTCCATGCAAAATACATGGGAAAGTCCCATTGGGGAAAATTCCACTTAGGGTTAGGGTTAGCTCTCCATGAACTCGCAGAGCAAAACGGACATCGCCATTGGATTCGGAGGCCGTCAGTATGATTAGGAGGGGGCACGCCTTTCGAGCCGGCCTTATGTACATTTCCATGCAAAATATATGGGAAAATCCCATTGGGGAATATTCCACTTAGGGTTAGGGTTAGCTCTCCATGAACTCGCAGAGCAAAACGGACATCGCCATTGGATTAGGAGGCCGTCGGTATGGTTAGGAGAGGGCACACCTTTTGAGCCGGCCTTATGTACATTTCCATTCAAAATACATGGGAAAATCCCATTGGGGAAAATTCCACTTAGGGTTAGGGTTAGCTCTCCATGAACTCGCAGAGCAAAACGGACATCGCCATTGGATTCGGAGGCCGTCAGTATGATTAGGAGGGGGCACGCCTTTTGACCCGGCCTTATGTACATTTCCATGCAAAATACATGGGAAAATCCCATTGGGGAAAATTCCACTTAGGGTTAGGGTTAGCTCTCCATGAACTCGCAGAGCAAAACGGACATCGCCATTGGATCCGGAGGCCGTCAGTATGATTAGGAGGGCACACCTTTTGAACCGGCCTTATGTACATTTCCATGCAAAATACATGGGAAAATCCCATTGGGGAAAATTCCACTTAGGGTTGGGTTAGCTCTCCATGAACTCGCAGAGCAAAACGGACATCGCCATTGGATTCGGAGGCCGTCAGTATGATTAGGAGGGGGCACGCCTTTTGAGCCGGCCTTATGTACATTTCCATGCAAAATACATGGGAAAATCCCATTGGGGAAAATTCCACTTAGGGTTAGGGTTAGCTCTCCATGAAGTTGCAGAGGAAAACGGACATCGCCATTGGATTCGGAGGCCGTCAGTATGGTTAGGAGGGGGCACGCCTTTCGAGCCGGCCTTCTGTACATTTCCATGCAAAATACATGGAAAAATCCCATTGGGGAAAATTCCACTTAGGGTTAGGGTTAGCTCTCCATGAACTCGCAGAGCAAAACAGACATCGCCATTGGATCCGGAGGCCGTCAGTATGATTAGGAGGGCACACCTTTTGAACCGGCCTTATGTACATTTCCATGCAAAATACATGGGAAAATCCCATTGGGGAAAATTCCACTTAGGGTTAGGGTTAGCTCTCCATGAACTCGCAGAGCAAAACGGACATCGCCATTGGATTAGGAGGCCGTCGGTATGGTTAGGAGAGGGCACACCTTTTGAGCCGGCCTTATGTACATTTCCATTCAAAATACATGGGAAAATCCCATTGGGGAAAATTCCACTTAGGGTTAGGGTTAGCTCTCCATGAACTCGCAGAGCAAAACGGACATCGCCATTGGATTCGGAGGCCGTCAGTATGATTAGGAGGGGGCACGCCTTTTGACCCGGCCTTATGTACATTTCCATGCAAAATACATGGGAAAATCCCATTGGGGAAAATTCCACTTAGGGTTAGGGTTAGCTCTCCATGAAGTTGCAGAGGAAAACGGACATCGCCATTGGATTCGGAGGCCGTCAGTATGGTTAGGAGGGGGCACGCCTTTCGAGCCGGCCTTC
Organism: Rhabdophis nuchalis; assembly: GCA_039707465.1. Classification (NCBI taxonomy): domain Eukaryota; kingdom Metazoa; phylum Chordata; class Lepidosauria; order Squamata; family Natricidae; genus Rhabdophis; species Rhabdophis nuchalis. Next base: position 14,435,249 of record CM077648.1, on the reverse strand, counting down.
TGTACATTTCCATGCAAAATACATGGAAAAATCCCATTGGGGAAAATTCCACTTAGGGTTGGGTTAGCTCTCCATGAACTCGCAGAGCAAAACGGACATCGCCATTGGATTCGGAGGCCGTCAGTATGATTAGGAGGGGGCACGCCTTTTGAGCCGGCCTTATGTACATTTCCATGCAAAATACATGGGAAAATCCCATTGGGGAAAATTCCACTTAGGGTTAGGGTTAGCTCTCCATGAAGTTGCAGAGGAAAACGGACATCGCCATTGGATTCGGAGGCCGTCAGTATGGTTAGGAGGGGGCATGCCTTTCGAGCTGGCCTTATGAACATTTCCTGGCAAAAAAATGGAAAAATTCCATTGGAGAAAATTCCACTTAGGGTTAGGGTTAGCTCTCCATGAACTCGCAGAGCAAAACGGACATCGCCATTGGATTCGGAGGCCGTCAGTATGATTAGGAGGGGGCACGCCTTTTGAGCCGGCCTTATGTACATTTCCATTCAAAATACATGGGAAAATCCCATTGGGGAAAATTCCACTTAGGGTTAGGGTTAGCTCTCCATGAAGTTGCAGAGGAAAACGGACATCGCCATTGGATTCGGAGGCCGTCAGTATGGTTAGGAGGGGGCATGCCTTTCGAGCTGGCCTTATGAACATTTCCTGGCAAAAAAATGGAAAAATTCCATTGGAGAAAATTCCACTTAGGGTTAGGGTTAGCTCTCCATGAACTCGCAGAGCAAAACGGACATCGCCATTGGATTTGGAGGCCGTCGGTATGGTTAGGAGGGGGCACGCCTTTCGAGCTAGCCTTACACACAGAGATACATTTCTGTATGTCTAATGCAGCTTGGAAATGCTCTCTGTATAGGTAGTCCTCTACATATAACCATTTATTTTGTGATCATTCAACATGACAACGTTGCAATGAGCATTTTTAACGCAACCTTTGCATCTTCTTCTTAATCACATGATCAAATTTCAGATGCTTGGCAACTGATTCATGTTTATAATGGTTGTAGTGCCCCAGGGTCACGCGATCCCCCCTTTTTATCTTCTGACAAGCAAATCAGTGGGGAAGCCAGGGCCACTTAACAACAGTGTTCCCAACTTAACAACGGCAGTGATTCACTTCACAACGGTGGTGAGAAAAGTCGCAAAATGGAGCAAAACACAATAACAGTCTTGCTTAATAATAGAAATGTTGGGCTCAATTGTGATTGTAAGTTGAGGATGATCTAAAGTTGAGGAAGTGGAAAAATAGTCAGAATGTGCTCCACATGGAAGTTTACAATGGTGTTTTCACCAGTGTGAGAACACACGAAATGTTTATGTCCCAGCTGATACTTGTGGGTAATCAAGGATTCCATCTGCTGAGTCATTCATGTTACAGTACCAAGCTGGCTCTGTGCCCACATCACAACTACCGTATTTTTTGGAGTATAAGACGCACCTTTTTCCCTCAAAAAAGAGGATGAAAATCTGGGTGCATCTTATACACTGAATACAGCATTTTTGGCCTACTGAAACCCCGCCCCCTTTGCAAAAATGGCCATGCAGAGCCTTTAGAAGGCTTCCAGAGTGCTCCTGGGGGCTGGGGAGGGCAGAAATGAGCAAAAAACAGGATGTTTTGCTGAGTATTATATGTATTATGGAGCTTCTCTCAGGCATAACAAGTTGTGAGGTGCCTTGTCTTATCAGAAGCACCACCATAAAGACCACCTTGATGTGGGGTGTCTTGGAATAAAGGTAGTCCTCACTGAATTATCGGTTGCTTGATGACCATTGCAAGTTACAATGGACCCCCAAACTGTTACTTGAGATCTGTCCTCAAAGTTACAACTAGCTCAGCAGTCACGATTGCAGTTTGAGTGCTTGGCAATCCGTTCACATTTACGACTAGTTGTATAACCCATAACCATGTGACCATGACGGGTGACTTTTTAAATTTACTTTCCAGCAAAAACAAAAACAAAACCTACCCATTCAGGAGAATAGATTTGCTTAAGGACCATCATTACCATGGTAATAAGAATCGAGATCACGTGAAGTATTAGTATTAGTATCTATATATATATATATATATATATATAAATGGCTGTGTGTGTGCGCGCATATGTTCCAGCATAACTCTGGAAGGCCTCGATCAATTTCAACCAAACTTGGTACACAAATGGCTTACTCTCTGGAGAAAAATACTGTCCGGGTAAGATACCCCTAACACCCTTTGGGTGTGTGTTCTGTAAAGGTACAGCTTGTTGTGCCTTAAAATGGCTTCTACTGTACAGCGCTGTGGAGTTGCCATGATAATGGCTTAACAGTACTCCATAAGGGGGCTCCATTAGGTAAGGGGGAAAATCCAACATTAGAAATTGCGGCAACATTCATGGAAGGAGGGTTGGGATAAATTAATACCCGTGCAGCGCCGGGTTATTATCTAATTGTGTTATAAAACCCTAGTAAGACCACACCTGGACTGGGGGCCAAGGTCCTTTCCAGCTTTATTACTTACTTACTTACTTACTTACTTACTTACTTACTTACTTACTTACTTACTTACTTACTTACTTACTTACTTATTTATTTTCATTCATTCCAAAATCCCCATTTGTGATTTTCCTCAGCTGGCTTTCAACAAGCAGAAGGGGGAAATGGGGAAGCCAGATTTTTTAACCATGACCATGTGATTGAGTAAATCACTTAAGTGATTTGCTTAACGACCATAGCAAAAAAGGATGTAACCTTGGCGATGGACGTTCTAGCCCAACTGTGGTCACAAGGCAAGGACTTGAGGATGTATCCTCTGAGACAAGATTTTCTCGTAAAAACTAGATGGCCCCAAGCTGCTGTTGATTAGAAGATCCATGAAGAGTTGCCTCTTCACCAAGACTTTGGCAAGGGGAAAGGACGCTCCTCGCTTCATTCATTCTTCATTCCAAGAACTCTGCCGTTCTTATCGCTTGTTTTTTTTAAACACCCCCCCCCCTTTATTAGTTTTACTGTAATTTCTTTGTTTTGTTGTGATAAAACCTATGACTGTTGTAGCATCCCCATGGTGACGTGATCTCGTGATCCCCATGGTGATGTGATGAAAAGAAGGACTGGGGTGACATGCTAACAGTGTTCCAATATCTCAGGGTGTGCCAGAAAGAAGAGGGAGTCAAGCTATTCTCCAAAGCGTCAGAGGGCAGGACAAGAAGTAATGGGTGGAAACTAATCAAGGAGAGAAGCAATGAAGAACTAAGGAGAAATTTCCTGAAAGAACAATTAATCAGTGGAACAACTTGCCTCTAGAAGTTCTAAATACTCCAACATTGGAATTTTTAAAAAAGCAGCTTGTGAGGCGTGCACCTCGTTTGGGAATGTGATTTATGACGCAGACTGAGGGGAGAGAAGAAACAGGGGCAAAGTTCAGCCATAATTTAAATGAGGGCAGATCTGACTGCAACGGGGTATTGCTGAAATGGTGTTCCTAACAAATGACTGGATTTCTTTTGAAACTTGGCTTGAGGCTCATGAATTAATTAGGGCATCTTTCAGAAACCTGACAATGTAGGGCTTCCTGCCTGAGCAAGGAGTTGGATTAGAAGATCTCTAAGGTCCCTTCCAACTCTGTTATTCTATTCTAAAATTCAGCCACTTGGCTCATAGTTATGATGGTTGCAGTGCCCCCCAGGCCATGTGATCCTCTTTTTGTGACGCTTGGACAATTCAAGTCAATGACGAAGCCAAATTCACTTATCAACTCTGTTACTAACTTAGCAACTGCAGAGATTCTCTTCACGTTGTCAAATGGGACAAAACTCACTTAACAACTGTTTTGCTTAGCAGCAGAAATTTTGGGCTCCATTGTGGACGTGAGTCAATGACTACTTTTTATCCGCTCTATTAGAATATGGTGAATGGCTCTTCTTGTTTTTCTGAGGTTTAAGAAAAAGCTATCCTTTGGTACAAGTCAGTCAGTCAGTCAGTTGGATAATGATCAGATTTTGGTCAGGATTGTGATATAATTAAAAACTATCTTCTCTCAGTAGTTGAATTCAAATAATTTAACAACCTGTTCTCTGCCCTAATGACCAGCTGGGTAGGCGTGGCTCGTTGGTCATGTGACTGGGTGGGCGTGACCAACTCAATGTCACTCAGGTTGATGGGTGCTTTGCATTAGCTGTTACACTGTAATAAGGGTTAACCGGAGAGGCAGTTTCTGTGAGCAGGGCAATAAAGATTAGGCTAGAAACAACACCAAACTGTTTCCTTCCTGCCTTCCTTACAGGATTAGCCCTGGAAAGTGGAAAAAAGCACAAGATGAGATTTCTTCCAACAACCGGTTCTCCGAACTGCTTAGAAAGTTAACAACCGGTTCTCCTGAATAGGTGCGAACCGGCTGAATCCCACCACTGACTTCTCTCCTTAAGATCGCCCACGCCCAGCATTCCAGTGCAAATGGTGTGTATTTTGAGGGTATAAGGAAGTGACCATAGGAGAGATTTTTGAAGATGTAAGTGCACAGGTCAGGATTGACAGCTATAAATGAAATATTAGAAACACAAAGAAAAAAGCGGGGAAAATAAAACAAACATAGTCGATTGCTCATGTCGTATATTTATAAAATTATTTACAGTTTTTTTTCCCCTTCCGGGTTTTTTTTCTTTTTCTTTTTGGTCATGGGCAACTCAATTGGCATAAACAGCACAATCACACAATACTTTTTTTTTTTTTGCTTGTTTTAATAGCTAACATTTTATATATATACACACGCAAAGACACAGACTCGTGTGTGTGACGGTGTGTGTGTATAAATATACATATATATTATATATATATATAGATCTATATATATTATATAATTAATTCTGCAGTGACAGGGCAACCGAAGGGAGGGAAGGGAAATAATATACAAAATTCGCTGATTATAAACACAAGGCCCAAAAAATAGCTTACTATGTTAAGTGCAAGGGAGAAAAAGCTGGATTGCAATGAAGTTAACATTGGACAGTTTCAATATAAGACTTGCATTAAAATAATCTTTTGCCTCTTTCTATCGCACCCCTCCCCCGTCCCACATAACCTATTTAAAATCTAGATGCTCAAAGCCTGCTGCAACACTTAACAGTAGCATGATGATGGATTGAGGAGTAAGGATTTCTCCATTGATAAGCAACTTGCAGACATATGGTGGGTAGATGCAGTCATGAAAAGTCTCTGGAGATCTCGTAACATTGCGTTGAGTGCTAGCCTCAGTCAGGTGACCAGCCACCTGTTACAATAAAACAGGGTTTCTCATTCTTGGTGACTTGAAGGGGCGTGGACCAGTGGTGGGTTCTGGCCGGTATGCCCTGGTACGGGCGTATTGGTGGCTGCTGGGAGCAGCAGCCACCGTACTAGAATGGTGCTTTGGAGGGCTCACCTGCTTGCCCTCCTTCCTTACCTGTATTTAAGCCAACCGGGCTATTTGCGCACTATCCGCCGAGTAGCTGGAGTGTTGCGGGGCGGTGGGTGCGCATGCGTGTGCAGCGAGCGTGCCTGTGGTGGACGCCTAGCCCCATTGCAGCGTACCAGTTGCAACGGGATCCAGAACCCACCACTGGCATGGACTTCAACTCCCAGAATTCTGGGAGTTGAAGGCCACGCCCCTTCAAGTCGCCAAGGTTGAGAAACAATGCAATAAAATACCACAGCTCATCTCTTCCCAGAATCCCACAGTCTTGTTGAGTGACGGGAACAGCCCTCACTGGATCCAGATGGTGTTCCCTCGCTCTGTCCTCCTCGGCTCCACCGTCAGTTCCCCGAAAGTGGAGAAAAACTGCTCCATCTCCTTCTGCAGCATGTCGTTCCGTTTCTCCGCGTCGTCTTTGGCCCGCTCGGCATTGCGCATTTTGATCTCGACCATGGTGAACTTCTTCTTCTCTTGATCCAGTTCGTCGTGGAGGTTCATCATTTCGGTCTCCAGCGAGAGATTCCGCTGTTCAAGGCTGGGGATGGAAAGTAGGTTACACAGATGAGACATAACCTGATGATGACTTGGAACAGATTTTCAGTTTGCGATCCTGGTACAATCAGCAGACAGAGAACCTCTGCAAAATCTGCTCACTTGTTTGACTCTACTTTGGTATCTCCCTAGGAATATAAATCTCTTCAATCTCTGGAGACTTTGTTTTAGGTCAGGTGGATACATCTCCCTGATCCTGCACAGACTGCCAATTCTCCTAACTTTGTGGAGACCTGGGTGTTCTCTGAACTTGGTTGTTTTCTTGCAGATGTTTAATTACCCAACTACAAGGGTGGGCTTCCAAAATTTCAGCAACAGGTTCTCTACCTGGTTGCTGGGTGGGCATGGCCATGGTGGGTGTGGCCGAGTTGGCCTCCTGCACCATGGCTGGGGGGTGGCATTTTCGCCTTCCCCAGGCTCCAGAGGCTTTCCTTGAGCCTCCAAGAGGGCAAAAACGTCCTCCCTGGGTTCCGGAGGCCTCCGTAAGCTGGAAACGGGCCCATTTTTGGTCCTCCAGAACTTCCGGGAGGCCCATTTCCCCCCTTCCAGAGCCTCCACGTCGCCTTGCACTTACTTCGTATCGAAAATGGGTCGCATGGGGACTCCTGGGAGGGGAAGGGCAGGAGGGATGGGCCAGCCAGGGATGGGATTTGGAGGTTCTCCGAACTGGCCATAATGTTAGTTACGGGTTCTCTCAAACCCGGGCGAACCTGTAGCAGTCCACCTCTGCCCAACTAGGTAATATCGTCACTGCTAGAAGGGACTGAGATTTGCTCTCTGTTTATGTATAAGCGGCTAGCACTGATGATGTTACCCAGTTGAATAATGAAACGCCTGTAAGAAAACAACCAAGCTCACAGAGCACTAAGGGCACCACCGCAGTTCAACCCAGAGATATAAATATTTGCTTCTATTTGCTTCCTATTTCCTATGACTCTGGGTACCTTTCAGGAGAAAAAAATGAGAAGTTTGTGGCCTGTTATTCTTTGTGTTTTTATTCATGTTTATTTTCTTTTGTTCTTTTAGGGCAGGGGTCTTCGAACTTGGAACATTTAAGACTTGTAGACTTCAACTCCCAGAATTCCTCAGCTAGTCATGCTGGCTGTGGAATTTTGGGAATTGAAGTCCCCAAGTCTTAAAATTGCCAAATTGGGAGACCCCTGTTTAAGGTAGTTTGATTTTGATTTAATCCCCCCTCCCCTCACTTTGCCTTTTGTGATTGTTTTAGACTCCTGAATCTCAAAATTTCTTGCTGCTAAGTTTTCTTGGTAATCAGGATAGTTTTAATAAAAAAATAGGAAGGAAGGAAGGAGAGGAGAGAGAGGGAGGGAAGGAAGGAAGGGAAATAGGAATGATTGAAGGAACTAGGTATGTCTAGTATAATACTAATACTAATACTAATACTAATACTAATAATAATAATAATTTAATTTGTAAACCGCTCTCTCTCCCCGAAGGGACTCGAGGCGGTGCACAGGGAATTAAAAATACACATATATAAAAACCAACAGACATTATAATACAAATTTAAAATGAATTAAACCTAGACCCTGCGCTAAAATCCCCAACTATCTAAAAACTAATACCCCTAAAAATCCCTAATAAAACAATTTGAGTATTCGGCTAGAGGCAAATGGGTCGATTAAGCCAAGTTTGATGAACAGGAGGATTAAGAGTGACATGACAGCTGTCGTCCGATATTTGAGAGGCTGTCACAGAGATGGAGTCATTCTCCAAAGCAGGAGGGCAAGAAATAATTAGTGGAAGATCATTAAAGAGAGATCAGACCTAAAACTAAAGAGAAATTTTCCTGATGGGAGAACAACTCATCAGTGGAATGGCTTGCCTCCAGAAGTTGTGAGTGAAGAAACCAGACAGCCATTTGTCCAGAGTGGTGTAGAATCTCCTGTCATGGACCAGAAGATTTGACTTCCAAGGTCTCTTCCAACCCTATTACTCTATGTTGCAAAGAAGCAAGGAATGTTTCATTTCATTGAAGGCTTTCTAAGTGTTATTGACCAACATGGGCACAAGAAGCCAGCATCCGTTAATCGGAAATAATCTGTAGCTATGAAAGGGGACAATAAAAACACTTGTGCCAATAATTCCCTTTAATTAAAAAGTTTTTGTGTACTTAACTATATTGCCAGTCCTTTTGTTAATTTATTCACAGGAAGAATAGCAATATATATTCTACTCTACTTACTGATGCTGTAGCATGAACCCCTACCTGCATATTTTGCTGAATAAAAATGCTTATTTATAAGCAAGATTGTCATACTCCCAAATAATTAGATTTCTTCTTATCATACCGGAAAGATGGACATCAGATATTTATTACATATGACCATGCGGGGAAAGCAATTGCCCTGACATAAACTACTCCAACATTATTAAATCAGATATTCAGGGATAACAGAAACTCTGTTTTAAAATAAAACTCTTATGCAAAGATAAGAAAGAGGAAATTGATGTAAACAAGGTCAGTAGCAAATCCTTACACAAGTGTATATATTTTTTGCTATTATGCTAGATGCAGTTTTATTGCAACTCCCATTTGAATGACTGGCATGGGACAAAATATTGCAATACTTGAAATGAAGCATCTTATGAACAGGTATTTCACAGATCTCAGGAATGTGTGTTTTTTTTCTTTAATATTATGGGGAATAGAAAACAAGGAGGACCGCCAATGTCATTATTTAGTGCAGGAATTATGTCACGGTTTTCTCACTAACCGCCCATCAATTGTGCACTTGGCTAGACTTCAGGATATAGGAGTGAGTTCTACCCATGTTTCCTGAGTGTTTATATGCTTAATAAGGCATAAATAAACACATTTATTGTAGCGCAGTTTTTAAAAATTATACTAACGCATCACTTTGCCTTTTTAAAATATTTATTTATTTTATTTTATTTATTTTATTAAATTTATACCCCGCCCTTCTCCTAAAAAAGGACCCAGGGCGGTGCACAGGCATCATTAAAAAACATACAGTACAAAAATCCAAAAATTTAAAACTAATTAAATAACTCCCTGTGCTAAAATACTAACGCTCTAAAATTTAAAATTATCCCTATAAAATCAGAAACGGGGTTATGCTAGGCCGGCTTGTTGGAATAAGTAGGTTTTAAGACGTTGGCGGAAAAGGCGGAGGTCCACGATGGTGCGTAGATCGGGGGGAAGGTCATTCCAGAGGGCAGGGCCCGCCACAGAGAAGGCTCTTCCCCTGGGTACCACCAACTGGCATTGCCCGGCCGACGGTACCCTGAGAAGGCCCTCTCTGTGGGAGCGGATCGGTCGAAGGGATGTATGGGGCAAGAGGCGGTCGCGAATATAGCTTATGCTAAGGCAGGGGTGTCCAAACTTGGGAACTTTAAGATTTACGGACTTCAACTCCCAGAATTCCCCAGCCAGCATGCTGGCTGGGGAATTCTGGGAGTTGAAGTCCATAAGTCTTAAAGTTCTCAAGTTTGGACACCCCTGTGCTAAGGTCTTAGGCTGTGCAAGTGTTCCAGTCTAATTCCAGGCAGTACACAACAGATCAAACAACCAACAATCAGAACAAAATACGCATAGGAGACACTAACATATATTACACTTGAAGCAGGGGTGGGCTGCTATGGATTCGCCTGGGTTTGGGAGAACCCACAGCTAACATTATGGCCGGTTTGGAGAACCTCCAAATCCCACCACTGGCTGGCCCGGTCCCCCAACCCCTCCCCTTCCATCCACCACTCCTCTCCCAGGAGTTTCCACATGGCCCATTTTGGATGCTAGGTAAGTGCAGGGCCCGTGCAGAGGCTCGGGGAGGGGCAAAAACGGGCTTCCTGGAATTTCTGGATGGGCCCATTTTTGGCCTCCGGAGGGTGTCCGGAGCCCGGGGGAGCAGTTTTCACCCTCCCAGAGGCTCAAGGAAAGCCGTCGGAGCCTGGGGAAAGTGAAAACAGCCTGCCCCGCCATGGTGCAGGAGGCCGATTAGGCCACGCCCACCATGGCCAGGCCTACCCAGCACCTGGGCAGACAACCTGTTGCTGAAATTTTTGAAGTCCACTCCTGACTTGGAGGACAGGTTCATCCATATCCTGATGCCAACGCTCAAGAGAACATCCTAAAGTCGAACAGGATCAGGGCAATCTGAATCTCGGTGTACAAGACTTATCACAGGTAAGCACCCAAACAGAGAAGGGATGCTTTCTAGGTCACATCAAACGACACTGTTTCAAGGACGGTACCTGGAGTGGGTCCACCCTGTCAAACACAGGGAATGAGCAGATGCAAAAATTACCGTATTTTTGGAGTATAAGACGCATATTTCCCCCGCATCTTATACACCAAATACACCCCCGTCACCAAAATGGCTGTGCATAGCCTTTAGGAGGCTTCCAGAGTGCTCCTGGGGGCTGGGGAGGGCAGAAATGAGCGAAAACAGGCCATTTTTGCTTGTTTTTGCCCCTCTAACCCCCAGGAGCACTCTACAAGTCTCCTAAAGGCTATTCATGCCCTTTCTTTGTACAAAAAATGGGCCCATTTTCACAAAAAACAGACCGTTTAAAAAAAAATTGCCTCTTCAAAATCTTGTTGTGTCTTATACCCCCCAAAATATGGTACGTTGGGACAGCCTGTTCTGAATTATGGAAACCATCACAAGTAATAATGAAAAAGCGATAAAAATTAATGGAAGAGAAAAAGAAAAGGATTATGAGTAATGAAACAGAATTGTTACATAAAAAGAAATTTGGGTTGTAGAGAATAACTTTTTCTGGGTAAAGAATAGATGAGAAGAGATCTCACCACTTTGTCCTGACATCATTTTATGAAAATACCCACGATAGGGCCTCAACATTTCAAATGTTGCCTATCCCTGACATAAACAGGCAAGAGAATCTGCCATTGCATCTGGAGTCCAGAAGAGTCGGGACGAAGAGAAATCTTCTCACTTGCAAAATTTTTCAGACTTGGCAGTGGTTCAACCACGAGATGTGTGAATGAGTTTATCAGCTAAATCAGTATCCCCATTGGAAAGTGTCCGTGTATCTAGTCCATGAACTGAGATAGACATGGCAACAGGTCAGCCATTGGGGACTGGCTGGAGTAGGACATGGTAACAAGGTCAGCCAATGTATAGGCATAGCAACTACCATATTTTTCAGAGTATAACACGCACCAAGATTTTGAAGAGGCAAATTAAACAAAAAAGTTTTTGCACTCTGCAGACCTTCCAAAAACAGCCCGTTTTTTGCAAAAATGGACCCGTTTTTATGTCACAAAAAGGGCATGCATATCCTTTAGGAGTCTTGTAGAGTGCTCTTCAGGTCTGGTGGGGCAAAAACGTGAAAAAAATGGCACATTTTTCACTCTTCACATTTCTGCCCTCCCCAGCCTCCAGGGGCACTCTGAAAGCCTCCTAAAGGCTATGGGCGGACATTTTGGTGAAGGGGCGGGGTTTTGGGAGGCCAAAAATGCTGTATAAGATGCACCCAGATTTTCACCCTCTTTTTTGAGGGAAAAAGGTGTGTCTTATACTCCAAAAAATACGGTAAATCAGCCAATGAGGGCTGTTTGGGAGCTGAGAAAGTTTGCAGCCTGGGCGTGGCTTAGGTTAACTGGTATGTATAAATATGAGTAGTGTGCTCCTATTATTCTCCCTCTATGAATATGTCCTTCTGTTAACTATGCTTCTGCTTCTGAAAACTGATTGGGTATTGTATATATTATTGTATATATTGTTGCATATAAAGAAGTTTCTTACTTAAATCAATCCTTCTGAATCAGTTATCTTTGTGTGCTTTCTGGATTTGATTTCTGCAACAAATTCTGACAGGAAGGATAGTGCAATGAATACATTTTGGAGTAAATATTTCTTGACCTCCTAAACTTTGAAGAGCTGAGCAAATGGAATGCCAGAGAGAATTTATTGAACATGATATTTTCCTTCAGAGGAGTAGATCAAGGAGATGGGTTCACATGCCATGGTAAACCAAAACCAAATCATGGTTTAATGCAGGAGTAGATGAACCTAACCTGTGTGGCTTGGGCAACAAGCTGGATTGAAAACCAAAGATGAAAATATGGAACTGGTGCTGCTATTCCTGACCGAAGATCTTGTTTAAAGGTAAAGGTTCCCCTCGCACATATGTGCTAGTTATTCCCAACTCTAGGGGGCGATGCTCATCTCCATTTCAAAGCCAAAGAGCCAGCGCTGTCCGAAGACGTCTCCGTGGTCATGTGGCTGGCATGACTAAACACCAAAGGCGCACAGAATGCTGTTACCTTGCCACCAAAGGTGGTTCCTATTTTTCTACTTGCATTTTTACATGTTTTCGAACTGCTAGGTTGGCAGAAGCTGGGACAAGTAACGGGAGCTCACTCCGTTACACAGCGCTAGGGATTCGAACCACCGACAAGCTCAGCGTCTTAGCCACTGAGCCACCACGTTCCCCATTAAGATCTTGTTTACATCTTCATAAAAAGTTACCTCTGTAGTCGAATTATTTCCTTTAGAACAGGGGTCTCCAACCTTTGCAACTTTAAGTCTGAAGGACTTCAGCTCCCAGACTTCTCCAGCCAGCAAAGCTGGCTGGAGAAGTCTGGGAGCTGAAGTCCTTCAGACTTAAAGTTGCAAAGGTTGGGGACCCCTGCTTTAGAACCAAAAGGAACTATTTTTCCCTGCCTTATCTTCCTCTGGATAGGATTGCACATGACAATGGACATTTATTGCTACCGGAAGTCACATTCTCTGGACGCCACTTGTATGTTCTGCTGTTCAGAAGTTTTTCCTTTCTCCAAGGGCGAGGTCAACATTTGGAAAACTCAACACAGCCAACCCAACTGCAAGACCTCCTCACCATGCATTTTTAAAAAACTTTTTATTATTTTTTAAATCTGCTTTTTTTCTGGTCCCAGCTTTACACAGAACCATCACTTGACTGAAATGTTAAAAAGTCATTTATGAGGTTCGTTTCCATTAAAGAAAGCAAATGGCCGCCACCCCCCACCCCCGCCTCAAGCTCATTAAAACCTTGCTATGAATCCGAAGCAGCAATCTTTAGAGAGGGTCTTTTCCCATCAACGGCTGCTCTGAAAAGTCAATTCTTTTTCCAAGTGTCTTGAGTTCTATCCCTCGGCATCCAACAAAATAAATTGTGGTACTCATTAGTATTCACAACAGAGTTTTTAGATTACTTGGTGGCTGAAGGGAAGATGGGAGGGATGTATAATCCCCTAAGAGATAAATTAAGCTAAATGCTGACCTTTTCTCCCTTTGCCTCATTGTTCATGCAGTGCTTTATGACATCCCATGTATAATTTAAATGATTTCCTGCCCCCATCCCTTTCCATCTATCTGAAAGGCCCATGTGCCACAATTTTAACACGCCCGACTGCAGGTAGTTCTTGCTTAACAAATAAGGTTCTACACACTTAGGCAAGAGAAACAAAATGCACAGGTACAGTACAGGTGGTACCTTGCTCAATAGTAGTAACTGTGAGAGGGATCTTGGAGTCCTAGTGGACAACCATTTAAATAGGAGCCAGCCGTGTGTGGCAGCTGCCAAAAAAGCCAACACAGTTCTAGGCTGCATCAACAGAGGGATAGAATCAAGATCACGTGAAGTGTTAATACCACTTTATAATGCCTTGGTAAGGCCACACTTGGAATACTGCATTCAGTTTTGGTCGCCATGATGCAAAAAAAGATGTGGAGACTCTAGAAAGAGTGCAGAGAAGAGCAACGAAGATGATTAGGGGACTAGAGACTAAAACATATGAAGAACGGTTGGGTATCTCTAGTCTGATGAAAAGAAGGACTAGGGAAGACATGATAGCAGCGTTCCAGTATCTCAGGGGTTGCCACAAAGAAGAGGGAGTCAAACTATTCTCCAAAGCACCTTGAGGGTATTGAAGTTGGAATCTAACCCAAAGAATAATTCCTTTTACCACCAAGTATGAAACCACAGACAGGGATTTCTGTACCTCTAGCACTACCTTGTAAATCAGTCTGTCAACTTGCAAAGCATTCCTGACCTGCTCTTGAGTTGCCATAGGCAGGGGGATGGGGAACTGAGCCTCGCAGCTGCAGTAAGGGAATTTGCACTTCAGTCAAAAAAAAACCACATTCCAGACCTCTCTATGTCAAGGCCACCTCCACGGACACCCAGAGTGGCTGGAGGAAGGCACTTGTACAACCAGCGAGATTGCATTGTTGGGGAATGTGACTGATGACACACCTTGGGGGAGGGGGGAACAGGGTCAGTGCCAGGGCGTGAATTACCATATTTTCTGGAGTATAAGACGCATCTTTTTCCCTCAAAAAGGAGGCTGAAAATCTGGGTGCTTCTCATACACTGAATACAACATTTATTGCCTCCCAAAACCCCGGCCCCTTCAATAAAATGGCTGTGCCTAGCCTTTAGGAGGCTTCCAAAGTGCTCCCTGGAGCTGGGGAGGGGAGAAATGAGCAAAAAACAGGCCATTTTTTACTCAATTATGCCCCCCCGCAGCCCCCAGGAGCACTCTACAAGCCTCCTAAAGGCTATTCATGCCCTTTTTTTTGAAGCAAAAAAAAATGTTTTTGTGAAAAACAGGCCGTTTTTGGGAGGAGGCAAAATTTGCCTCTTCCAAATTTTGGTGCATCTTATACTCCGATGTGTCTTATACTCTGAAAAATACGGTAACTGAGGTCAGAGCTGGCTTCACTTGGAACGTGCCGACATGAAGCTCCTAATAAATAACTGGAATTCTTTTGAAGCTTGGCTAATAAATAACTGGAATTCTTTTGAAGCTTGGCTCGAGGCTCATGATTTAATTAGGACATCAGTCGGAACCCTGACACAGTGTTCCCTAAATTGCTATATGCCAGAAATGGAGTCCATTTCTCATAATCCCCAACCAGTCTATCCTTTGGCTTCAGAAATTTCTTCTGCTGAAATCTTACCTTTTTATCCTCGTTTCGTACTCCAGCTTTTGTTTCGTCATTTCCTGCTTTAAGCTGGAAACCAGGCTGTGCAAAGCACTGTGATTGCCCGTGTTGTTCACAAATGTTTCACTGTTGTCACTGCTGCTCGTAGCCCTGCTGCTTCGGCCCCCCACGCTTCTCCGGTCGACTTTGCTCTCACACTCGGCCGGGTTCAGGAGATTGTCCTGTTGGGGCTCATCTAAAACCGGGTCTTCAAAATTGCTCCCGTAAAAGTCTTGCTCGGGACACGTGGTGGTGGACGAGCGGCAGGAGTTGGAATGTTCCGGGAGGGATATTTCGCACGAGGACGTAGACCAAGTGGCGCTGTCCACGCTCTGCTTATCTTCGGAATTCACTGCCGAGAACTGTTGGTGCACGTTGTCATAAGTGGAAAGTCTGTTGTGTTGGCCTGAATCGCTCATAGGCTCCTTTTGCTTGTTGTCTCTCAAGGTCACAAACCCATTAGGCATCCAGCTCTGGCATCGGCTGTTCAAAGAGTTGCTGTGGGCGTCAGTGCTGGAGATACCCATTCGCACCCCTCCGTTCGGCACGCTGTGCGTGCCCATTTTGGTTACTGGCCCTTTCAGAGAAGATGTTCTCCTGGTCTGCAAAGTCCCGTTGGATAGAGAGGGTGATGTCTTCTCCTGACTCTCTACAGAGCTGCTGAAGGAGCCGTTGGTGACTATGCCGCTACCTTTATTAAACGCCGGGTTTTTTTTCACCGTAAGGGGTGGACTCCTGGTCATGTCCAGTTTGTGAATGCTGTTCCTTGGACTGTTTGATTTGCTTCCGGGCTGAGCTGTAGGAGATCCATTGTCCACCAGGGTTCTTTGTGGAGATTCAGACTTGTCCCATGAACATCGCCGTACGGGGGACGATTCCTTGGTGTTGTTATTCTCTCTGTTCTGAAGTTGTCCAATGATCACTTTCTTTTGGACCTCGTTGTTGTTATTGCAAACCTCCTGTCCACTCTGGGACTCTGCATCCTTGGGAAACAACAGCTCATGTTCGCTTATCATCATGGACATTAATTGCTGGACCACCACAGTACCTAATAGAAAATAACACAAGCAAATCCAGGTTCATTCATTCATTCATTCATTTATTCGACTTATTAACCGCCCCCTCTCCCCAAAGGGACTCGGGGCGGTGCACAGGCAAATATAAAAATACAATACATCACAATAAATACATAAATACATTAGAACTATATTAAATTACACCCTGTGCTAAAAACTACCCCATTAAAATCCCTAAAGCCCAATTTAAAATTTCTCTACTAAACAACTGAGGCTAAAAACAGTAGGTTAGGCCAGGCCGGCCTGTTGGAAAAAGTAGGTTTTTAGTTGCTGACGGAAGGAGCGGAGGTCCGGGATAGATCTAAGTTCGGGGGGTAGGTCGTTCCAGAGGGTCGGACCCGCCCTTCCCCTGGGCGTCACCCGCTGGCATTGCCTAGTGGATGACACCCGGAGAAGCCCCTCTCTGTGGGAGCGAATCGGCCGAAGGGATGTATGGGGTAGGATGCGATCCCGCAGATAACTAGGTCCCATGCCAGCATGCCACAACTTTTTGGAAAAAAAAATGCTACGTCTGTACATACTTTGCACCCAAGCTTTATCTTTGCATGAGATCCAATGTCTTGTGGTAGGTTTATTTTCCAATGGGAAAAAAAGAGAGGAGACTTTCCCAGCTAGAAAGTTCTTGCCTTCCTCATTGGTCATGAGCAAAGCACCAATGAGGCAGGATCCAATCTGGGTTGGTCACGGGGGCCAGAGGTTTCTTCCAAGCTTTCAGACTCAGACTGGAGGCCATCCTCAGGGAACGTCTCTCTCTCTCTCTCACACACACACACCAGAATGATGTTTATCTACAGTATAAAAATGGCTGTGTGTGTGTGTGTGTGTGTGTGTGTGTGTGTCCCCATGTCCGTGTGTGTTCCAGCATAACTCTGGAACGCCTGGGCCACTGAAATGAAAAGGACTGAATTATATCTAGTGTCAAGTCACAGTACTTTTGACAGTGATAGTGTTCATTTTGTATTCAGGTTCTGTTAAGATACAGCCTGTTGTGCCTTAAAATGGCTTCTAATGTACAGCACAGTGGAGTTGCCCTGGTAACGGCTTCACAGTACTCCACAAGGGAGCTCCCTCTAATACAGGATTGGGATAAAGACATACCCGGGCTACGCCGAGTTACCAGTTAATATCACATAAAATAGTCTTTGTGCAAAATAGGTTCTTTCCCTCTCTCTTTTTCCCCTCCCTATCCATCCATCTATCCTACTTCAAGAAGAGAGCAACCTGTGTGATCAGCATCTCATTGTATAACAAAATAACTCAATTAAAAAGTCCCATGATTTTCAGCAGTAAATGAAGTTTGACAGGCCTGTCCTCCTCTCCCAGTGAGTGTTTTCCTGTAATTGGGTAGGAAGCAGTGACTGTGAAGTTGAATCGAGACAGCCATTAGCACTTTAAATAGATTTTATTAAATTGTTTTAAAAGATAGGATAGATAAATGGATAGATTTCTAAGGGCTGGCCCACTTCTTTTGCTTTACCTGGAGACGAAGCCCAACGCTGTATGCTGAGGGCATTGAAGAAAAAGTGACAAGAACTAAATGTTGTTGACATGCTTCACTTGCCTATGAATTGCTCAGTTGCTGGCATTAAGTGGGAAAACAGCATGGACTTTGACGCTGTTACGAACTAGATAAACAGATGATATATAGAGCTTCAGAACAGCTGGACGTGACTCTCTTCTGCTCTCGTTCTCATCTCTGATTCCATAATGTGCAAAATAAAAATCAATGTCTACAGTGTAGACGCACCTCCAGGAGGTTCTCCGAGCCCCTCGGTCATTCTCCCCAACACAGCTGCTGACAAAGGAAATTGCCCACAATGGGAGAGCTGCCAGACCACACAGCATATAGAGGGGTGGTGGCCCTCAACAATCACCACCAAACCCATGGGTAGGTGGCAAGCATGGCAGTTGTGGTAAACACTGCTGGCAAGACAAGTAAAGCTGGTGCAGCCTGTTCCTCCAGGAACAAAACCAAAACAGGTCCAAATCCAGGACTAAAATGAAGTCTGGCCCAATCCAGGTTGGTGCTCACCAGGGCTTTCTTCTAAAGTTCTGTAGAACTATGTAGCTATGAGGACAATCCATCTGTGACTTCAGGTCTCTCTCTCTCTCTTTCTCTCCCCACCCTCTCTCTTACTCTCTCCCCCTCTTTCTCTTCTTCTTCTCTCTCTCTGCTTCTCTCTTTCTTCCTTTCTTTTTTCATCTTTCTTTTTCTTTTTCTTTCTCTCCCTCTTTTTCTTTCTCTCTCCTTTCTCTCTTTCTCTCTTCTTCTCTCTCCTTTCTTTCTCCCTCTTTCTTCTCTCTTTCTCTCTCTCTCCCTTTCTTTCTCCCTCTCCCTATCTTTCTTTCTTCTTCTCTGTCTTTCTCTTCCTCTCTTTTTCTTTCCCTCTCTCTACCTCTTTTCTCTCTCTCTCTCTTCCTTTCTTCCTTTCTTTTTTCTTTCTTTCTCTCTCTCCCCCTTTCTTTCTTCTCTTTCTCTCTCTCCTTCTCCCTCTCTTTCTCTCTCTCTCTCTTTTTCTTTCCCTCCCTCTCCCTCTCCTCTTTTTCTTTTTCTTTCTTTCTCCCTCTCCCTCTTTCTCTGCTATGTTTCCATTTTATTATCGCCACATTTATTCTAACCATGTACCAATATTACTGCCTGCTCATTGGACTAAAATTCTCAGAATCTTCATCGGAATTAGCCAGAGCGGTTTAGAATTCTGAAGGGCTGTGAGACAATGGAGCAGACCGAAGCCCATATTACACACAGAAAAAACTCTATTCTACTCTCATCTCTGTTTAGCCCATACAACGTGACCCTCTATGGATTGCACAGCATGGGAAAGATTCATTTTTTCACATCAGAACAAAGCAAGTAACTAAAGAAACCCTTCAGGGACTCTGAGAGAACACGGTTGGGAGCAAAGCCATACGCCGCAGAGAGACGAATGGTCTAATTAGGATTTTTGAAGTTCCCTTCCAGATGGCTGGAGGGTCACCTGCCCTAGAGGAGGTCCACCTCAGAAACCTTCAGAAGGAAGAGGATGAAGCTCCCGGGCTTCCTTTGCTACAAGTTTGATTTTGGCCACTGTAACAGCAGATTATAATGAAGAGACCTGTAAAATTAATCCAATGTCAATATAAATAAACACTCCGCAATGAAACTTGGAGCCGCCTCTAGAGTGCCTCCCAATCTCAGCATAGAGACTATGCTGCTGCCGGTATTATAAATCAAAGTGAATTCCAGGAAGTCAGGAGGGGTGTGTGTGTCACTCCAGAGGCAGATAATGAATGGCCAGCTGGCTTTCTCCAGACACTCCTGGAAGCCCAACAGCAGCATTGCTTCCTTTTCTTTAATTTATGGAGCTTTCATGTGGAACATGGCGTCCAAGCCCTTCACAATCCTTCCCACCTTCCTCCCTATTTCTTGAAGTGAATTTAGGGTGGGGTTCTCGGAGAGGCTGTTTTAAGCATATTTTCAAAATGGTTTTTTTATAGTATAAGCTAGGGGTGTCAAACCTGATTTCATTGAGGGCCACATCAGGGTTGTGTTTGACCTTGGGGAGGGGGGGGAGCGTGGCCCGCTTGACATCACTTGTGTCAGGGGCGCCTGTGGTGCTCTGCTGGGAAAACGGGCTCCCAATCTCCGTTTTCGGCTGGGATGGCCTCCTGCAACCTTCTGCCAGCAAAAAGAGAGCTCAGGAGCTTAAATGGGTTTTTAGCACGGGTTTAATAATTTAATATGTTTTTAATGATGTATATTGTTTTTTGTTATGGTTTTAATAATGCCTGTGCGCCGCCCTGGGTCCTAACAAGGAGAAGGGCGGGGTATAAATCCGAAATAAATAAAAGGAGGGCCACCTGCCAGCAGCCGCTCTCACACAGCAGGCTCCGAATGTACACTTCCAGGGTTTGTTTCAGATAATCTCCATGCATTTAATTACGGTATTTTTCAGAGTATAAGACGTACCATTTCCCCTCAAAATAGAGGCTGAAAATCTGGGTGTGTCTTATACACTGAATATAGCATTTTTTGCCTCCCGAAACCCCACCCCCTTCACCAAAGTGGCTGTGCATAGCTTGTAGGAGGCTTTCAGAGTGCTCCTGGGGGCTGGGGAGGGCACACATGAGCGAAAAACGGGCCGTTTTATGCTCGTTTTTGCTTCCCCCCTGCCAGGAGCACTCTACAAGACTCCTAAAGGCTATTCATGCCCTTTTGGGGGGGGGGGAAATGGGCCCGTTTTTGCGAAAAACGGGCCGTTTTTTGGGAGGTTTGCAGAGTGCAAAAACTTTTTTTTTTTAATTTGCCTCTTCAAAACCTTGGTGCGTCTTATACTCCGAAAAATATGGTAATCATGAGAAAAGAACATTCTACCCATGCTGTATCTTAATGTTTCAAAAAGTTCATGGAATTTGGACAATTTGCATTATTGTTTTCATCCTCATCTACTTACCTTCCATGATTGTCAGAGGATCTTCTACTTTGGGACGGAGGATGTTGGGGCCAAACACAGTCGCAAGGTTTTGCACACTCATTTTGTTGACTCCAGAATAGGACTGAACTTCATCCAGGAATCTATTCGGACATTCAAGGAACCAGGGGTAGGTAGCGTAGGAAGAGAGAGAAAAGTCCAGGATTCAGTCACATATGATGACAAGATCTCATTAGATAGATCAGGCTAAATAGATTTAGGAATCGCATACATAAATTATTTTAAAAATAAGCTGCACAGTTTCTGCTGCAGTCTTGAACTGGACTGCCTCTTCTATTCTTTGAAGCTGCTTTTATATTGGAAGTAGAGAAATGACACAGAGAATATCTTTGGTGGAGAAATGGAGAAAGAAAGGTATTTCCTGGAGGAGGGACAGAAGATTTAAAAAAAACCTTATTCTCCAAGGATTGATCTGATTCTCATTTGCTCTTATCTTTTAAATGCCCATTGGTGCAATTGATTATATTTTGTCTATTTTAATCCACAGAAAATTTCCTTGCTTGAATTTGGGGGGAAAAAGAAAGAAATGGAATATAAAAGTCAAAAGGAAGCAAAGATAAAAAATAGAAGAGCATCAGCAATTCTGGCTAGATTCCAGGAAGAATAACTACTGTTCTTCACCCACTTCTATCTACATTCTTGGCCTCCTATTCATGTTTTCTCAATATTTGTTCATATGGTATTGAATCCAAATGTATCCAGACAATAACATGGATTTATTAAAAACCATTAAAGGACTTGTATCGGGTTCGATTAATTCCAGTGAGCTTGCTCTAATAAGAGATCATACAAAGCACTAAATGATTTTGCTTCGATTTTGGCTTAGCAAGTAGCAAATACACCATCGAAGTATATATAGCATGATTTACTGTATGGTCCACTATCTTTCATGATCCCAGATCATTATGGATTATTCAGGAAACCGTGATTTAGCACAATACATCAACCCTGATCTATGACTTCGTCTAATTCCCACCTAATGCATATCACTGAAATCAATGGAACACACATCTCGATTAAGTTTCAGTTATAAATCTAAGGACAAAGCATTATTGCCATTCTTATAAATCCTTATATGTCTTTATTTATTTATTTAGTTATTTTTTTCACATTTCTGAACTGCACATCTCCCTCAAAAATGATCTCCCTCATTTTTATAGACCCCTCCCTTCCAAAAGCAGAGAGCTGATAGCATGTAAAAGAACCTAGCATGTAAAAGATGTTGCATAACCATTTGTCTGAAGTGGTGTAGGGTTTCCTGCCAACGCAGGGGGTTGGACTAGAAGACCTCCAAGGTCCCTTCCAACTCTGTTATTCTGTTCTATTCTGTTCTATTCTGTTCTATTCTATTCTATTCTATTCTATTCTACTCTATTCTACTCTACTCTAACAAATGCAAATGTCTCAGCACAAAAATGGTTTTCCAGTCTTCCAACCACATTCTCGTCCAATAACAGTTTGGGGTATTTGGCGTGATTCCCTTCTACCTAGGGGGAAACAATTCTGCTTTCTGGAGGGTTTGGATCATAACTTCCATCATTTTTGGTAAGGTTTTGTTGTAGAGCAGGGGTGTCAAACTCGATTTCATTGAGGACAACATCAGGTTTGTGTTTGAACTCAGGAGGCCAGTGGGGAGCGGGCCAGGGGGGGGGGGCGTGACCAGGTCAATGTCACTCATGTTGGGGGTGCCTGTGGTTGCCCAATCACTCTACCAGCGAAAACAGGTTCGCGAGCTCCGTTTTCGGCTGCGACAGCCTCCTGCAACCCTCTGCCAATGAAAATGGAGTTCGGGCTGCACACGGCCCTCCCGAGCTCCATTTTTGCTGGCAAAAGTATCATGTTTTCAGAGCATCCCTGTGGGCCAAATCTAAGCACCCCCCTGGCCCAGATTTGATCCCTGGGCCTTGAGTGTGACACCCTTGGTCTAGAGCAGGGGTGGCCAAACTTTGCAACTTTAACTCTGAAGGACTTCAGCTCCCAGAAGTCTGGGAGCTGAAGTCCTTCAGACTTAAAGTTGCAAAGTTTGGCCACCCCTGGCCTAGAGGATGAAGGTAACCACAATTAAGCCTATCTGAAGACCATTAGACTAAATGTCCTAGCCTTGCAGTTCAGGTAATCATAATCTGGGAAATTACTACATCTTGCTAAACACAAAACAGAAGTGGATGGAATCGCTAGATTTCCGCAGTGTAGCTTCTCCTGATGTGATGGGACTGGAGGTCTCCACATCTCCAGACAATTCTCAGAGATTGCGGTCTCCATATAGCCTCTCATACTTGTAATAAGGATTCAGACCAACAAAATTCAACCCGTCTACAATTATCCTAATAAAAGTGATGAAAACAATTGGGCTGCCTAATGATCTATTGGGCACAGCCATAGTACGATTTTTTAGGGGGCGGTGATGGGAATCAGGATGATTTACCTGCAAATGTACTTGAGTAGATTAAAGTTGACGAGCGGCAAATTCTTCACTTGCTTTGCTAATTCATTCAGCCCCTGTGTGAATATGTTAAAAAAAAAGAAGTCAAAATGGAGCAATGTACAGCACCCATGCAAATTAATTAGGAACTAAAATCAGGTAGAAATCCCCAGATAAGAGGATTTGGGTAGTAATGTAAATCTAAACCAAGAGACCAAACCAGGGGTGAAATCCAGCAGGTTCTGAGAGGTTCTGGAGAACCGGTAGTGGAAATTTTGAGTAGTTCGGAGAACTGACAAATCCCACCTCTGGCTGGCCCCAGGAGTGGGGTGGGAATGGAGATTTTGCAGTATCCTTCCCCCGCTAAGCCCACCAAGCCAAGCCCACAGAACCGGTAGTAAAAAAAATATTGAATTTTACCACTGGACCAAACTCACCGTTTCCTTTTCTTTGCTGAGCATTTTGGCGCAGGAGAGAAACTCTTCATATTTGGAATACGGGATAACCGGCTCCGGCAACTCCCTGAGGTAGAGTTTCAACAGTGAGGCCACTGTGTGCACATCTGTATTTCTGCAGGAATAGAACAGAAAACATCCAGGCGTAAAGGTAAGATTGGATCTCTGAAACATCTCCTATCTATTTTGGACCTTTTGGGATGCTTCTAAAGCAGGGGTGTCAAACTCGATTTCATTGAGGGCCGCATCAGGGTTCTGTTTGACCTCGGAGGGGGGGGGCAAGGGGTGGTGTAGGCAGGCTTGGACATGGCCAGCTTGACATCACTTGGGTCAGGGACACCTGTGATGGTCCAAGCATCCTGACAGCAAAAACAGGCTCCTGAGCCCCGTTTTCGACTGCGATAACCTCCTGCAGCCCTCTGTCAGGGAAAACGGAGCTCGGGAAGGCCGCCTGCCGCCCTCACAAGCTCCATTTTCACAGGCAGCGGCATTGTGAGCCGGTCCTTTGCTGTTTCCAGGGGGGTCCTACAGGCCAGATCTAAGTACCCCACGAGCTGGATTCGGCCCACAGGCCTTGAGTTTGACACCCCTGTTCTAAAGCAAGTCATATGGACTACTGTAACGCTCTCTACATGGGGCTCCCCTTGAGGTGCACTCGAAGGTTACAGTTAGTCCAGAATGCGGCCTCGCGGGTGATTATGGGTGCCTCAAGGCAATCCCACATAACACCTCTCCTGCGCGAGCTGCACTGGCTACCTGTGGCCTTTCGGGTGCGCTTCAAGGTGCTGACGACCATCTTTAAATCGCTCCATGGCTCGGGGCCTAGCTACATACGAGGCCGCCTCCTGCCCCATACATCCCTTCGACCGATCCGCTCCCACAGAGAGGGCCTTCTCCGGGTACTGTCTACCAGGCAATGCCGGTTGGCGACGCCTAGGGGAAGGGCCTTCTCTGTGGTGGGCCCAGCCCTCTGGAACGACCTACCCCCCGAACTACGCACCACCTCGGACCTCCGCCTCTTCTGCCAACGTCTCAAGACTTATTTATTCCCCGTTTTCTGACTTTTAAATGTGGATAAATTTTAAATTCTTAGGGTTTTAAAATGGGTTTTAGCATGGGAATAATTTAATAGTTTTTTAATGATATATTTTTGTATTTTGTATGGTTTTTAATATTGCCTGTGCGCCGCCCTGGGTCCTTGCAAGGAGAAGGGCAGGGTATAAATTTAATAAAATAAAAATAAAAATAAATATTACCCATTCAGAAAACCTGTGTACAGCTAGTCCTCAAAAGCTTGTTTAGTGACCGTCTGAAGTTACAATGATGCTAATTAATGTGAATTATGACTGTTTGCACACTTACGCATTCCTCTGGCCCTATGATCAAACTTCCAGCGCTTAGCAACTGGCATGTATTCCTTGACTTATGACCATAATGGAGCCTGCCTGTTGCGGTTTTAAGTTGTGTTGGTCATAACGCGAGTCACGCACAACTTGCTTTTATAGCCTTTTTTTGGTTGTAAAACACCATGGTTATAAAGCGAACCCATTGTTTGCTCTGGGCCATTTTTGCTGAAATATTTCGGCAAAAAATTCATAAACTGTGGTCATCTGAGCAGGACACTTCAAACAGTCATCAATTCAGGCTAGCTTTTGAGTGCCCAGAATGCAGTCATGTGATCGGAGGGGCTGGGGGTGGCAGTGACCATCAGAACTTCGAATTCAGGTTGTAACCACCTTTTGGGGGGGGGGGATCCTTAGTGACTGTTCATAAGTCAAGGATTAAAGTCCCTATCAAGTTGAATTAAAAGACACAGTGATTTCATGAAACTTTTCACGTCTATACAGAGTTACAAAAACAGTTCAGAGGTGGCTTACTAGTGTCATTTTTAGTTGACTTTTTTTTGCTTCCAGCGCAGTCTATACTCTGAATTTCCAAAAAGATTCCTAAACAAGTCCTAAATTCTTCTATAACGTTATTTTTTTGAGATTGGAAGATCAGCCAATTTTCTATCCTGAAAATTACAATGGTGTTGCTAAATCAGGTGGCTCAGGAAACAATCAATCAACCAATCAACCAATCGATCAATCAATCCACACACACACACACACACACACACACCCATCCAGTAAGGCAGACAGCTAAAGCCTTGCAAATGATGTTGGTTCCCTCTTGGCCCACTAGATGGTGCTCTGGTAAAATAAGATGGTAGAAATTATTGTAAGCTCAAAGTTTATTTATTCATGGTGGGGAATTACTGTTATGCTGAATTTAATGGACATCCTGAAGGCAGGACTTAAGTACATTGAATCACATGGGTTCTTTAATTTTTAAAAGGCGAACTTCCAGGAATGAAAGCTGTTGTGTCCTCGACCTGCGACTGGTCTCGACTTACAACCAGCCGCAGGTCTTCCAGACTGCCGCTTGAAGCCTTGGTAACAGGCTGTAGCAAGCCGGCTAACCGCTAGTCGCGCCTTATTGGCTAAGGCGCGACTGGCGGGAAGCCGGCTCTTGCCGCAGCCTGATTGGCTCCCCGTTTGACAGCTCCGTATAAATAGCTGTCAAACGCGGGAGCCCCTGTCTACCGCACTCATTAATCGCTGTATATAGTTTCTCCTGTCTTGCCAATAAAGGCACCTTGTTGAGTTAACCTGGTCTGGACTCCCTCTTTCTCAAGATCTAACAAAAGCAGAGACAGAATCGTATTTCAGTAGTGAGGATTCCTCTTCGCTTGGATATTCTAGGAGTCTGATAGCTATTTATGCATCGTAGAAAAAGAGGAATTGCAACCCCAGAGGGAGATAAAACATACAAGAAAAACAATTTTCCTCCAAGTTAAAAACACTCTATATGGAGTACACCTATTCTAATTTACTGGATTTTGGTAGAGGTGGCCTAGATGTGGAGCTCTCACCTCCCAATCGGGAGGTTGTGAGTTCAATCCTAGGTAGAGGCAGATGTAGGGTCTCCTGCTTGGGCAGGGGGTTGGACTAGATGACCTGCAAGGTCCCTTCCAACACTGTTAATCTGTTAACAAGACACTATAGGTCAGGGGTGTCAAACTTGATTTCATTGAGTTTCATCAGGGTTGTATTTGACCTCAGGGGACTGGGGTGCAGGGGGCCAGTGTGGGTGTGGCCAGCTCGACGTTACTCCTGTCGGGGGCACCTATGGTGGCCCGAACACTCTGCCAGCGAAAACGGGCTCCCGAACTCTGTTTTCAGCTGCAACCACCTCCTGCAACCTTCTGTCAGTGAATATGGTGCTTGGGGGGCCTGGCAGAGGGTTGCAGGAGGCCATGGCAGCTGAAAATGGAGCTCAGGAGCCTGTTTTCACTGGCAGAAACACCACGGGCCAGTCCTTCACTTTTTCCAGGGTGACTCCATGGGTCTGATCGAAATATCCTGTGGGCTGGATCCGGCCCCCAGGCCTTGTTTTTGACACCCCTGCTATAGGTTTATGGCATGGTATGGCATGCATGAACTAAGCCACTGTGGCATATTCGAAAACAGCGTGGCTTATGGTGAGCTCGCAATAAGGATGGTATGACCTTGACAAAGTATACTGTACAATTTCCACTCCTACCAAGACTGTTGCTGACAACAGTCTTCAAAAAAGGGATTCAAAATTTTTAGCCACAGGTTCTCTGCCCGGTTGCTAGATGGGTGTGGCCATAGTGGGCGTGGCCTACTTGGCCTCTACTAGTTGGCCTTTATTACTGGTTCTGTGGGTGTGGCTTGTTGGGCATGGCTTGTTGGGCGTGACAGGGGAAGGTTACTGTAAAATCTCCATTCCATGGGTGAAATTCAGCAGGTTCTGGAGAACCGGTAGCGGAAATTTTAAGTAGTTTGGAGAACCGGGCAAATACCACCTCTGGCTGGCCCCAGAGTGGGGAGGGAAGGGAAGTTTTGCAATATCCTTTCCCTTCCATGGTCCCAAACCACATCCACAGAATTGGTAGTAAACATTTTTGAATTTCACCACTGCTCCATTCCCTCCCTGCTCCAGGGGAAGGATACTGCAAAATCCCCATTTCCCCCCAATCAGCTGGGACTTGGGAAGCAGAGAATGGATGGGGGCAGGACCAGTTAGAGGTGGTATTTACAGGTTCTCCGAACTACTCAAAATTTCCGCTATCGGTTCTCCAGAACTGGTCAGAACCTGCTGAATACCACCGATACACCGGACACCTTTGGTAAGACTACTAACTATTAAATGCATGAAGTAGTGTCTACTGATTTTAGCTAAAGCACCTTTTTCGTAACAGTCTTCCGATGCATCCTGCTTCTCTTTCTCATCTAATGTACCAACATGAAATTCGACCCATAACTGAGCCCTGTGAAATGCATTAATTGGAAAACTATCACTGGGCAGCTTTTAAGCCAAGCTGAATTTTCGTACAGAAACTCATTTTGCCAAAGTAATATCATTACACGGCTGCTTCAAAATTGCCAGGGAGTATTGAACAATGACTGCTATTTTCTAAATTAGATTGATTTCCTCTCCATTTTCTGCATAATTCAATGTTTTGCTCTTTTTTAACAGAAGCTACCCATTATACGCTGGCTAGCGGATCACATAAATATTCCCCACCACCACCACCATTTGGAAATTTCAATTCATCTGGGCCATCGCCTAAGAGAATTGTGTATGGTATCTGGAGTTTTGTGGCTGGCATTTAACAGAATCACAGAATAAGAGAGTTGGAAGGGACCTTAGAGGTCTTCTAGTCCAACCCCCTGAACAAGCAGGAGATTCTATACCAGTGGTTCTCAACCTTCCCAATGCCGCAACCCTTTAATACAGTTCCTCATGTTGTGGTGACCCCCAACCATAAAATTGGTGTCTCGGTTTCTAAGATCATCGAAAATATGTGTTTTCCGATGGTCTTAGGCGACCCCTGTGAAAGGGTCGTTCGACCCCCCAAAGGGGTGCCCGGCCCACAGGCTGAGAACCACTGTTCTATACCATTCCAGACAAGTGGTTGTCCAATCTCTTCTTAAAAGCCTCCAGTAATGGAACATCCATAACTTCTCAAGGCAAGTTGTTGCACTGGTTAATTGTTCTCACTGTCAGGAAATTTCTCCTCAGTTCTAAGTTGCTTCTCTCCATCCATTGCAGTGGTGGGTTTCAAATTTTTTAGAACCTACTCTGTAGGTGTGGCCTATTTTGTGGGCATGGCTTGGCAGTCATGTGACAGGGTGGGAGTGGCCACCTTTTAAAATGTGGTGAAACTCAATTTAACAACGCTCTTGCTTAGCAACCAAAATTTTGGACTCAATTGTGATGATAAATTCTTTCTTTCTTTCTTTCTTTCTTTCTTTCTTTCTTTCTTTCTTTCTTTCTTTCTTTCTTTCTTTCTTTCTTTCTTTCTTCCTTTCTTCCCCTTCCTTCCTTCCTTCCTTCCTTTCCTTTCCTTTCCTTCCCGTTGGGTCACTGGCAGCGGCGGGCCAGATTTACTTCCAGGTACGCCAGTGGAACCCCCTCTCACCGGTTCTCTAAATTTCACCAACCGGCTCTCGCGAGTAGGTGCGAGCCTGCAGAAACCTACCACTGATCCATTGCTTTTTGTCCTGTTTTCTGGGGCTTTGAAAAATAGGTCGACCTATTTTTGCAGCCCCTCAAATATTGGAATACTGCTACCGTGTGACTCCTGGTTCTTTTTTTCACTAGACTAGACAAACCCAATTCCTGCAACCGTTCTTCAAATGTTTTAGCCTCTATCCTTCTAATCCTCTTTGTTGCTCTTTTCTGCATTCTTTCCAGAATCTCTACATCTTTTTTTTTTATAATACAGTGACCAAAACTGGATGCAGTATTCTAAGTGAGGTCTTACTAAGGCTTTATGAAGTGATCACTAATACTTCATGTGATCTTCATTCTGTTAATGCAACCATAATTGTGTTGGCTTTCTTGACTGCTACAGCACACTGCGGGGCCCGTACTCAAGTGATTGCGAGCGAATTAAGCGATTTAATGCTTCTGTATAGAATTCCTATGAAAAGGCTTTAGAATGTTGCTGTGGTTAGACTTGTTACAGTCGTGTCAAACTTTATTCCTAGTTGGAATGATTACCGTATTTTTCGGAGTATAAGATGCACCTTTTCCCTCAAAAAAGAGGCTGAAAATTTACTTATACACTGAATACAGCATTTTTTGCCTCCTGAAACCCCGCCCCTTCACCAAAATGGCCATGCATAGCTTTAAGAAGGCTTTCAGAGTGCTCCTGGGGGCTGGGGAGGACAGAAATGAGTGAAAAATGGGCCATTTTTGCCCCCACCCCCACCCCCCAGGAGCACTCTACAAGCCCCCTAAAGGCTATTAATCCCCCCTTTTTAAAAAAGGGGGCGGGCATTTGGGAACCCCTGGACTAGAAGATCTCCAAGGTCCCTTCCAACTCTGCTATTGTATTGGATTGTATTATAAAGACATCTAAGGAGAGAAAGGTTGTCAGATTGTTGCTCCCAAAATGTGTAAATCTGGACGTTCTTGTTTTTCTTTGAAGACATTTCGCTTCTCATCCAAGAAGTTTCTTCAGCGATGACAGACAGCATATTCAGCTTACACTTAGGAGCTGCTAGATTGTAATGTTTCTGGTACAGGAATCAGAATTTAGGAGACAAGAGAAACACCCAGGACCTGGGATAGGATCATTCTTTTTCATAAATTTGAAATGCGTTGCCTTTCTTTTTTTAATTCACCTTCCAGTGCGTGTACATTATAACACCAGAGCTAACTGGGAACCAGCTGTCGATGGACACATGTGGTCCAGCAGTTGGAAATAGCACGATATTATGAGGGACATGGTGGCTCAGTGGCTAAGATGCTGAGCTTGTCAATCAGAAAGGTCAGCAGTTTCGATGGTTCGAATCCCTAGTGCCGTGTAATGGAGTGAACTCCCTTTACTTGTCCCAGATTCTGCCAATCTAGAAGTTTGAAAGCACATAAAAAATGCAAGTAGAAAAATAGGGACCACTTTTGGTGGGAAGGTAACAACGTTCCGTGCGCCTTTGGCATTTAGTCATGCCGGCCACATGATGATGGAGACGTCTTCGGACAGTATTGGCTCTTTGGCTTTGAAACGGAGATGAGCACCGCCCCCTAGAGTTGGGAACGACTAGCACATATGTGCGAGGAGAACCTTTATCTTTTTTTACTACATTTTACTTACTTATTCCATCAGTGTTTAACCTTGAATCTTAAAGAAATGATGCACTTGGACCATTCATACCTACATATGCCAGGTGTTCAGCCTGAATGAGCACCTGCAAAAGCTGATAACCAACCAGGGTAAAGTTTACAGAACATTTAATTAGATTGATCTAGGTGGATGGAAAGCAACAAAGGAGAGCCATGGCAACACGGTTGTGTTTTGTATGACAGCCTGCTGGTACATATTTCAGGGAAGTGCGCGCTGTATTAATCATCGGAACAAGCGACTTCCAATTTCGAAAAGCACAAGGAGCTTTGAAGTAGAGGAGATGCAGAGCGTTCAGTCAAGGTGGCCTTGATTTCAAATCTTTCTTCAGAAGATGACCTTGAGCTGGGCATTATATTTTAGATTAATTCCAACTTCTTTTAGCTGTTTTATTTTTGAATTTTTATTTTGCTATTCTCTTATATACTATTTTAAGTATACATAATTGGTATTCTTCTTTACATTTATCATTCTTATGCATTTATTATTTCATTTAATAAGTTATAATGTACAATTTGGGTTGCTTTATTTACCATCCCTTCCTCCTTTTATAACACCAGGGGAGACATGATAGCAGTCTTCCAATATCTCAGAGGGTGCCACAAAGAAGAGGGAGTCAAACTATTCTCCAAGGCACCTAGGGGCAGGACAAGAAGCAATGGGTGGAAACTAATCAAGGAGAGAAGCAACTTAAAACTAAGGAGAAATTTCCTGACAGTTAGAACAATTAACCTCTGGAACAGCTTGCCT
The DNA here is from genome assembly GCA_039707465.1 of Rhabdophis nuchalis. Taxonomy (NCBI): domain Eukaryota; kingdom Metazoa; phylum Chordata; class Lepidosauria; order Squamata; family Natricidae; genus Rhabdophis; species Rhabdophis nuchalis. Next base: position 14,403,930 of record CM077648.1, on the reverse strand, counting down.
CCAGAAGTTGTGAATGTCCCAACCCTGGAAGTCTTTAAGAAGATGTTAGATAGCCATTTGTCTGAAATGGTATAAGGTTCCTGCCCACGCAGGGGGTTGGACTAGAAGACCTACAAGGTCCCTTCCAACTCTGCTATTGTATTGTATTGTATTGAGCAAGCAATAGCAATTCCTTCCTATAACCTCCTTGTTTCCCCTTTCTTTTCTCCCTCTCTCCCTTCTCTACTTTCTTTCTTCCTCTTCTCCTTCCCCTTCCTTCTTCCCTTCCCTTTCTCCTACTCCTGCTCTTCCTCTTCCCCTTCCTACCCTCTCTTCTTCTCTTTCTCCCCCTTCCATCCTCCTCTCCTTACCTCTTTCTTCCTTCCCCCTTCTTCCTTCCTTTCTCTCTTCCACTCTCCCTTTCTTTTTCTATTATTGTTGGTGTATATTTCAAAACTCAGTTTATTTTTCTTTGGGATGGTATTTCCGTCAGCCCAAATATAATTAGTATCATTTTTTTATTCCCTAACCTTCACTAGTCTACCCTAGTTATATTCCCCCCACTTTATATTTCGTTCTTGAATATATACTTATATGTTTAATATTTTCTTTTCTGTTTTCCCCTTCTCCCCCTCCCTTCCCATTTAATAGTGTGTCATCTGGGTAATTTATCTTCTCCCTACTTTCTTTTCTGCTTTGCTTTCTCTAGCCAGTCATAGAATCTTCCCCATGTCTTGAAGTACCCCGATTTTTCTTTTAGTTGTTGAAAGCATACAAAAACATCACACCGATGAAAAAAAAAGCTAGGATACAAAGTTTGAGTTTGAGTTTTATTTGATTTATATCCCGCCCTTCTCCAAAAGGACCCAGGGCGGCGCACAGGAATTTAAAATAATATATAAATAATACAAAATATAAAAATTTAAAAACCTATTAAATACCAAGTCCTGCGCTAAAACCAATTAAAAATCCCCAATTAAAACTATCTATACTAGTCACAGCAGAGGTTATGTTAGGCCGGCTTGATGAAAAAGATGTGTTTTTAAACACTGGCGGAAGAGGCGGAGGTCAGTAATGGTACGGAGTTCTGGGGGTAGGTCGTTCCACAGGGCGGGGCCCGCCACAGAGAAGGCCCTTCCCCTGGGTTTCGCCAGCCGGCATTGTCTGGCCGACGGCACCCTGAGAAGGTCCTCTCTGTGGGAGCGTATCGGTCTAAGGGATGTAGACAGTGGCAGACCATGATAAATACTTCTGATCACTTTCCACATGTAAATCTGTGGATCTCTTTGCCTGGATCCCCCTTTGTAATAAATCTGGCAAGTCTATTCTCACCTCACATTGAGACTTCCTTCAAGAGCACAAGACTGCCACAATCCGGCTTTAATTGGGTTAATTTCTACAATGTCATTTCAGACAGATTTATGCAAGTAAGATCGTGGGTATTTAAGACATAAATTTCAAAGTTTGTGACCAAATCTAATAAGGTTTAAGCCCCCAAGCATATGTGCTATTAACAACACAACTAGTATTTCAATTAATGCAGACACTTTAAACTATGTAGTGTTCATTTGATACTCAGTATTATTATTATACTCTTCCAGTCAAACATCTGCAGTCTCAGTTGGCTCACTATTAAATTCTCCTGAGACCTACTTTTTCTGGAACTTTGAAAAGTTATTCCCATGTAAATATTAATAACATTATTGGTGACAGCTCAAGCATTTTCCTAGTCCCAAATTTTTCCCAATTCATGTAGCAATAACTATCAGAGAAGGGTCATAAATTTTTTTACTTCCCTTAAAAGAAAACCTTTAAAAATAATATTACTTTCATAAAACATAAACCTTCCAATTAATTTCCTGTTTATATACCAACAAAAAGATGATATTTCTAAAACATAAGCTCAAATTATGATTTCACTGGCTTCTTAAATAATATTACAATGGAATATATGTTTCAGCAGCAGCTATTCAGCAAACTATTCTGTCTTTCTTCAGGAAAGATGGAAAAGAGACTGTAAATTGGTATAATTGATACAGTTGGAACCTGTGTTAAAATATTTACTCAGCCATAAACTATACATATATACAGTATATGTATTTATATACTATATAAAGTATATGTATTTCCTTTCAGCTTATCCCAGAATGTCTTTCTCCTTTTTTTGCAAATCAGTTTCTTTCTCCCAACCTGACTTAGTCACAGTTATGACATGACGATAAAACAGGACAGAGAATGCCTTCCCTGGATTTCTTCAGGGATAAGGTGAAAATCAAATAACTTGCAACCATCCATGGCTGTAGCTACAAATGCCCTACTTATCCACAGAAATGGTTTGCAAAGGTCCGTAACTACCCTACTTCCAATATCTGTTGCAGTGTAATGTATTACTTAGCACTTTAACCAGTTCTTGCCCTGAACTCGAAATTAAATCTCTCTCTGAGAGCCAGTCCTCAAATATGGGCAGGTCACATATACTACAAGTATATGTATTTAAAGATCTCTAAAATTATCCAGGAAGTGTGTATTTTTTTAAAAAAAAATACAGGTTTGATTATTTTTATGCTGTTTTTATGCTCTTTAGGCCAGGGGTCCCCAACCCCCGGTCCGTGGACCGGTGCCGGTCCGTGGCTTAATAGGAACTGGGCCGCAGGGCTGGAGAGGAGGAGGAGGGAGCAGCCCCCTGGGCAGAGCGCGCACAGGGGGCAGGAGAGCACAGGTGTGGCTGCTCGTACCGCTGGGGGCCCTAGAGGGGCGAGTGAGCCAACTCACACACACCCCACGCGTGCATACGCCGCCTGTTCCCCCTCCCCCCCTCCCCCTGTACGCCGGTCGGTCCGCAGAATTTTCTTTAAAATGAAACCGGTCCCTGGTGCCAAAAAGGTTGGGGACCCCTGCTTTAGGCCAGATCCTGAAGAGGAAACTCAAAGACTTTGGCCACCTAATGAGAAGGAAGGACTCCCTGGAGAAGAGCCTCATGCTGGGAAAGACTGAGGGCAAAAGAAGAAAGGGACGGCAGAGAATGAGGTGGCTGGATGGAGTCACCGAATCAGTAGGCATGAGCTTAAATGGACTCCAGAGGATGGTAGAGGACAGGAAGGCCTGGAAGAACGTTGTCCATGGGGTCACGATGGGTTGGACATGACTTCGCAACTGACAACAACAACATGCTGTTTTCAAGCGTTGACTCTTATACACAGCTCAGAATTGGTGGATTTGGGGATTATACAAAAACTAAACAAAAGTTTTGATTCTATTGTGTTACCTTATCTATTTTGTGGATTAGGGAAGAAGGGTATTAATAAATAAATAATAGACTAGGCAGCTGGTAGGTAGGTAGATCCCCTATTAATCGCCCTTCCTTTCATTAGCACTACTTCACTCTTGCTTTCCATATCAATGACCATCCTTATTGCTTTCCTTTCAGCTTATCCCAGAATGTATTTCTCCTTTATATGCAACTTAGTAGATTCACAGTCCACCAGGTTATGTCCGGCTAGTTTAAAAAAAAAAAGAGGTTGAGTTATAGAGTTTTTGCAACCTATTGCACCAAGCAAAATTTAAAAAGAAAAAGAATTATGTCCCGTGCACTTCCATATTTCTACTCACACGACACTTGGAACGTTTTACTAATTAATGTTTGCAAAGTGCTTTGAGGTTGTGTGATAAATTGTAGTGCTAACCGGGAGCCAGCTATTTAATTATTAATTCTTCCAAGGGAGAATTTGCAAACCATTAACTAATCTGAGACTGGGAGCAACTTTAAGTATACAGCTTATCCTGTGATGTTGGGTTCCCTGTCTTGCTTCCAGTTTAATATGCACAATTCACTTCCTGAAGTCTTTGGCTGAAAGTGGATAGAGAAAGACAAAAATGCAGAGACAGCAGAACCTTGGACAGCAGCTACTTTCTGCATGGCTTGGTCTACGTTGCAAATCATTCATTAGGTCAGGGGTCTCCAACCTTTGCAACTTTAAGTCTGAAGGACTTAAAAGCTGGCTGGAGAATTCTGGGAGCTGAAGTCCTTCAGACTTAAAGTTGCAAAGGTTGGAGACCCCTGCATTAGGTCAGCCAATGTTCACTAAGGGCATAGAATAAGTGGATACTAATCGGGTCTCCAAAATCTCCATCTATCTGTTGACATTCTCTCTTCATGCTACACTTCATAGCTTCTCACCTAAGAACCTGCAGTTTCTGAATGGTTCCTCTAGGCACTGTTGCCACCAGATTCATGCTACAGTTCATATCATTTTGGGGGTAGTCCAAGGAGGCAATAAGAGATAGATCAACTGGTTGATACAGGTATCAGATTATCTGTTCAGCTGCCTTTTGTTCACTTTGACTTTTTTTTTAAAATGGACATTTACAAGACCTTAGGTAGAGGCAGTCACTAGTAGTATTCCAAGATAGGGAGGGAGGGAGAGAGAGACAGAAAGAGACACAGAGAGAAAGATACAAAGAGAGAGATAGAGACAGACAGACAGAGAAAGAGAGACAGAGAGAGATAGAGAGAAAGAAAAAAGAAAGAGGCAGACACAGAGAGAGACAGAGAGAAAGATACACAAAGAGATAGAGAGAAGACACAGAGAAAGAGACAGACAGAGAAAGAGAGAGAAAGAGAAAGAGAGAGAAAGGAAGAAAGAGAGACAAAAAGATACAGAGAAAGAGATACAGAGAGAGAGACTGAAAGATACACAAAAAGAGAGAGAAAGAGAGACACAGAGAGAAAGAGAGAAAAAGAAAGAGACACAGAGAGAAAAATGTACAGAGAGAAAGAAAGAGAGAGAGAAAGAGACAGAGAGGGAGAAGGGGAGGGAAAGAGGAAGGGAGGGAGATAATTTTTTCAGCCTGATTTTCAGACAGCAAAGTGTAAGTGAATCCAGGCTATTTTAAGGTAGAAGGTAATGTAGGTCTGTGAGAGTTGGATCACAAAGAAGGCTGAGCATGGAAGAATTGATGCTTTCAAACTGTGGGGCTGGAGAAGATCCTTGAGAGTCTGTTGAACTGCAAGAAGATGAAATCAATCAACTCTGCAGGATATCAACCCTGGCTGTCATTTGGAAGGACAGGTGCTGAACCTGAAGCTCAAATACTTTAGCCACAAATGAGAATAGAGGAACTCATTGGAAAAGACTCTGATGTTGGGAAAGATGGAAGGCAAAAGGAGAAGGGGACAGCAGAGGAGGAGATGGTGGGATAGTGTCACGAACACAACGGACATGAATTTAGGCAAACTCAGGGAGGCAGTGGAGGGCAGGGGGCCTGGCATGCTATACCTCAGGGGTAGTCAACCTTTTTATAACTACCGCCCACTTCTGTATCTCTGTTAGTAGTAAAATTTTCTAACCGCCCACCGGTTCCACAGTAATGGTGATTTATAAAGTGGGGAAGTCAATTAAATTTAAAAAAGGAAAGTGCTTCAGTATCGGACAAAATCCCTACTGCCCACCATGAAAGCTGGAATGCCCACTAGTGGGCAATAGGGAGCAGTGCTTGTCCACCACTGCTATAGTCCATGGGGTTGCGAACAGTCAAAATAGGAGTTGAATTGGAATGCTTTTAAATGCCATTTCCACTCTGATTCTGCAATGCAGCAATGTTCTAAATAAATGATGGTTAGTCACAGTCTTGCGAGTCGCAGTCTTAATAAAGGTGGATGTAGAAAGGTGTAGAAAACATGTGTGCCGTTGAAAGTTTGAACATCCTTATCAGAAGTGGTATTCAGCAGGTTCTGACCAGTTCTGGAGAACAAGTAGCGGAAATTTTGAGTAGTTCGGAGAACCGGTAAATACCACCTCTGATTGGTCCCACCCCTGTTCTGTCTCACGGCCTGAATAGTCCAGCACACAGGCTTGGCTGCTTGCCACTGCTTAATTACGAGATAACGAATGCTTTGGCTAAGAGCCCAGACAACTCACATAATCCCAAACACAACTAGAAGGCACACACTTTCTTGAATACTCAATTTCAAACAGTTGCTTCCTGCAAATGTCCCCTCCCAATGTCTCACCTATAAGCTCTCTTGGGAGGGGCCACTCAGCAACCACCTGGTTCTTAATCGTTGTCTGGGAGCCTGCCTCTGATATAATTGCTGCCTCCGCCTCTCAGCCCTGCTCACTCTGGCATCATGGACAAACTGCCTTTGATCCTCCACACTGCTCCATGACGCAGGCGTCTCCTGGTGGCCAACCAGCCTCTCTGGTTCCTGCTCTGACTGAGCACTCCCCAAGGTTTCCCTCATCCTCCAGAGCAGACTCATAGGATTCTTCACTAGAAGAGTCCATCAGCAGCTCATCTGGAGCTGGCTGGGCCACAACATGCCACCATCTATTCTCTGCGTCCTGAGTCCCAGCTGATCGGGAGGAAATGGTGATTTTGCCTTATCCTTGCCCTGGAGTGGGGAGAGAATGGGGATTTTGCAGTATCCTTCTCCTGCCATACCCACCAAGCCATGCAAACCAAGCCACGCCCACAGAACTGATAGTAAAATTTTTTGAATCCCACCACTGATCCTTATGTATTCATAACGTGATACTCTACACTGTAACTCTGAAATGAAGTGGAACATCCTTGCAAGATGAAGGGACAATGTACAGGGTTTAATTATCCAACATTTGTGGTATCATCATCCAAACACAAATGATTTGTGTTATGTCCACACCTTTTCGGAGTTAATAGATACAAGCAGTGAGAAAGATATAGTGGCCCACCTACTCTTCAGCCCACAAAGAGATACTTTGCTTTTCACCTTCCCCAAAAGTATGCTTAAAAAGGATGAAATCTTGCATCTTCAGAGAGGAAATATGAGCTGTGTTAACATCTCTAGCTCCTTAACAGAGAATTTAAAAAAAAAAACAAATCACAATTAGAAGTTCCTAACTGTTGCGCTGCTGAGACTAACATTCCTGTTCTAACTTCAAGGCACTCTTAAAACTGTAGCCAAAAACTAGTATATGCTTTAGCTGTGGTTTCAATTTTGTTAATGAAAAGGTTCAAGTGAAATTGAACGAATGTTATTACTGCTTCTTGAACACACAAGCATTCACACATACACTCAAACTCTGGGAAATATATGTCATAGTTGTGTTTACTGGGAGGATGAATATCAATATAATCAGACCTGCTTGAATTCAATCCCACCTCTTCACACTCCAGTTAGAAAACTATAAAACGTTACGTACTGTGTCAAAGCAAAACAATAAAGAAGTCAACCGTGGAGACCCATAAAAGTACAATTAAACAATAGACCGCCTTGAAGCAATCTTGATTATGAGAACAGAGAGGTTCTAAGTATTTATCTTCATTTCTCCCTTTGTTGTACTGTTCATGGAATCCAGTGCTTTGTCTCCTTGCACACTGGATAATTGCCATGGAGAAGATTAAAAAAGTAAAGATGTTAAAGATAAGTAGATGTTTCCCCTCACACATATGTGCTAGTCGTTCCTTACTCTGCTTGCCATATACAGATAAGAGAACAATTGTTGTAATCGGCACAATTTTTGTAATCACACACAAAAAATTAACTTTAATTGGTAGTTGTTAACTTCATTAGAATATGTTTGTTCTTGGCCCTGCCTGTTTTCATTTGGCAGGGAGGGGGGGGGACATAGCTTCTGGCATATGTACTGTACATACATATATGCATGTCGATGCAAATATGCGGCATGCACGTATTTCAAGTGTGCGGGAATGACAAATTTCAGCTAAAACTGGCACCTATACTTTTGGTTCCATTTTATTATGCGAGACCGCCTCCTGCCCCATACATCCCTCAGACCGATACGCTCCCACAGAGAGGGCCTCCTCAGGGTGCCGTCGGCTGGGCAATGCCGACTGGCGACACCCAGGGGAAGAGCCTTCTCTGTGGCGGGCCCTGCCCTTTGGAACGACCTGCCCCCTGAACTTCGCACCATCTCCGACCTCCGCCTCTTCCGCAAGTGTCTGAAGACACATCTATTCCATCTAGCCGGCCTAGCGTAACCCCCATTACTGACTCTTAGATAGTTTTAAATTTGGGTCTTTTAAATTCGGTTTTTAGCGCAGGGTCTATTAGAATAAGTTTTTTAAAATTTTATATGTTTTATATGTGTTTTAACATCCCTGTGCGCCGCCCTGGGTCCGTTTGGAGAAGGGCGGGGTATAAATTTAATAAAATAAATAAATAAATAAATAAATAAATTTTAAGGAAGATAATGGTCCAATTCAGGACCCTTCTTTGCAAATCCATGCCTTGCATGGGCGCCTGTAATTTGCCACAGCGTGAAAAGGGTGAGCAGCTTGTGCCTTCAGGCAAGTACAGAATAGCAGGCCAGAAAGACACTGGAACAGCAAAACTCTGCAAAGATTCTTTTGCCGACTTTGTGTTTTCCTGCAAGGTCCATTTTTAAGAGTAGCCACCACTAACTGACAGTTGCTGAGCCCAGCAAAAATGTGCTTAATCTATAAAATCACAGGAGCTCAGCTGGAACTTTCTTTTCAGCATTATCTCCCTTGAGAAAACTCCTAGGCGTAGAATTGTTACAGAGTAAGGAGCGCGCACCTGTGTGAAAAAGGATTTCACATGGATGTATTTTCACGCAGGCATTTCACTGTGGATTAAATTGAGGCGCACAGCATGTCAGGGGCAATTACAATGCCTGGAAGGTTAAACAACCAGCAGAGCTTATGAACTTCCAAACAGTGATGGATTCTTTCAACAAAAGATGGAGAAATGGGTTAAGACCAACATCTGGGTCACAGCTGACCTAGGGCCATGATGGCAAACCTATGGCATGCGTGCCCAAGGTGACATGTGGAGCCATGTCGCTTGGCACACGTGGCATTGCCTGTTCCTCTCCTGTGTTTTTGGCGTGCATGCGCATGGGAGGATCAGCTGGCCTTTGTGCATGCAGCAGTGCCGGAAACCGGAAGGGCTGGCCTTCCATTTTCCAACGTGAGTATGCACGCTGGCCAGCTGATCAATGCTTCCGGCACTAACCGGAAGATTTGCTGGCTGGTGTGCATCTGTGCACCAGAAACTGGAAGTTTATTTTCTGGCATGCACATGCCCCCTGGCGGGCTCCTCTTCCTGGTCGTGCCCCGGATGAGTGAACACGAAGGGTGCTGCGCACGCATGCGCGCCCTCTCTCTCTTTTTTTATTTTTTTTATTTGATTTATATCCCGCCCTTCTCCAAAAGGACCCAGGGCGGCGCACAGGAATTTAAAAATACATACAAAATAATACAAAAAATTTAAAAACCTATTAAATAACAGTCCTGCGCTAAAACCAATTAAAATCCCCAATTAAAACTATCTACATTAGTCCTAGCGGAGGTTATGTTAGGCCGGCTTGATGAAAAAGGTGTGTTTTTAAACACTGGCGGAAGAGGCGGACGTCAGTGATGGTACGGAGTTCTGGGGGTAGGTCATTCCAAAGGGCTGGGCCCGCCACAGAGAAGGCCCTTCCCCTGGGTGTCGCCAGTCGGCATTGTCCGGCCGACGGCACCCTGAGAAGACCCTCTCTGTGGGAGCGTATCGGTCTAAGGGATGTATGGGGCAGGAGACGGTCTCGCATATAACTAGGTCCCGAGCCATGGAGCGCTTTGAAGATGGTCGTCAAAACCTTGAAGCGCACCCGAAAGACCACAGTAAGCCAGTGCAGCTCGCGCAGGATCGGTGTAATATGGGAGTGCCTTGAAGCTCCCATAATCACCCGCGCGGCTGCATTCTGAACTAACTGTAGCTTTCGAGTGCACCTCAAGGGAAGCCCCATGTAGAGAGCACTGTAGAGAGCATTTTTGGTACTGGGGCCTAGCTATATGCGAGACCGTCTCCTACCTCACACGTCCCTTCGACTGATTCGCTCCCATAGAGAGGGTCTTCTCCGGGTGCCGTCGGCCGGGCAATGCCGGTTGGCGACTCCCAGGGGAAGGGCCTTCTCTGTGGCGGGCCCAGCCCTCTGGAACGACCTTCCCCCCGAACTTCGGACCATCACGGGCCTCCGCCTCTTCCGCCAGCGCCTGAAAACGCACTTTTTCCATCAAGCCGGCTTAGCCTAGGCCCCTGAGATCATCTAATCAGACTGCGTTTTAAATTAGCAAAAGGTTTTAATTAGTGGGATTTTATTGAATTTTAGCACGGGCTTTCTAAATTTAATTAGTTTTTATGATAGCAGTATTTATGACGTTTTTATATATTTATATATGTTTATATTTATTTTAATTGCCTGTGCGCCACCCTGGGTCCCTTCGGGGAGATAGGTGCGGGATGCAAGTGTAATAAAATTGAAAAAAATTGAAATTGGTGCCAAAAAGGTTTGCCGTCACTGACCTAGGACAGGGGTCTGCAAAGTCGGCTCTTTTAAGACTGGTGGACTTCAACTCCCAGAGTTCCCCAGCTGGCCCAGCATAGCTGGCTGGGGAATTCTGGGAGTTGAACACCAGTCTTAAAAGAGCCGACTTTGCAGACCCCTGGTCTAGGGGAATTACATCTGCTGGGATGTCTTCGTGTCAACGAGGGGGAAAAACAAAATGGGCTGAACTTGGTTGTTTTCTGGCAGACCTTTCATTACCCAACTAGGGAGCATCTGAAACGTCTACAAGACAACAACCAAGCTCAGAGAGCACCAAGGACCCCACAGTTCAACCCTGAGCTATAAATCTTCTCTTCTCTGTTGAGATCTAAAATTGTCTGAAACGCCATAGAGTCCCAGTCATTGTCAGCGATATTGAACCAGATAGTAGTACCATAGCCTGACCCTTAATAAATGATTGTGATTTCATATGCACTGGCCTCATCAATCAAAATGCGAACGTATTGGCATTTTAGTTTTTTAGCTTTTTTTCATCTTATGAAAACCGACTCTTCAAAAATTGACAACGTGTACAGACAAGTTGCTCATTTCATTCAGATATTATGGCAATCGCCTTATCGTCGGCCAGATGTGAGTAGGAGTTTTTGGAGAGACAGGATAAAAAAAGAGAGCAATTGGCACACGAACAGAGTGAAAGAAAAAACATAAAATATTTCGCGAGGCTAAATATATATATATCAACGTGAAAGGTAGAAGGATTCTTGGTAGTGAAATCACACACAGCAGCTTGTTTTTCTGTTGCCTCCAGCTTTCAGCATTCTGGAATTTTTAGTTTCAATATATCTAGTGACTACCAGATTGAGGGAAACTGTCCCACCTAATCAAGAATTCTTGGATCAAATGGAAGGTTGGAAACTAATCAAGGAGAGAAGCAACTTAGAACTAAGGAGAAATTTCCTGACAGTTAGAACAATTAACCTCTGGAACAGCTTGCCTCCAGAAGTTGTGAATGCCCCAACCCTGGAAGTCTTTAAAAAGATGTTAGATAGCCATTTGTCTGAAATGGTATAAGGTTCCTGCCCACGCAGGGGGTTGGACTAGAAGACCTACAAGGTCCCTTCCAACTCTGCTATTGTATTGTATTGTATTGTATTGTATTGTATTGTATTGTATTGTATTGTATTGTATTGTATTGTATTGTATTGTATTGTATTGTATTGTATTGTATTAATTTTATTTATTTATAGCAATAGCAATAGCACTCAGACATATACTGCTTCACAGTGTTTTTACAGCCTCTCTAAGTAGTTTACAGAGTCAGCCTCTTGCCCCCAACAATCTGGGTCCTCATTTTACCCAGCTCCAAAGGATGGAAGGCTGAGTCAACCTTGAGCCTGGTGAGATTCGTTCTGCCAAATTTCAGGCAGCTGGCAGGCAGCAGAAGTAGCCTGCAGTACTGTATTCTAACCACTGCGCCACCACGGTTCTTATGGACAGACATATACATTTATCAAAGTGCAGAAGCATTGTGAGCCCGCAAGTGAGCAAACTAGTAGTAAAAAAATTGGAAACCCACCACTGGAGGGGCATTTGTCGGGAACAAGCATCCAATCTGTGGAGTCTCGTGTGCACTTGCTGACACCTGGAGATTGCTGTCCTCTGTCTTGTGGGGCTTGCCAGTTTGTCTGCTTCGTTGAACGTCTTGCCCTGGTTACTCTTTAGCTACCCTGGCTTATTGGACTGCTAGCCCTGGTTGCTATTTAGTTAACCTGGCTTACTTGCAGCCAGAGGCTTTTGAAGGTGTGTATGTGAGAGCTTTGCTCCAGGACTTGTATTGAATGCGGGAACATTTGGGGGCAATCATGGGAAGTTAGACCAGTTCTCTGGTTGTGTTGCTGGCGTGCCACTCCCCAGATCATCACAGTATGTGGAGTTATAGTCAAAGAGCCATGGCGAACTGTAAGGGGAGGTTGCTTTGAGGAATGTGTTCTTGGACCCCTGACAGAGAAGTCTATGAAAAGGTACGTTTGTGGTCTTACCTGTCAAACAGTGGCTTCTCTCCACAATCAAAGGCATCCTGTAACTCTTTGACGAGGTTAGCCTGGCCAGGCAATCGGAAAAGTCCTTCCTCCTTCAACCCCCGCAGACGAATAAAATCCACACACTGTTCTACCAGCAACGGAGCCAAATGGTTGCCATATCGTTTCTCATAACGAACGGTGTCTTCCAGCTTCTGCCCAAATATTCCTGTGTATGACAACAGTAGATGTAAATTACTCAAGGTGAACTCTTAATGGTAAATATGTCTTTCATGGCGCCGTTTTGCGTGGGCCTTGGGAAACCCTAACACTAAAACTACATTATCTGTAATGACGTCAGGCGCAAGAAGTCAGGAACCAGGATAGAGTGGTACAAAAGTACTACAAGTTTACTTCACTTCCTGGCGTAAGAAGAAAGGATGATCAGAATGGATGTAACTATATACATAAATATAAGAAGTCTGGTAGACCACAATATGAAGTTGATCTGCCACCAATAAGGGAAAATTTACTGTAGCTCCAGCTGCCTTAACTTAAATGTTGTCATCTGGTGGGCTTTAAAAACTGACTCTTTGCCTAGCATTTGGTCTAGGATAAAAGGGTGCCCCCAAAATGCAGTATGTAGAGTTTATGGGAGGTTGAGGCCCTGTGGTTATGTTATGTTATCTATACACAATGAGAATGAGAAAAGGAAGGAAAGAAAGAGAAAGAGGGACAGAGAGAAGCAAAGCAAAAAATCAAGAGAATGAGAGAACAAAGGAAAGAAAGAGAGAAAGATGCAAAGCAAGAAATCAAGAGAGAATGAGAGAAGGAAGGAAAGAAAGAGAAAGGGAGAGAAGCAAAGCAAGAAATCAAGACAGAATGAGAGAAGGAAGGAAGGAGAGAAAGAAAGAAGGAAGAGAAAAAAACAAGAACAGGAGAGAAATGCTGTCATACTATTTAATAGTGTTGAAATCTCCTCATCTTGTTGGGTAAAAACAATATCATTCATCATTTAGAACTTTCTGTGTGATAAGGAAACATCAAGCCATTTTTCTATAGTGTTTGGGAGAAGCTTCTTATCCTTAAAAACTGAAATGTTCTGAATCTTGTACACAAACAAAATGGAGCATCTGAAATGAAGTATTTGCAAGTAAAACAAACCTGAGCAAAAAACCTGAGCAACATTATTTTTGCATTGCGTTGGGAAATTGCTTCTTAAGGTGCTTTTGTCTAAATCAGAGGTCTCATTCTTGCGGCCCGCAGTCCAATTGCGGCCCGCAGGACGGTATCTTGTGGCCCCCACCGGGATATGAAAGTATAATATTAGTATTAATATTAATATAAGGAATCCCTTATGCGGCCCAGCCTCACCCAGACTCTGCCTCCAGCGGCCCCCAGGTAAATTGAGTTTGAGTCCCCTGGTCTAAATAGTCTGAGAGAGCCAGGAATGTCCACTTATTGTCTTATTCTTCTGCAACCCAAGTGAACCTCCATCTGTGCCTAGTTCTGCTCGCTTCCTACGGAAGTGTGTCCTTCTTTTTCCCCATTACGTTTCCATTAGCAACCAACATGGTTTGCGTAGTATTTTAGCTGCACTTCCTTTTATCTTTCTGGCAAGACTCTCCAGGACAAATCAGCTTCTGTTTGAAAAGGCAACCACTTGTTTATGTATAACTCTTTAGTCATGTTAGTCATAATGACGACATAGAAGAATGTTAGAATATTCAAGACCGGGAGAAACATGAGAACAATGTCAGCCAATGAATAGGCATAGCAACTAAATCAGCCAATGGGAGCTTAAACAGATCTGAATCCGTGCAGAGAATTGAAACAGAAACTTAAGCAGTCTGCTGCGCTGAGAAGTAAACTAGCAGTCTGGGTTTGTCTGCTGAAATGAAACTAGCTGCTTATGTTTGCCTGTAACTCTCCTGCCTTGGGTTTACTTGGAAGAACCTCCTGTTGGTATTGTACATTTATTCATCTATTCTTATGTATATAAAGAAGTTAATGAATCCAGCTGAATCAGTTATGGATTTGAATTTACGCAACAAACTTTGACAAAGAAGACCTCTCTGTTTGGTTATACATCGTGACCTTCCAGACCCTTCATCCATGCTCATTCCATAAACTGTACAGGTTCATTGTTGGATGTTTCCAAACTGCAACGATGCTTGAATAATACATTGGGTATGATTACAGAAGGTTTTTCTTCCCCAGAAGGAAGTGGTTTTACAGGTGGTGGAAGTTGAACAGAAGCAGGCCTTGTTTGAACGTTAGCAGAAATGAATGCTGTGCTGATGTGCAGTTTCTCAAAAATTCCCTCCCTCAGCTTTGAAAAAAAGTATTCTTATAATTCAGCAATTCATTTTGATCCCCACCGAACCCACTTTTAAGCCTCTATGGCTACTTGTACTACCAAACCTGCAAAATCTCATGGAGTGAACTCTTATGACAATTCCTGGCTTGGATTGAAATGTGGGAAGTTAGAGGTCTGCAGGAATGAAAGTACAATGAAAAAAAATGCACACATAACATTTGGTCGACAAGAAAGTAGACAGATGCAAGAACACAATAGCCCATTCATCAGGATTTCATCAAAATCTAGATGAGATAGGTGACAAGTCAAATCAAGTCAAAGTCAAGACAAGTCGAAGTCAAAGTCAAGTCAAAACTAGCCAAATCATTCATACACACATACATGTCATTCTTTTCTTTTAAGATATTTCAAAAGAAGTCTATTTTCCATCCATTTGAAGGGATGGAGTGAAAATGTAGGAGACTTTTTTAGTATGGAACCAGCATAAATAGTCTAACAGTAGAGCTGTTTCACAAGAAAGAATGCTTGAGAAACGGCTGAGTTTGCTATTAATGAAGATGTTTAACGAAGCACTCATTCGCCAGAGAATCTATATCTCATCTTAAGAATATGCTTAGGGTTAGGATACTGAAGTATCTTGAACTTTACATCAGTATACGGGTTGGGTGAATTTATGAAACTTAAGAGAGTTGAATGAATGAACACTTTTTTCATAAATTTTTTTTCATGATGAAAATGTTATAGATAAGTAGAAAACACTTCAGCATTTTTCTCCTCTTTTCTATTTCCTTTGGCTACTGATTTGATACCCCTTTTTAAAACATGGACCAAAGTTGGCTAAATGATTCCATTTAATATGATTTTGCAAAGTGGTGACATGCGATCTTATGCACCGAAGACAAATTCCTTGTCTTCGGTGCATAAGGTCTCACAATCACACTTGGCCAATAAAGAATTATATTATATTATATTATATTATATTATATTATATTATATTATATTATATTATATTATATTATATTATATTATATTATATTATATTATATTATATTATATTATATTATATTAATTATATTAATTATATTATTATATTATATTATATTATTATATTATATTATTATATTATATTATATTATATTATATTATATTATATTATATTATATTATATTATATTATATTATATTATATTATATTATATTATATTATATTATATTATATTATATTATATTATATTATATTATATTATATTATATTATATTATATTATATTATTATATTATACTCTACTCTACTCTACTCTATTTCATTCGACTCTACTCCACCTCTATTCTTATTCTATTTTATTTTATTCTTCTACTCTACTCCTATTCTACTATACTTCTACTTCTATTCTATTCTATTCTACTTCTATTCTACTCTATTCTATTTCATTCGACTCTACTCCTCTATTCTTATTCTATTTAATTCTATTCTTCTATTTTACTCCTATTCTACTCTACTTCTATCTCTATTCTTACTCCATTCTAGTCTTCTAGTCTAGTCTAGTCTAGTCTAGTCTAGTCCAGTGAGATCAAACTATCACAGTTCAATTTTCATTAAGATTAACCCTAATCTTTCCAAACATTCCTGGAAAGGTTCAGAGTACATTTGCAATAGCTTGCTACCAGGAACCAAAACACCTCTATCTCATGTTTGCTAATTTGCAGTATGGTGTTTTCCTAGCCACTGCATATAGTGTTATAAATCACAGGCTACTTCTAGAGTGCAGTGGTGATGCTTTTTGATGGAGTGTGGAGACGATAATGAAACTCAGCCTCTCTTCTTCGAGAAGAGTCGCTAAACTCTCTTTGCAAGGACAATGAGGTTATGAATGGCGGCAAAATTCCTTGTAACTAGCTGTGACAGTTGCAGGCTCGGGAGACTCCTGGATTCTTTGCTTACTCAAGCAAGATGAAAGATGGTGACCTACAAAGCATACCATTGTCTGCCTCCCCCCCACCCCCCTCCCCCCCAGGCAAGACTGCAAACTGCCACGCTAATGATTTCAAATGATTCTCATCACTAATATTGAGTGTTTCATACTTATAAAACCGTCTTAAGAAATTCATTGGTGGTCCACACTGCTCCATCTTGCTGGGTCTGTGCGTGGGATGTGAGAAGGAAACTTGTCTTTATTAAATCTGGATATACAAGCAGTCCTTGCGACCACAATTGAGCTTAAAAGTTTTGTTGCTAACTGTTCTGACCTAGGCTTCCTTAACAAGCATGAAGCACAGTCTGGGTTCCGGCGAAACCTCTTTTATTTACACGACTGTGAATTCCTTTCATTCACAAGTCAGCAAGGCTTGGCAAACAGTCTTTCAGAGGAATATTTATCAACACGGACCTTATCTCGCTTGGTGAGCTGCCAGATAACTAGTTTCCAAACACAGGGCAAGGGAAAACCTGGCACAGAATCTCTTATAATCACAAACAGAACTTTCCACTCTTGAAATAAGGAATGAATTGTTTCCTGCAAAAGCCCACTCCCCATTCACTCCTCTTTGGTTTCCTCTGGGAGGGGCCAATCTCCTCCAAGGTGAGGCTTTACTCCCAAGTTTGACCCTGCTTTCTTCGTTGTCCTTGTCTTCTGGAAGCTCTGTGCATGCGCACACTGGGAACAGGCTCCAGCTGTTCCTCTGCCTCACTGCTGTCTAGCTCCCTCTCTGCTTCCAACCAGAGCCCTCGTCTGAGCTTCCCTCAGCCCCTAGGACTGGCCCATGCTCCTCCCAAACTTACTCACTGTCTGACTATATTACTAATTCTGCTGCCCGCCAGCGGGCCAAACACTAACCGAGACATTTGTTAAGCGAATTTTGTCCCATTTTAGCACCTTTCTTGATAAAGTTGTTGTGAATCACTGCACTTAAGTTAGTAACACCATTGCTAAATCAATTTGGCTTCCTCCGTTGACTTTGCTGATCAGAAGGTTGCAAAAGAGGATCACATGATCCCAAACCAGACATATTTATGCGGCCATCATAAAAATGTGTGGTTTGCCAAGCATCTGAATTTTGATCATGCGATCAGGGGGATGCTGCACCAGTTGTGTGAAAAATGGTGAGAAGTCACTTTTTTTCAGTGGCGTTGTAACTTTGAACAGTCACTAAGTGAGCATTGTTAAATTGAGGACTTCCTGCTTGGGAGGTTCTGGCAAAAATCCACTATGTGGCCTCCTGCCCCCATTGCTTGGTTGATAGTGTTAGTCAACGGGGTAAAATCTACATATAGTTTATATCCGGTTGTATTATCACAAAATACCCACTCCATGATCATCCCTGGGAAAAGGTTTTGATGCCATTGATAGAAAAGGAGTCAAAGAAATATTGCAAATCTTATAATGGAGCGCAACCTGTACATGAGTATTGATTGTCTTCCTTTGTAGGGTATATAAAACCCTGTGAATTCTCCAAGAGTATTTATAGTGTCCTTCCCCTCCTTCCTGCTATTAACACAACTCTATTCTTCAAAACTAATAGAAGAATTGGGAAGAAAGGATCAAGTCAGCATTATTTTCTGCATAGCACACATTCTGTGGCTTCATCAACATGGGAGCAATATAGCAATACCCCATCCCATCTTCAGAAATATTGGACAAAGAACAGATAAATCTAATGAATTATATTTCTGACATTTTTCCAAATGTAAGGTTGTATTAATTGTCTGCCACTCACTGTGGACTTTTGTTTTTTTATTTTCGAAATAGGAATAGGAATAGAAATAGGATAGAATAGAATAGAACAGAACAGAACAGAACAGAATTCGTTATTGACCAAGTGTGATTGGACACATAAGGAATTTATCTTTGGTGCAGATGCTCTCAGTGTACATAAAGAAAAATAAAATAGAATGCATTCATCAAGAATCGTAAGATAGAACAGTTAGTGATAGTCATGGGTTACTAATAAGGAATCAAATTATACTAGGAACCAAATAAAACAATATAAAATTTAAAGATGCAAGCAACATGGTTATAGTCATAAGTGGGAAGAGATAGGTACTAGGAAGGAAGAGAAGAATAAGAGTAATACAGTCTTAGTAGGTAATATGACAGTGTTGTGGGAATTAGTTGTTTAGCAGAGTGATGGTATTCAGGAAAAAATTGTCCTTGTGTTTGAGGGTAGAAGTTGAAATAATTTATGTCCAGGATGTGAGGAGTCTGTAGTTATTTTCAAAACCCTCTTTTTGACTCATACAGTATACAGGTCTTCGATGGAAGGCAGGGTGGTAGCAAATGTTCTTTCTGCAGTTCAAAAAAATCACTTGTACATTAATTTCACTGATATGCATATTCTGCACATTTTTCTCATGGCATTCTTGCGTGCATATTTTTTACTAAAGAACTGTAGGAGATGACCAGGCTGAGCCCAAGGGAGGGGTCAAATGCGTCATAAGTCACAATTTCCTGCACACCCACAAGAGATCTAAGCCCAGCTCACCTTGACTGCTTTCTTATTCCCGCTGATTTTCCTTGACCGTTACTAGGTCAGATTCTTGTAGAGAGCTTATCCTTTATCCTTATATACTTATAGAGAGCTTAAATCTTTATACTGCTCAAATCTCCCGATTTTCACAAGACTATCAATCTGAGAAAAATCCAACCACAACTCTATTGTGGCTCAAGGCAGAAAAGAGGCATTTGGTCTCTGAAACCACCATCCTAGCCACAGTATCATAAATCTAATCAAATTTGAAAATATGGCAATATTTGACTGGTGATCAAAATTGACCACCCCCCAAAAATGCCTCAAGAGCATGGAGAAACATCTGGTTAATGACCACAAAAACCTGAACTGACTTGGTGAAATATCTCATTTGTAATTCCTGAGCTAAACCTATGATTACACTCTGAAAACATATAAAAATATTGTTATTGTCGAAAAGGTTTTAGGCTGTAGATCACTTTTTTTTTTAAAAAAAAGAAAAAATAATGAAAAGGAATGCAATATAAAACTTAAATTACAGAGTCATGTATCTAAACAGATTAATTATAAATTGAGGACCAAGAAAAGGTGTGTTTTGTGTGTGTGCAAAGAATGCATGACTGATCTCATTAATTAAGGCAACGGAGATAAATGGTGAGTTCCATTAATATTTCAGAAATACTCTTATCATGGAATCTCGAACCAACCCAGGCCCGACAGGTAGCAATGACTGAAAATCTCGTAAAGTTACAGAGTCTGATTGCCTAGCTTGGTGTAATCATTCCTCATTCTGGGGAAGACATCATGCAAAAAGATTTGGATATATACATATACATATACACATACACATACATACATGCATGTGTGTGTGTTACGTTTTTGAGCTGATCAATAAATAAGTCAGGGAGACTAGGACAGATGTTGTACAGGGCTAACAACAGGGCTAATCACAGGTGAGAGGCGAGTGAATGGACATATCACGCGCGCAATGGCTAAATTGATTAACATTGTATAAAGGCAAGTATCCTTTTATGGCTTTTACACTCTGACGATGTTAGCAGTTTCTTTTATAACTACACCTGGAACTCACATTTTAAGGACAATTCGCAATATATATATATATATTAGGACTGGTTAGGAACTGTCACACAAGAAAACAAAATCTATATATTTAAAAACGGCTGTGTCTGTTCCAGCATAACTCTGGAACTCCTCGAGCAATTCCAACCAAACTTGGTACACAGATGACTTACTCTCTGGAAACAAATACTGTGGGGGTAAGACACCCCTAACAACCTTCATGATGTGTATTCTGTTAAGGGCCTGCTGTGCCTTAAAATGGCTTCTACTGTACAGAGCTGTGGAGTTGCCATGGTAACTTCACAGTACTCCACAAGGGGGCTCCCTCTGGTAAGGGGAAAAATCCAACATTAGAAATTGTGGCGATGTTCATGGAAGGAGGGTTGGGATAAATAAATAGCCGGACAATGCTGGGTTATCAGCTAGTAGAAAATGTTTGACAAATTATATATTTTCCGTAGCGGGAGCATCCTAGAGAAAATGCCAGAGTATGTTCCCTGAAAGGCCCTTTTTGGGAAAACCTTAGCACAAGACAATACCCTGAAGCTATTCTACTGCAGGTAGTCCTCAACTTATGACCATAATTGAGCCCGCAATTACAATGGCAAGTCACTTACAGATTTATTTATTTATAAAATTTATTTATAGAATGCGTTGGCCACCCATCTTATCACAGGGTAACTCTGGGTGGCTTACGGTCATAAACAGGTAGTCCCCGACTTATGACCACAACTGAGCCCAACATTTCTGTTGCTACGTGAGACAATTATTACGTGAACTTTGCCCCATTTTATGACATTTTGTGCCTCAGTTGTTAAGCAAATCACTGCAGTTGATAAGTCAATAATCCGGTTGTTAAGTGAATCTGGCCTTCCCATTGGCTTTGCTTGTCAGGAGGTCACAAAAGCGGATCACGTGACCCTGGGACACTGCAACCATCGTAAATATGAACCAGTTGCCCAGATCAGAATTTTGATCACCTGACCATGGGGATGGTGCAGTGGTTGTTAAGTATGAAAAATAGTCATGTCATTTTTTTCAATGCTGCTGTAACTTTGAACCAGACATGGGTTGCTCCCGGTTCGGGGAAGACCAGTAGTGGTGGCGGCGGAAGGCTCCGCCCACCCGCTTCTGCACATGCGCAGAAGCATTGAGCATGAATGAGCACGGGGGAACTGGTAGCGCCGGGATTTGCAACCCACCTCTGCTTTGAACGGTTGCTAAATGAACTGTCGTAAGTCGAGGATTACGTGTGCTAACAAAAGACTGCAAATTGTACCCGAGTAAATTCAATGGGGTTGATCTGCAAAAATTAACCTGTTCCTTTTATTGATGGCACACTTCTAATCTAGCACTTTTTTTATTCTATCTTAGAGGAGGGGGGTACAGTATTTGTATCTGAATAGCATTTTTGATAGTTTTATCCCAACATAATATATATATTTATAATATATATTTATTTATATCACCAGCCAAGTTTTTACGATTGCTTCCAGCTCTGATGGGGGAAGAATACAATACAGTACAATAGCAGAGTTGGAAGGTCTTCTAGTCCAACCCCCTGCGTGGGCAGGAACCTTATACCATTTCAGACAAATAGCTATCTAACATCTTTTTAAAGACTTCCAGGGTTGGGGCATTCACAACTTCTGGAGGCAAGCTGTTCCAGAGGTTAATTGTTCTTACTGTCAGGAAATTTCTCCTTAGTTCTAAGTTTCTTCTCTCCTTGATTAGTTTCCACTCATTGCTTCTTGTCCTGCCCCCAGGTGCCTTGGAGAATAGTTTGATTCCCTCTTCTTTGTGGCACCCTCTGAGATATCAGAACACTGCTATCATGTCTCCCATGGTCCTTCTCTTCATCAAGCTAGACATACCCAGCTCCTGCAGCCGTTCTTCATATGTCTTAGTCTCCAGTCCCCTAATCATCTTGGTTGCCCTTCTCTGCACTCTTTCCAGAGTCTCCACGTCTTTTCTACATCGTGGCGACCAAAACTGTATGCAGTATTCCAAGTGTGGCCTTACCAAGGCACTATACAGTGGCATTAACACTTCACGTGATCTAGATTCTATCCCTCTGTTTATGCAGCCTAGAACTGTGTTGGCTTTTTTGGCAGCTGCTGCACACTGCTGGCTCATATTTAAATGGTTGTCCACTAGGATTCCAAGATCCCTCTCACAGTTGCTAGTATTGAGCAAGGTACCACCTATACTGTACTTGTGCATTTGGTTTTTCTTGCCTATATGTAGGACCTTACTTTTTTCACAATTGAATTTCATTTTATTAGATAGTGCCCAATGTTCAAGTTTGTCTAGATCCTTCTGTATCTTAAGCCTATCTTCTGGAGTGTTGGCTATTCTTGCCAGCTTGGTGTCGTCTGCAAATTTGATGAGTTCCCCATTTATCCCCTCATCCAAATCGTTGATGAAGAGTTATATATCTGGTGCAGTCGTGCAATGAAAAGTACTGACAATTCTGTGCTTTGACCTTCCTTTAATATATAGGCAAAGGGAACTGTTCTCATTAACTGGCTAATGCTTTCAGAACGAAGGACCGATGCCTTTGTTGAATCATGTAGGGTGACAAACAGCTGACAATCCTATTTTCTTATGAACGTCCTAAGCAGATTTTTTTTTTAAATGGGAAGGATTTTGGAACTCATTAATGGTGAATTAAAGCCATTTTTTTTCTCGAGTTCGGAACATTCCAGGAATTTTTTGCAAAGTGGAGAATCATAAAAGCTGAGAGCTGGCCAATTCTGGACTGTTCCACTAATGGGTACACTGGCAATGGGCCCAGGAGCAACGGAGCAGGTGACTGCAGGTGGAGACATCCAACTGCTGGAGAAAGAGTCACAGAACTGCCTTGGAGGTCTTCTAGTCCAACCCGTTGCTTGAGCAGACCACCTACCATTCAGCCTTGCCAGTTAGGGGTAAGTTAATTAAGTGAACTTAATTACCGGCAAGTTGACCAAATGTATAGTTTCAGTCACTTAATCTACGTCCTTCCTAAACCGCTTTTGAGATCCACCTCTAGACTTTTGGAGTCTAGAGGCCAGATATCACTTTTAACAAATTAAGAGAGTTGGAAGGGACCATGTAGGTCATCTAGTCCAACCCCCTGTCCAAGCAGGAGACCCGATACCATTTCTGACAGATGGCAGTCCAGTCTCTTCTTGAAAGCTTCTAGTGATGAAGCTCCCTCAACTTCTGAAGGCAATTTCTGTTCCATTGATTGATTGTTCTCACTGTCAAAAATTTTCTCCTTATTTCCAAGTTGAATCTCTCCTTGTTCAGTTTCCATCCATTATTCCTTGTCTGGCCTTCGGGTACTTTGGAAAATAGCTTGACCCCTTCCTCTCTGTGGCAGCCCCTCAAATATTGGAACACTGCTATCATGTCTATCTGGTCCTTCTCTTCCACTAGACTAGCCATGCCCACAACCGTTCATCATGTTACAGTCTCCATCCTCCTAATCATCTTGGCTGCTCTTCTCTGCACTCTTTCTAGAGTCTCAACATCTTTTTTATAGTGTGTGGATCAAAACTGCTTTCCATTATGAAGACATCTGACCTACTTTCCAATTTCCCCATATTGAGCAAGCTTCAGTATATTTCCATTTTGCTTTGGGGATCTGCTATAAAAGGCACGAAAAGTTTCAAATAGAGAACATTTTGGGGGAAATCGGAACTCGAGGAGCTGATTTTGCATAGATGAAGATAGGCTTCTAGTTATGTAATCAGACAAGGTTAACCTCACCGTTGGTTGACTAACATGTTGGATTTCATGGACATACGAGCCATACGGTTATCAAGCATTCAAGCTGTAGCATTGGTTTTCTACCGAATGTTGACATGCTCTTTTCAGAGGACTGAGTAAACCCATTAAGAAATGTAAGAAAACAGAGATCTGTCAGCTCTGCACTTGTCTGCCAGCAAAACATCTAGATTAGTTTTCAGCTTTTTAAAAAAAATATTGTACTACGATAGGTCTTATTTGGGAAACCTGCTTCTGAACAGGAGTTTCCCAGATGGTAACTGGTAGTAGTGGGCAGCTAAGATACTACTTAGTGCACAGAACTGGCACCACGTGACATCAGTGCTGAAAAAGCTGCTTGTGCAAATGTTTGGCGGCTTGCTAATTGTTTTCTGCGATCAATTTGAAACATTGATTTTAATCTTCAAAGCTCTGAGCAGCTTATGACCTGTCTTCATAGGGGACAGCCTGACTCATTATAAAGCTGTTCAATTATTAAGAACGCCTGGACAAAAAAAAAATCAGCCTTTTTTTTGAAGATGTTGCCATTTCAGAAGCCCTTATCAATAGAGTATTTGTAGCTTCAGGGTTGGTATGAGGAGTCCTTGACGCTCCCTGAGCTTGGTTGCTTTCCTGACGACGTTTCATTACCAAACTAGGTAACGTCATCAGTGCTAGGGCTAGTTTGAGTAATTAAATGTCTGCAAGGAAGCAAGCAGGCTCAGAGAGCACCAAGAACCCCCCAGAAATACGTCAGGCACAAAGAGGCATTATATAAAGTGGTGGGATTCAACGGGTGGAACAATCAGTTCGTTGAGCGCGCGGACAGTGCGTTTGAAAGCCCTGCCTGCCAGAAAGAAGTACCTCTTACTCTACCCGGATGTGAGGGGAGCAGAGAGTTAATTTAGGAATAAATTGGGAGGGGGGGAAAAGCCAATTACAAAAGATTCTAATCACTAAACTATCAAAGGAGAGAAAAATTCACGTCCAGTCCAAGGATAGACTGAGTCTAAAAGCTGGGAGGAGCTATCAGAGCAGGTGTGACATCACAGATTGTAGACTCAATCCTATTGGATACTGGATGGAGTTAACCCATTCCTGGATGCTATCTCCACCGACTATGGAGAAACTTACCTTCTACTGCAGCCCCAGTGAGTAAAACAGCTGAGGCGCAGCAGTCCGCTCTGCCGGGCCTATCAGCTGGGCTTTAAACAAAAGAAATATAGGTCAATATAGTGCAGGGGTGGGCAGGCACTCCTGATTATCAGCTGATTGTCAGAGCAACTGGTTCACCTGAACCGGTCCGAACCGGCTGAATCTCACCCGATTATATATTTCCTTCAGATTTGCAATTGCCCCCTACTCTCTCGCTAACCCTTGTTCAGGTTATCACTTAAAGTTATGAGAGCTTCAAACTGAGTGTAACAAGGAGTTGTGCAGGCTGAACTCATCCCATATATCTTTACTTCTTGCCAATCCCATATTCTCCTAGATTGGTGATGGCGAACCTATGGCACGCGTGCGAGAGGTGGCACGCAGAGCTCTCTCTGCTGGCACATGCACCGTCGCCCCTGGTCGGATCTTTGTGGCGTTTCTTTCGCAAGCTTCTGTTTCCCTGCAAATGATGAAACAGAAGCTCACGAAAGAAAAAGATCTTATCTCTTGCTATGCTGGCGCTATTGGGATGCCCCGCCTCCCACCTGGTCTTTGGGTCTCTGCTGCGTATGTATACGTTCATGCATGCCTGCGCATGCACACGTTCATGCATGTCTGCGCATGCACACATTTGTGCATGTCTGTGCATGCATGCATATTAGTGCATGTGTGTGCGCATTCGCACACCTTTCAGTTTGGGCAATCGGTGTCTAAAAGGTTCACAATCACTGTCCTAGATATCCATTCATTTCACCTTGAAAGTTGGAAGGAAAATTATTGTACGAACACAATTGAGCCTGCAATTTCTGTTGCTCAGCGAAACATTTGTGAAGTGCGTTTTGCTCCATTTTATGACCTTCCTTGCCATGGTTGCGAAGTGAATATCTGCAATGGTTAATCAGTTAGGAACACCGTCGTTACATGAATCTGGCTTCCCCATTGTCTTTGCTGGGCAGAAGGTCGCAAAAGGGGATGACATGACCCCGGGACACTGCAGCCGTCATAAATATGAGTCAGTTGTCAAGCGCCTGAATTTTGATCACATGACTATGGGGATGGCCAGTAAGTGTGAAAAACAGCCATGTCGCTTTTCTTAGTGCTGTTGTAACTTTGGTCTCTAAATGAGGTTTTTAAGTCGAGGGCTACGTGAATACATGAGCAAAAATCCTAACAAGACAAGATCCCGGATTTCTTAAAGTACAATTGCATTTAAATAAATCCAGGTCTTCATTAGGTCTGCTTACAGCCTCCATTGTAGCTGAAGGCAACATGAAGCGAGATGGGTAGACAGGAATAGAATGTGCAATCCCATTAAACAGACACAAGGAACATATACAAATAGGTATGTCTGTCTGTCTGCATCTATCTGTCTGTCTGTCTGTCTGTCTGTCTGTCTGTCTGTCTGTCTGTCTGTCTGTCTGTCTGTCTGTCTGTCTGTCTGTCTGTCTGTCTGTCTGTCTGTCTATCTATCTATCTATCTATCTATCTATCTATCTATCTATCTATCTATCTATCTATCTATCTATCTATCTATCTATCTATCTAAATGGATGTGTACGTCTGTGTATGTTCCAGCATAACTCTGGAATGCCTTCAGCAATTTCAACTGGGTACACAAATTATTTACCCTCTGGAAACAAATACTGTGGGGGGTGTTAGGAGTATAATCCTAGTGTTGGGTTGGCAATGTATATAAGCCATGATGACAAATGGTCTTTGTTGCTTTAAATGTTATATGTTTGAATGTAATTAGCTGCTGTAATTAACTCAGCAATAAGAGGAAGCCAAGAAGGCTCTTTCTCTCTCTGATCGATCGCTCGCTCTGACTGACTGACTGACTTTGCAGAACAAGGAAGAATTGTGGATTGCAACTGTAAGCAATTGTTTTTGAGTTAAAGACTGTATTTGATTCAATACCTACTGTCACTGCTTGTGAAGCAGTAGTTTATTTTTCATCACAAGTAAAGCTACTTGTTTTTACTAGCAATGTCTGAGACTATTTGTGTGTCTACTAGCAACGTTTCTCTTGCTGCAAATTCCACTGCACAACGTTATGTCTCCTAAAGGAGATATCCCTAACAGGGGGTTAAGACACCCCTAACATCCCTCAGGGTATGCGTTCTGTTAAGAGCCTGTTGTGCCTTAAAACGGCTTCTACCGCACTGCCTTAAAATGACTTCTACTGTACAGCGCTGTGGAGTTGCCATGGTAACAACTTCACAGTACTCCACAAGAGAGCTCCCTCTGGTAAGGGAGGGAAATCCACCATTAGAAACTGTGGCGACATTTATGGAAGGTGGGTTGGGATAAATAAATACCCAGGCAGCGCCGGGTTATCAGCTAGTTAAAAATAAATAGACTCTCTGCCTTCTAAACACCAGGCAAAAGGGGTGTGTCTTGGCTATTTTTCTAAAACAGAAAGGAGTCAAATATGACTTCTCAGGCAATGCGTTTAACAGAGGACAGTTTAATTTGTACATTCCTGTTTCCCTTGGATTCTAATTTTTCTGATGTTTAATTTGTTTCAGCTGTTCGTCTGTAAATTTGTAAGGAAAAAGAAAAGTCTTGGATGAAAATCCAGACTCATTGCTGCATTTTACCGGGGGGTGGGGAATATCGCTAATGTTATACTTTTGTAAATATTTCTACACACTGTATTTAATGAATATTTCCCCCCCTAAAACATGGTTTTTATGAGTATTTTTGACTTGCAGATGCTATTAAATTTTGAATAGTGAGTATTTCAACATGCATATATACCGGTACTACTCAACCTTCAAGAACAAAAACTCATTCAGACTGAACTATTTTAAAAATAAATCTTCTGTTTAGCTTTCAGCTTAAGATTTAAATGGTAGATGTTTATGCTTGTAATACTTTATTTTTTGATTTGTGTGAATATGCAGTAACTAGGAAAGCCTTTTTTTTTTTTTGGTAGAGGGATGGTATAAAAACAAAGAAACAAAACCACATTCCAAAATATTGGATTCTCTTGCCCAGCAGACCATCATATTCACTAGAAAATAAATTAAACAAATTTCCACAAAGGTTAAGTCCCATGGTGTCAGAAAACTTAACCTGGTCTCTATCTATTCTATGCTACTGGGCTAATATTTATAGTTTCCAATCATTTACTTATTTATTTTGCGGATGCCATTAAAAACGTTTGCTGATCTTGATGTAGACAAATACTAGGACATGAGTACCTCCTGAACTGGCATCTGTGAATAAAAAGTCTTTTAAAAAATGTCTTAAATCTTAAGGATCTTGGGAGATCACCAAATTCTGGAACATTTAAATACAATGAAACTTCGGGGAAAACAAAAAGTCTCAAGATTTGGCCATTTTATGAGACTTAATCATTTAAAAAAAAAGATATTTAGTTTGATGGCCATGTTACAGTACCCAAGCAAGATTCTTTGTAAACTACCACTAATGGTCTGATGCTTTTTTGGATCACTGCTCTAGAGAGCGATAGATAGATAGATAGATAGATAGATAGATAGATAGATAGATAGATAGATAGATAGATAGATAGATAGATAGATAGATAGATAGATGCAATAGGGGAACTGGTTTGGCTTAAGTGTGATGCTTCTTGCCTTGCATGCAATATAGCCCCGGTTCGAATCCCAGTAAGGGGTATGGCCAGCTGATGAGAGCTAATAAGCTCGAAATAGATCTATCCTGGTCTCTTCTAATTTAATTTATTGATCAGCTCATAAAACTAACATAGAGTTCTATCTATCTATCTATCTATCTATCTATCTATCTATCTATCTATCTATCTATCTATCTATCTATCTATCTATCTATCTATCTATCCATCCCCTTGCTCTATCTGGTCTTAATAGCTTCTGAATATGAATTCAGGAAGGCTGAATGGTCATTTCTTGGTCTTGCTCATTGCTTTGATCCTCAAAATTCTCTGCTTGCTCTTTGCTTCAAAGCTTGCTGAGAAATGAGATATTTAATTCTGATTGAGTCAGATGTGGCAGATGAAATGTATTTTTTTTTCGTTCAGTAGGAGCTCTGATGTTCAGTTTTGACCTAAAATTTATCACAGCTGGGATGAGATGGCCCTGTTGCTCCGATGTGCACTGATCTGGGTTGGATCAGTCGAAGGAGTGGTCTGTATATCTCCAGCAATATTATCCACATGCTTGAAATGAATTCAACTGAAAAATATCCTCAGAAGAAATCTACCCTCAATGGAATCTTCTAGTTCTATAGCGTGCTTCAAGATGTCACTGGGGATGACTTTGGGGGCTCCTTTGTAGGAAAAACTGAGGTTTAAATTCCTCCAGAAGCAAATGGTTTGTAAAAGACTACCCACCTATTTCATACCTCCCTTGAAGTCTCACTGAATTTTGCCTAGAGATGTTTTTTTTTAAATGAGAAATGTATAAAAGGATGTCAGGAATGTTGAGGTCATTTATTAAATTTCTGGGAAAGTGGCAGAAAGAAAGGTTTATACTTTAAAAAAACATTTTAACAACAAAAAGGCTTATTTAAAGAGTTCATTACAATTGTTTATAATCCCAAGACTTGCATTATAGCCAACCCATACATGTTCATGTTTTACCCAGCATGTTAAATACATCTAGGAAATGACTGATAAACAGGACACAATCCCTTGGCAACCTGGTCATCACACATAGAGTGAAACTTTGAAAATGTCTTTCTGTCCATGATTTCTCCCACGTTTCCCAATGGAAATAAACCGAATGACACTACCAGAAGACTAACAATACAGGGATGGCTGAATGTCTCGTGACCTAAGATAAGATCTTGCTTCTTAAGTCTTATCTCAGATCTGTACAGTAGAGATATTTAGTGTCTTAGGTCCCTTCCTACCCTCTCCAAAAAGCACACTGCCCCTTTTTTATATGAATACCTGTATTTCAAGTCTTCGTGCCAAAGAACATATTGCCTCCAGAAACAAGGAGTCATTAACTGTCACAAGTAAGTAAGGGGAATGTTATTAAAACTAAACGGTCTGAAACTCCTGGATCTTAAGGGAATTGGTAGAGTCGCATGTGCTTGGTCCTATGTCCTAGTTCTGAGTGCCCATGGTTTAGCCAACTGGATCAATCCTGGGGAAATTCTTTCCTATGTTTTTCAAAGCTAACACGATCCCTGCCCTTCCCCTCAGTAACACGTTTTTGCACTTCCACCACCAGCGGCTGTGTTAGACACACATGCATGCACACACATGCCCAGGGAAAACCCGATGCATTGATTAGAAGTGTAATAATTAAGCAAAGGGGGTGTGTGGGATGATCAGAATGAAAAGGGTTTTTTTTGCAGCAGCAGCAGGGAAACGTAAAAAGAAAGAAAGAAAGAAAGAGAGAGAGAGAGAGAGAGAGAGAGAGAGAGAGAAGGAAGGAAGGAAGGGAGAGAGAGAGAGGGGGAAGGAAGGAAGGAAGGGAGAGAGGGGGGGGGAGGGAGGGAGGGAAGGAAGGAAGGAAGAAAGAAGGAAAGAAAGAAAGAAAGAAAGAAAGAAAGAAAGAAAGAAAGAAAGAAAGAAAGAAAGAAAGAAGCTCCAGAAAGCATACAAGCAAACTCGCCAAGAGCAAAATGTGAACAGAAAGGAATCGGACTGGACTGCAAACCCTCCCACTGCTCACCGATCCTTTCAGACATAAATGGGTCTCTTTCCCCCACTGCTTTTTAAGCTATTCCGCTGACCATTGCTTCCCTGCTTCGACGGAAGCAGGTGTCCTTGACGTCCGACTGATTTTTATAGCTCCCGTGTGCTGGGATTTTTACACCCCGCTAAACCCTTTTGCACGCCTTTTGGTTTCCACTCGTGGGTCTGGAGGAGAAATCATGGCGATCCTTTGCGACAATAAAACTTCAACTGCAAAGTGAAATAAACTTAAATCTGGCAAATCTTTTATCGCTTCGCCACCTTTTGTTTCTGGATTGGTAAGGAAAGGGCATTCCTGCTCTCTTACGTCCCCGAAAGGAAAGGAAAAGAAGGGAAAAGTCTACCTACCTTTTCGGAAGCTAAAACATCGCTTAATCCTCCTGTAAGTAGTTTTGGGAACAAAAGGAGAAGATGCCAGGGTACCCGAGGCACGGACCCCCGTATTCCTGTCTTCAGGCATCATGCGGGCCTCGGAAAGAGTTGCTAGCCCAAAGCAGATGTGAACTGACGACTTTGTGATGTCATGGTGCAATCAGTCATTCTTATCTACTACTGTTTTCCTCTTCTCATCTCCACTCCTGAGTATCTCAGACGGGTGGATGTTCTCCGCCTTGGCTGAATGTGGCGATGGCACGCTTTCAAGAGGGGGGGAAAAAGGGTTGTCCCTTCCCTTCTTTGCTAGTGGTTTTCGGAGAGCTTCGTTTCACTCTTCTTCGCTCCTGGTTTTATTTCCCGTGGAACGGCCGCAATGCCCTACCGCCTTGACGAAAGAATCTCAACCCTCGTTGTTCGTGGAAGGTACCACACATGGGCACCTTCCCACACTCTGAACTGTACAGGGTGGAGCAACTGCGAAAAGGGGATGGGGGTGGCAGCAGAGACTCCGGTGCGAGAGGTCAGCAAATAGCAGTGGATAAATGGAGGATGAGAACAATGGCCAAAAAGGATACCCCCCCCCCCCCTCCTGCAAAGAATTGCGTTGAAGGCTTCTGGGATGGTTCCTTTTTTTTTTTTATCTCGCTAAAGAGGGGATGAAAATCACGACAGCATCTCCCCAAAGGCTCTCCTTGTCCATTAGAGATGCTGCTTCTCCCCCCCCCCCCTTTAATTATTATGCAAGAAAATGCTCTCCCTTCAATTAGTCTGGATGATTTCTTGCCTTCCTCTCTCTCTCCCGGCGCTTGTGGCAAAGGCACCAGGCTCGGAAAAATCCGCACACCGCCTTCAAGTTCCTCGGTGGATTGGCTGAAGCCCGCACGCCTCTTCCCGGGGATGTCACTGCCAAGCTTTTTCCCCCCCGTCCACTCCACGGAAGGCTTTGAAAGGCTGCTGCTGCGGCTGTCGGCGCTGCTGTTTCCGACCGCTGTTTTTGCTTTCTGCTCCAGCCTGCTGTAAGCGCTGTGGCAGGTGCGAGCAAAACAATATCAAGCAAACAGAAGTGGAGCTGTACAGCCTCAGCAATGTTGATTTTCTAAAAAATGTTGACTTTGACCTGACTTCAAAGAAATGTCGTGTGTGTGTGTGTTTGTGTGTGTGTTGTGTTTTAAAAGCCCCTTTGCTTCTGGCAGAGGCGGCCCACTCTACCGTGCCCCCCCCTCGCCTGTCCCATTAATCTTTCCTGCTCTGGGGGGGGTCCCCTTGAGTTCCACCCTACGTCGACTTTCATGCGGCGTAATCAAAGCTTGTTTTCGCTCCTCTCAAGAGCGGCAGCAAAAATGTCACCTTCTAAATCTAATTAGGAAAGAATTTAATTCACCGAGAAAGATTCAGGAGGGGAGCGAACTGGAATTCTTGCCAATGCTGTTAAAGGCTGTTTTTGGTATCTCCTTTGTCCTCACCCTTCCACAAACAATTATTTTGCAGAGGGTTTCTTCCCCCCTCGCTGCTACAAGTTAACATCACAGTTAAATAAACTGGTTAATAATTTGCAGAGCTCCTGCCCTGTGAGCAATTGCCTTTGCACTAGGGCACTAATCCAAATATTAGGGTTTTACCAAAGGGCACAGATGCATCCCACCCCCAACCGTTTTAGAAAACATGCTTCTCATTCCAGTGAGATGGGATGATGGATGCAAGTCTTGAAATACACATGCGAAGCAGATTTTTTCTTCCAGGTTTTTTCCTCCTCCTCCTCCTCCTCCTCCTCCTCCTCCTCCTCCTCCTCCTCCTCCTCCTCCTCCTCCTCTTCTCCTTCTTCCTTCTTCTCTTGTTCCTTTTCATTTCAAGCCAGATTTTTTTTTTAATATCATAATTTGAAACCCATCACTGCTCTCCAGCTAGTCATGTCTAGTGATCCAGGACAAGGTTGATACATTTCTTCTTCTTTTCTTTCTTTTTATCACCAGGTAAAATTTTTAGAAACGATAGGAAGGCAGAGCTGGCAAGCAACCAAAAGGCAACCGTAGACGATGCCTTAGTTCTGCTTAGTAGGTGAAATGTTGCGGGCTAGGCTTAGATATATGGAAATGTAAAAGCGAGATGATGAGGAAAACAAAAGAGCGTTTAAAACAATATCGGAAACTGCCTTTTGTCTAGGCAGATTATTTTGCCCTCTAGCCCAGCCTTGCCTACTCTGAAAGGTGGCAGTCTTCCAGGGCCCTTTGGCTAAGAAGTATCTTGGCTTCCACCTTCTATTTAGAATATCTTTCCTCGGAATATCAAGACACTAATTCTGCAACCTCACACGTGCAAAACAATGCACGATCTCCACAAAATATGGCATACCCATAGAGCAGAAGAGAAGACTGGATTATCTGAAGCTACATGGTCCTTTATATAGTGGAAGACACTGGCTTGTTCCATTGGTTACCTTTAATACTGAAGATTCAGGGTCTTCCACAAACTCACATTTTATGTTGCTAGCAAAAGGACTCCGCTTATTTCTTTAGCCAACATATTAACAAAAACAGGAATGGAAGAAAATGACTGTGGTTTTTGCAAAAATGGGGCGTGCAGAGGGTTTGGGGGGCCTGTAGGGTGCTCCTGGGGGCTGGGGAGGGCAAAAACACCCCCATTTTTGAGACAAATGGGCCCGTTTTTTGCTCATTATTGCCCTCCCCAGCCCCCAGGAGCACTTTGCAGGCCTCCCAAATCCTCTGCACATCCATTTTTGTGAAAAACGGGATGCGCGGGGTGGGATTTCGGGAGGCCAAAAATGCTGTATTCAGTGTATAACACGCACCCAGATTTCACATTAAGTCTGTTTAGGGCAACCCCATCCAGCATCAAAGATGGTCATGTGACAATGGCAGGGGGTCACAAACAACTCCCCCAATTCCAGATCATGTTGCAACCGCCTTAAGGAGAAAAGCCGATCACCTGTGAAGCCATCGCCTTATGCCAGGCTCTGGATGACTTGAGACAGCCCCATGATTGTCTGGGTGGCCATGAACATCCAAGCCACTTCAATCTACCTTCAAGAGAAAGTAGAGTGAAATTCCACTGCCAGCCCAGAGATGGGTTAAGGCAGGGGTGGTGAACGTTTTAGATACCGAGTGCCCAAGCTGCGCATGTGCATACCCAAACTGAAATCAAGATCACCTGAAGTGTTACTACCACTTTATAATGCCTTGGTAAGGCCACACTTGGAGTACTGCATTCAGTTTTGGTCACCACGATGTAGAAAAGATGTGGAGACTTTAGAAAGAGTGCAGAGAAGAGCAACCAAGATGATTAGGGGACTGGAGACTAAAACATATGAGGAACGGTTGCAGGAACTGGGTATGTCTAGTTTAATGAAAAGAAGGACTAGGGGAGACATGATAGCAGTGTTCCAATATCTCAGAGGGTGCCACAAAGAAGAGGGAGTCAAACTATTCTCCAAAGCACCTGAGGGCAGAACAAGAAGCAATGGGTGGGAACTAAACAAGGAGAGAAGCAACTTAGAACTGAGGAGAAATTTCCTGACAGTTAGAACAATTAATCAGTGGAACAGAAATTGCCTCCAGAAGTTGTGAATGCCCCAACACTGCAAGTCTTTAAGAAGATCTTGGATAGCCATTTGTCTGAAATGGTATAGGGCTTCCTGCCTAGGCAGGGAGTTGGACTAGATGACCTCCAAGGTCCCTTCCAACTCTGCTATTGTATTATTGTAATTATTGTATTGAAAGGGGCACACACATGCACATGCATCCACATATGTAGAAGAGACCCGAAGACCAGCTGGACAGTGGTGCATCCCAACACCGGCAGTGCAGCAAGAGATTAGATCTTTTTCTTTCATGAACTTCTGTTTCATCGTTTGCAGGGAAACAGAAGCTAGCGAAAGAAACACCACGGAGATCTGACCTGGAGTGACGGCACGCATGCTAGCAGAGAGGGCCTTGCATGCCACCTCTGGCACGCATGCCATAGGTTCGCCATCACGGGAGTAAGGAACCTAATACAACACCAACCATCCCCACTCATCCGTAGAACCAAAGTTAAGGAAACAAGGCCTTACACTGGGTAATCTTTGGACCAGTGGCTCTTAAAGCTGTAAGAGACTCCTGGATGACACCTCTGCCCCTGCCCTAGCTTCTCGCCAATCTCATGCCTGAAACCTATTGGCTCCATTATATACCGTATTTTTCAGAGTATAACACGCACCTTTTTTCCCTCAAAAAAGAGGCTGAAAATCTGGGTGCATCTTGTATGCTGATGCAGCATTTTTTTGCCTTCCAAAACCACGCCCCTTCACCAAAATGGCTGCGCATAGCCTTTAGGAGGCTTCCAGAGTGCTCCTGGGGGCTGGGGAGGGAAGAAATGAGTGAAAACCAAGCTGCTTTTTGCTGAATTCTGCCCCCCCCCTCAGCCCCCAGGAACACTCTATAAGCCTCCTAAAAGCTATTCATGCCTCTTTTTTTTGACAAAAAATGGGCCTATTTTTGTAAAAAACAGGCCATTTTTTTTACTCGGTTTGGCCCCACCCCATCCCCCAGGAGCACTCTACAAGCCTCCTAAAGGCTATTCATGCCTTTAAAAAAAAAACAACGGAGGCATATTTACAAAAAACAGGCCATTTTTGGGAGGTCTGCAAAGTGCAAACACTTTTTTTTAATTTGCCTCTTCAAAATCTTGGTGCGCCTTATACTCCGAAAAATACAGTAGTCTTATTATAGAATGACTTAGCATTAAGCAGCAGCCATCAAAAGACTAGCCCGCCATAGGTCTGCTGACCAAGCAGAAGGATTGAGCACAGAAAGATGGAACCTGAAACCAGAATGAGGCCATCCTTCAATCAATCAGTAGAAATAGCAATTCATCTATAACCATTTGTTGAAAAACAAACATCCTCCAAGTCTTTCATATCTGGGAAATAGGTGACCAATAAATTAAAATAAAATAAATCATACGGGGCACTCTATCAACAAACTTGAGTTAGGGGTGAGTTAATTAAGTTAATTAAGTTAACCGCTCCGAGTCCCCCTGGGGAGAGGGAGCGGTCTATAAATTAAATTTATTATTATTATTATTAATATTATAATTAAGATTCAGTTGCTTATTCTGTGTCCTACCTAAGCTACTTTTGAGATCCATCTCTTCAGGGGTGAAATCCAACAGGTTCTGGAGAACTTGTAGCAGAAATTTTGAGTAGTTCGGAGTACTGGCAAATACCACCTTTGACTGGCCCCAGAGTGGGGTGGGAATGGATATTTGGGGGGAGGGAATGTTTCCTTCCCCTGGAGCGGAGAGAGAATGGAGATTTTGCAGCATCCTTCCCTTGGAGTGGGGAGGGAATGGAGATTTTGCAGCATCCTTCCCTTGGAGTGGGGAGGGAATGGGGATTTTGCAGTAACCTTCCCTTGGAGTGGGGAGGGAATGGGGATTTTGCAGTAACCTTCCCTTGGAGTGGGGAGGGAATGGGGATTTTGCAGCATCCTTCCCTTGGAGTGGGGAGGGAATGGAGATTTTGCAGTAACCTTCCCTTGGAGTGGGGAGGGAATGGGGATTTTGCAGTAACCTTCCCTTGGAGTGGGGAGGGAATGGGGATTTTGCAGTAACCTTCCCTTGGAGTGGGGTGGGAATTGAGATTTTGCAGTAACCTTCCCTTGCAGTGGGGAGGGAATGGGGATTTTGCAGTATCCTTCCCTTGGAGTGGGGAGGGAATGGAGATTTTGCAGTAACCTTCCCTTGGAGTGGGGAGGGAATGGAGATTTTGCAGTAACCTTCCCTTGGAGTGGGGAGGGAATGGAGATTTTGCAGTAACCTTCCCTTGGAGTGGGGAGGAAATGGAGATTTTGCAGTAACCTTCCCTTGGAGTGGGGAGGGAATGGAGATTTTGCAGTAACCTTCCCTTGGAGTGGGGTGGGAATTGAGATTTTGCAGTAACCTTCCCTTGCAGTGGGGAGGGAATGGAGATTTTGCAGCATCCTTCCCTTGGAGTGGGGAGGGAATGGAGATTTTGCAGTAACCTTCCCTTGGAGTGGGGAGGGAATGGGGATTTTGCAGTAACCTTCCCTTGGAGTGGGGAGGGAATGGAGATTTTGCAGTAACCTTCCCTTGGAGTGGGGAGGGAATGGGGATTTTGCAGTAACCTTCCCTTGGAGTGGGGAGGGAATGGAGATTTTGCAGTAACCTTCCCTTGGAGTGGGGAGGGAATGGGGATTTTGCAGTAACCTTCCCTTGGAGTGGGGAGGGAATGGGGATTTTGCAGTAACCTTCCCTTGGAGTGGGGAGGGAATGGAGATTTTGCGGTAACCTTCCCTTGGAGTGGGGAGGGAATGGAGATTTTGCAGCATCCTTCCCTTGGAGTGGGGAGGGAATGGAGATTTTGCAGTAACCTTCCCTTGGAGTGGGGAGGGAATGGAGATTTTGCAGTAACCTTCCCTTGGTGTGGGGAGGGAATGGGGATTTTGCAGTAACCTTCCCTTGGAGTGGGGAGGGAATGGGGATTTTGCAGTAACCTTCCCTTGGAGTGGGGAGGGAATGGAGATTTTGCAGCATCCTTCCCTTGGAGTGGGGAGGGAATGGAGATTTTGCAGTAACCTTCCCTTGGAGTGGGGAGGGAATGGGGATTTTGCAGTAACCTTCCCTTGGAGTGGGGAGGGAATGGAGATTTTACAGTAACCTTGGACTGGAGTGGGGAGGGAATGGAAATTTTGCAGTTTCCTTCCCCTGGAATGGGGTGGGAATGGAGATTTTGCAGTTTCCTTCTCTGGAGTGGGGAAGGAATGGAGATTTTACAGTAACCTTGGACTGGAGTGGGGCGGGAATGGACATTTTGCAGTATCCTTCCCCTGCCACGCCCACCGAGTCACGCCCACAGAACCGGTAGTAAAAAAATTGAATTTCACCACTGCTTCTCTTGCTTTTTGCATCCTATAGAAACAAATTCCTGGGATGTAGCAAGAGACCTCCACGAATCACACTTGATCAGGCTAGCGGAAGTCCTTCTCTTCACAGAAGTAAAAGCCCTCCCTTCGCGAAACGCCAAGCTGCAGCTGATTTGCTTCATTTATCACTTCAGTTTAAAAGAATGGCTTCCCCTGCAGGCATAAAAGCCCTTCTCATTGGCATGAAGTGATGTATAAAGCATGTTATTTGCGCCAGCATTTACAAGACAAGCTACATCCTTTTGCCCAGATCAAAGCAAAGCACCTGTTTGAACATTTGCAAATCCACGCTTAATACCAGTTAATACAATTAACAGCTAGGGGGCAGCAACTAGCTGGCTGTAGCGGATTTTGGAAAAAAAAAAATCTAAGCAGAACCAGATCTGGTTAATTGCTTCAATCAGGCACTTTCAGGAAGCTATGGGTTATATATTGTAGGCTGATATTGGATATTGAATGCAAGCCTCCTGAAATAAGTTAATGGCAAATCATTTCTATCATATTACAGTAAACCTACATGGAAATATTCATGCTGTCACCTAGAATTGAGCACAACTCCAAGAAGCGTTTACCTTTTAATTTACATGTTGCAGGAATTTCTGAATCTAATACCAAACATCTTCATGGGGTAATCTTCAATTGGAGCATTTTGAAAGTAGAAATAACATTTCTATTTCGATTGCGTTTCTATTTCTCTTCCCATGTACAGGGAGCACATAAACAGCATAAGAAATGGCCTTCAACCATTTCAACCAAATCCTGCAGCAGCCGTTCTTCATATGTTTGACCACTCTTAATTATGAAAATACAACTTTGCTCGTTGGTAGAGTGTTTTGAAGAGACACTATTTTAGGAACAATATATTGACAGAGCAAGGCCACCCAAATGACCCATGTACAATACTGAGTGTATATGTATGTGTATGCATACTCATGTGCACGCATAATTATACACACTACCAATATGTATATATATTGAAGGTTATTAATGTCAAGGAAAGAATAAGATGACCAGTGAAATAGTTTCTTGACTATATTATTCTTACTAGGTGTGTCTAGTTTAATGAAAAGAAGGACTAGGGGAGACATGATAGCAGTCTTCCAATATCTCAGGGGCTGCCACAAAGAAGAGGGAGTCAAACTATTCTGCAAGGCACCTGGGGGCAGGACAAGAAGCAATGGGTGGAAACTAATCAAGGAGAGAAGCAACTTAGAACTAAGGAGAAATTTCCTGACAGTTAGAACAATTAACCTCTGGAACAGCTTGCCTCCAGAAGTTGTGAATGCCCCAACCCTGGAAGTCTTTAAGAAGATGTTAGATAGCCATTTGTCTGAAATGGTATAAGGTTCCTGCCCACGCAGGGGGTTGGACTAGAAGACCTACAAGGTCCCTTCCAACTCTGCTATTGTATTGTATTGTATTGTATTACACATGTAATCAAGCCAATATATGTATTTGTTTTGATCCATACTAGAATTCTCATTTCATTTCATTTTATGGAGCCCTTGGTGCTTTCTGAACTTAGTGGTTTTTGCAGATGTTTCATTACCAAATTAGTCAACATCATCAGTGAGTCTAGCACTGATGATTTTATACCCAGTTTGGTAATGAGACATCTAAAACAAACAAACAAACTAACTAACTAACTCAGGGAACAGCAAGAGTCCCACAGTTCAGGTTTAGGTTTATTGGATTTATATGCCGCCCTTCTCCCAAAAGCAGGGGTTTGCAAAGTCGGCTCTTTTAAGACTGGTGGACTTCAACTCCCAGAATTCCCCAGCCAGCTATGCTGGCTGGGGAATTCTGGGAGTTGAAGTCCACCAGTCTTAAAAGAGCCGACTTTGCAGACCCGTCCCAAAGGACTCAGTTCAGCCAGTTGAGTTACGTTAAAAAATAATTGTTTCATTTTCATTACCAACTTTCTCTAAGAAGTGGTTTAAAAAGAACTCTTGGAGCATAAGAGGCACCTTTACCCCCA
Source organism: Rhabdophis nuchalis (assembly GCA_039707465.1). NCBI lineage: Eukaryota > Metazoa > Chordata > Lepidosauria > Squamata > Natricidae > Rhabdophis > Rhabdophis nuchalis. The sequence continues at coordinate 14,363,927 of CM077648.1, read as the reverse complement.
CCCCCAAAGAGGGTGAAAATATGGCTGCATCTTCTACACTGAATGTAGTCCCATGCCACAGAGGCCAAAAACACGAGGCATGGAGGCAGCGATGGTCTGTGGCAATCCCTGTAGCCTGGAACAGCTGATTGGGGGTATTCCAGCAGTCGGATCCACCCGGCCAATCAGCTGTGCTGAATCAGGCTGCAATAAGTGCTGAAGCTGACCTGACTGGTCAGAGTTTGCAGCAGCACTCACATTCAGAAAGCACAGTAACTAATTCAGCAGGATTCAAAATAATAGTAATATACAATACATTACCAAAAGCAGGTTTTCCAAGGTAGCAGTAAATACAAGCAAAACACAAGCAGTTTCACTTTCAGTTCTCGGCTAAGCCAGGCTCCTTCCTGTCTCCTTGTTGCTCACACAGCAAATTTCAGAGTCCGACTAGACCTCCTCGGCCGTCTTAGTTGCTGTGCCTATTCATTGGCTGACCTTGTTACCATGTGTCAGTTGAATACCATGGATGCTGGTAGGCAGAGGCAGAATTTTTCTTATTATTATTTTCCTCCCAAAAAACTAAGGTGCGTCTTATACTCCGGAGCATCTTATACGCCCCAAAATACGGTAACGACAGGCAGAATTAATTTTATTTCTCACCTCCTCCAAATGGCGCCCATATGACCCTGCGGATGGACCTCACCCAATCCTCCATGTCATTCTGAGTGCTGGCCATAAGGAGGTAAGTCTCATGATTTGATGTCATTCGTTCTCTGTCGCCTCCTATGAAGAAAAGAATAAACGTATTAAGGAAAAATGTTCTCTTTGGACCCAAATATTCATATTTAAGTCACTGTTGGAAAACCCAGCAGCAGTATCATGGTCAAGCAGTTATAGAAACATGGATAGTTCATGGAGAGTAACATGGTTGCTAAGTGAATCTGGCTTCCCCATTGCCTTTGCTTGACAGAAGGTGATCATAGAGAGGGTCCCATAGAGAGGGTCTCCTCATGGTGCCGTCGGCTAAACAATGTCGACTGGCGACACCCAGGGGGAGAGCCTTCTCCGTTGGAGTACCTGTACTCTGGAACGAATTGCCCCCGGAATTAAGAACTATCCCTGACTTACGCACCTTCCGCCGCGGTCTCAAAACCTTTTTCTTCCAACAAGCCAGGCTGGCATAAAACATGATTTTTAAACTTAATTTTTTATTAATTTTAATCAGGGTTAGTTTGGGTTTTTTCCCCACGTTTTGACCAAGGTTTAATATGTTTTTTAAAAGCTTTTTAACTTTTGTATATTTGCTTTTATTCTGGCTGCACACCACCCTGAGTCCTTCGGGAGTAGGGCGGTATAAAAAACCCAATAAACATTGGTAATACATTTTTCAATAATACAACAAGGTGAAAATAAATGCATACATATAAATTCTGAATTCTATGCTGGCAGTCGTGTACAAACATCCAGACAAAAATTATGCTATATTAATAAAAATAAAAATAAAAGTCATTTTTTAGATCTAAGTCTCTTGGCTACCAATGTCTTGTTAAGAAGCCCGGGAAGGGCCAACGTTCCCAACGTGAAAGTTCTCAAAATATCTTTTTAATTCACCTTACCCTATCCCTTTTTGTTAAAAAATTTGTAAAACTCAATAAAACTTTTTCTATAAAAAAAAAAACACCAATAAACTAAACTAAACTAAACTAAACTAAACTAAACTAAACTAAACTAAACTAAACTAAACTAAACTTGACTTTGGGGAGGCTGCAATGGTCATAAGTGTAAAAACGGTCACTAAATGAGCTATTGTAAGTTGAGGCCTACCTGCATGGTAAAAAGGTCTTTCTGAAGATAGAAAGTAGGGTTAGTGGGTTAAGATTTCTTGCCAAGGACTCCTTCCTCCCTCCCTCACTCAATATAACACACTCCCTCCCTCCCTCTCTCTCCCTCCCTCTCTCCCTCTCTCTCTCCTCTTCTCTCTCTCTCTCCCCTTCCCTCCCTAACTCTCTTTCCTTTTTTTTTCTTCACGTTTTCTTTTTTCTTTTTAATTGAAGTTTTTATAATTTTTTACAATATTTCACCCAGTGCTGTACAAAACAAAAGGAAGAGTTGGTTTCAAGTATCTTCTATTATCTTTAAGATCTCCAAAATCCACGTTCTCTAGGTACAGGCGTCAAGGCATCCAAAGTTCCAAGTGCATAGTCCACAAATGGCTTCCAAGTCTTCCAAAAGATATCTTTTTTATAAACCCCCTCTCTAAATTTAATATCACACGTCATTTTATCATTTAAGGCTAATTTCCACATTTCACAGTACCATTCTTCTATTTTAATATTTACCTCTATTTTCCAATATTTTGCTATTACAATCCTACCCATTATAATCATAATTCTGATCAATTCTTTCTCATGTTTTGTTAACTCAGGTTCATTAATTATCAATAACAATATAGTTTCTGATCTCAATATTATTATTCTTTTCATCATTTCACCCATCGTTTTTTCTAATTGCTGCCAAAACTTTTTAATTTTCACACATTTATACCACATATGTTCATAAGTTCCCACTTCCATATTACATCTCCAACATTTATCGCTCATTTTTTTATCTATCAATGATAATCTTAATGGGGTCCAATACCATTTCCAAACAACCTTAAAATTATGCTCTTTAATCCTTATAGACAAAGTCCTCATGATTCGACTCTTCCAGTTCTCATTCCAATCCAAATCCAATATTTTAATCTTAAGGTCTTCCTCCCAATTCCTTTTCATTACCATTTGTGGATTTCCATCGAAATTTATAATCTTATATATCTTACTAACGAGTCCTTTTAACCCAATTTCATCCTTAATAATTTGAGATACTAAACTTTCAAATTTAGTTTTACTTCTATCTATTTTACACTAACTCTCTTTCCTGAGACCATTCCCATTTGCTAACATCTGATGGGAACAGTTGGGATATTAATTAAATAAAAGAACCGTATATATAGCTTTCTCTCTTAAAACGCATCTGAGAAACAATTATGATTTTAGTAGATTGTATAGCTTCTGCTCCAGAATGCTGGTGAGGAAACCCTTCGATATTGTGCAAGCTACATTACCAATAGAGTACAGTTTTCACATAGAATGGCCTTTTCAAGCCTTTTTATTTTATTTTACTTTTGGGTCTTTCACATGGGCTTCAAAAGCAATTTACATAAAAAGCATCAAACGCCATTTCATTCCTCTGTCAAACGAAATAATTTTAATTGAAATCTCAAAATTGGCAGGGAGCAGAGGTAAAAGCTTCCCTTGTATATGAAAAGCCGGTGTATCTTTAGCAAAATGGGAACATTTTCCCTGCTCAGCTGAGCAACAAGGAAGGAGCTAATTCTCGCATCTCGTTTGGGAAGAACGTCATGTACAAATAAACAGGTAACCTGTGCCCCCATTTTATAGAATGGGTGTTTTTTTTAAAAGAGAAGAGTGGAGCGAGTGTGGGACAGTGGTGCCGAACCTGTGGCACGTGTGCGCACAGGTTAAGCGTGCGTACACACCACGTCCCTCAGCAAACCGGCACATGCGCCATTGGCCAAGCTGTTTCGGGTCTCTGCTGTGCATGCGCACACACCTTCCATCGGCCAGCTGGTCTTCGGGTCTCTACCATGCATGCATGGGGCATTGGCATGCATGTACCCGCACCTTGCAGTTTGGGTGGGGTGCAGGCGCATGCAAGGAGTTTGGCCCCCTGTGCGCACTTTGGAATAGAGCAACAAAGATGATGAAGGACCTGGAATTAGGGTCATCTAAAGTTTAGTTTCAGTTTAACAGGGCTCAAGACAACTACACTGGATCGGGCTGCCCTCCGCACAGTCACTCAAGCACTCGTGACATCTAGGCTGGACTATTGTAATGCTCTCTACATGGGGCTCCCCTTGAGGTGCACTCGGAGGTTACAGCTAGTCCAGAACGCAGCCGCGCGGGTGGTCATGGGAGCCACAAGGCAGTCCCACGTAACACCTCTCCTGCACGAGCTGCACTGGCTACCTGTGGCCTTTCGGGTGCGCTTCAAGGTGTTAATGACCATCTTTAAAGCGCTCCATGGCTCGGGACCTAGTTACATGCGAGACCGTATCCTGCCCCATACATCCCTCCGACCGATCCCCTCCCATAGAGAGGGCCTTCTCCGGGTGCCGTCGGCCGGGCAATGCCGGTTGGCGACACCCAGGGGAAGGGCCTTCTCTGTGGCGGGCCCAACCCTCTGGAACGACCTGCCCCCTGAACTCCGTACCACCACAGACCTCCGCCTTTTCCGCCGGCGTCTGAAAATGCATTTATTCCAACAAGCCGGCCTAGGATAAACACCCGATCTGGATTTTTTAGTTATACATTTTAATTAGAGAATTTTAAAATGTTTTAGCACAGGGTAATTTAATGTAATTGGTTTTTAATAATTGATCTATTTATGTACGTTGTGTTTTAATTTACCTGTGCGCCGCCCTGGGTCCTTTTGTAGGAGAAGGGCGGGCTATAAATTTAATAAAATAAAATAAATAAATAAAATATATATATTCAATACATAACAGTTAAGATACCAAACTAGAGACCATGAGGCCAGAGGTGGGTTCCTACCAGTTCGGCAAAGTAGGTAGTAACTTGGCCTGCCACGCCCCCAAACCAGTTCTCTCGCCTGCGCCATAGGTGCTGCTATCTTTTTTTTTTTTGTGCAGAAGCATTTTTTTAAATACTGTGCATGCACGCCTAGCGTGCATTAAGCGTGCGCACACAGCACGTCCCTGAGCAAACCAGCAGTAGCAGCAGCCGGAACCCACCCCTTCATGAGACTGTGAGTTCTAGTCCCATCTCAGCTGGGTGATCTTGAGCCAGTTACTTTCTCTCAGCCCTAGGAAGGAGGCAACGGCAAACCATTTCTGGAAAATCTTGTAAAGAAAATTGTAGGGATTTTTCCAGACAACCTCAGAGAATCGGACATAATTGAATGACAGGAAAAAAGACAATCACCAGCAGCATTATTCTAGGAAATAGTTTCTCATGGATCTCCTGTAACCTGAAAATCAGATCCTGAGGAAAATCAGACGCTGAGGAAAATCAGACGCTGAGGAAAATCAGACCCTGAGGAAAATCAGATCCTGAGGAAAATCAGATCCTGAGGAAAATCAGATGCTGAACATTTCAAGATGCAACTTAAGCCAGCTCCGAAACACTGCATGAACTGAACTCTTCCCAGAAAACCTTCATGGCTAAGTCCTGACTGACAGGTGATTTACCAACTGTATTGCTATATCCTCTGCTGCCTTTTTTATGGCTCCACAGCACGACTTCAAAAGGCAGCTGCTGTAACATATTCTCAAGCAGAGGGGAAAGTGGCAATTTTCCTGGGTACTAAGAGCTCCCTTTTAGATAGGCTCCAATTTTGTTTGACCATTAAAGGCTCAGCCAGGTCACAACTGTGCTGGAAAACAGTTCCAGGGTTTTGTAGAAAGTTAACATCCACCCGTCTCCTAGAAGTCTTGAAATATTTTAGGAAATATGAAAAAAGGCAATACAATAATATAATACAATAGCAGAGTTGGAAGGAACCTTGGAGGTCTTCTAGTCCAACCCCATGCCCAAACAGGAAGCCCTATACCGTTTCAGACAAATGGCTATCCAACATCTTCTTAAAGACTTCCAGTGTTGGGGCATTCACAACTTCTGGAGGCAGGCTGTTCCACTGATTAATTTTTCTAACTGTCAGGAAATTTCTTCTTAGTTCTAGGTTGCTTCTCTCCTTGATTAGTTTCCACCCACTGCTTCTTGTTCTACCTTCAGGTGCTTTGGAGAATAGTTTGACTCCCTCTTCTTTGTGGCCACTCAGAATATTATATTTCCCTGGATGAGAAACAGAGAAACGTGGTCTTGGAAAGCAGTCCCCACCTTTCTTAATAGCCCTCAGCAAATGACAGTGCTTAAGAGATAAAGAGATAGCTAGCTCTATTCATAAGCAAATACCCTCACCCAAGATCCAACAGATAGGATTAGCCCTCAGTCATAATAGGAATTGCCCAAAGCTCCTTCACTGCATCATCTCAGTTGCAACAGCAAACTTTAACCAAACCTGGGAGCTCAGGCAACCTCGGCTAGGACCCTGACATGGCCCCGTGGGAGTCTGACAACAGGCAATAGAATACATGTTCTTGCACAGGAACAGGAAGTTCAAGTTCAAAGCCCAAGAGAAGGTATAAATACCCTCCTCTCCTCTCCTCCTCTTCTTTCTCCTCCTCCTCCACCTCTTCTCCTCCTCCCTTCTTCTCCTTCTTCTCCTCGTCTCCTCTTCCTTCTCCTCCTCTTCCTTCTTCTTCACCTCCACCTCTTCTGCCACCTCTTCTTCTCCTCCTCTTCCTTCTTCCTCTCCTCCTCTTTCTCTTCCTCCTTCTCCTCCTCCTCTTCGCCTTCTTTCTCCCCCCCCCTCCTCCTTTTTTTGTAAAAATGGCTGAGGGCTCTAACAGAAAAAGAAACACTTTTCATTAGGTTGCTTTCTGATAAATGTTTCTCCGGATCCTTTACATTACAAAGCCCATGACGGCTTGCCATAGGCCATCGTAGATTAATGGCAGTTGAACTCCAAGCTCCAACGGATTCTAAGGTTGCTTTTTCCTTTAGTATAAAGGGAAATCTTCTGAACACCACGGAGTTGCCTTTGGGATAAATAAACTTAGTACTTGGTTGACTTTGAACCTGCCCTTCCTCTTGCATCAAGTTAAAATGTTATAGAGTGGAACTATTATTTTGGTGGGCTAACTATTGCTTCTTAATGATATCAACATGTCTTTTCCACTCAGAACTGCATTTTATTTTGTCACGGTTCTTCTACACACTACAGATGAAAATAGGCTTGGAGGCAGACATCCTTACACATTGGAAAACCAATGGAGCACGAACTCAATAGAAGATGATTTTTCACAAGAAAACAGACTTGGGATAGAGATACCCAGATCAGTGGTGGTATGCTGCGCACAAGGCTGAGCGTCCTAGTCAGGCATGTGCACTGCGCATGCTTGTGACACACCACCGCCCTGCAACACCCAGATGCTTGGCAGAGGTCGCGTAGGCGCCACATGCGCAGTGAACGTGCTCAACTAGGATGCTTAGTTGCTTCAAAAACAGGTAAGGAACGCGGGCAGGCAGGTGGGCCAAATGAGTCACCGTGCCGGTAAAATGGCTGCTGCTCCCGGCTTCTACCAGTACAGCCGTACCGGTCCGTACCTCCCGGAACCCACCACTGACCCAGTACCATTTCAAGGTGTGCTTCAAGGTGCATCTTTAAAGCACTCCATGGACCTAGCTATCTGCGGAATCATATCCTACCCCATGCATCTCTTCGGCCGATTCGCTACCACAGAGAGGGACTTCTCCGGGTGCTGTCCACTAGGCAATGCCAGCGGGCGACGCCCAGGGGAAGGGCCTTCTCTGTGGCGGGCCCAACCCTCTGGAACGACCTACCCCCCGAACTTAGAACTACCACGGACCTCCGCTCCTTCCGCCAAAAGTTAAAGACCTATTTTTTCCATCAGGCCGGCCTGGCCTAATTGTACCTCACCTAGCCTGCAGCCTGTAATCTAAATTGTTTTAAATTGGGATTTTAAGGGATATAGTTTTAAGTTTTTAAGATTTTAGCACAGGGTGATAATTATTTAATTCGGGTTTTAAATATTTATATTTGTTATGTATATATGTTTTTTAACTTCCTGTGCACCGCCCTGAGTCCCTATAAATTGAAATAAATAAATAAATAAACAAAGGTAGTCCTCGGTTTATAACAATATAGCAATTTAGTGATTGCTTGAAGTTACAGCAGTGCTGAAATAAGAGACTTATGACGACTGCTTTTCACAATTGACAGATATTTATGACAGTTGCAGCGACCAACTTTTTTAACCTTCTGACAATCAAAGTCAATGGGGGAACCAGATTCATTTAACCACGTTAGTAACTTCACATGCGGGGCTGCCGCCTGAGTGATGGTGGGGTGTTAATCAACTAAGCTCCAAAACAGAAATCCCAAATAAAATTCTAAAAACCACCGAGTAAGGCAGAAAACAAGGTTGACTTAGTAAAAAAGGAAAATATTTGCAGATCAGGGCTGAAATATAGAAATCTTTGGTGCTCTCTAAGCTTCTGGCAGACAGTTCATTACCCAAACTAGGTAACATCATCAGTGCTAGGACTCAGTAGTGGGTTCCGGACCCCTTCGCAACTGGTATGCTGTGCACGGGGCCGGGTGTCCTAGTTGGGCACATGCACCGCGCATGCACACCATCGCCATGCAACACCCAGATGCTCGGTGGAGGTCGCACAGGTGCAGCACACTGTGCGCGCATGCACAATGCTACCGTATCTCTTTGCTGCATGACAGATCCGGGCAGATTTGGTGTGCATGTGTGCGTGTGTGTGTGTGTGTGTGGCAAAGCAGCCTCATTTCCTTTATGCTTCCCTTTTGCCGCTCAAGGAAGGGATCCTTAGAAGGGATCCCCAGCCCTCCTCATCCAATGAGCAGTTCCCAGCCAAGCACAGCAGCATCCATTCAGCAGCCCCCACATGTCTTTCCCTCCACGCTGAAGAGAAAAGTGGATTTGAGATCGATAAAAGCCTTACTCTTTAAGAAGATCAAGCTCCCACACTTCACTTTTTTTGCCCTCCCTGACCCCCAGGAGCACTTTGCAGGCCTCCCAAACTCTCTGCATGCCCCATTTTGGGATGCCTGCAGAGTGCTCCTGGGAGTCAGGGAGGGCAAAACCTTTTTTAAAAAATTTACCTCTTCAAAATCATGGTGCGTCTTATACTCCGAAAAATACGGTAATGAGAAATTTCCTGACAGTGAGAACAATTAATCAATGGAAGAACTTGCCTTCCTGAGTTGTGGATGCCCCATCACTGGAGTTTTTAAGAAAAGCGTGGACAGCCATTTGTCTGGGATGTAATAAGTTCTCCTTCCTTGGACATGGGGTTAGGCTAGAAGACCTCCAAGTTCCCTTCCAGCCCTATGATTCTCCACTTCGTGTCCTCTGCTGCTTAGAAAGGCTCAAACCTTCCCCCACCTTCCCACCCGTGGTTTATAAGTAATCCATTCTACTTTGCTTCTCCTCTTCTGTCAACTCAGATGCACTCTGGTGCTTTAGTAAACAGAGGGTGGGAGTTGGAGAGCCACTTGATCAGGCTTCCTCCAACCACTTCATCTCATTCTGGGTGCAGCTTTGTTCAGCCAGCTGACCCTGTTCAGATGCGAGCATAAAATGTTAAAACGTCGGGCTAGCAATGGGAGAAAAGAATGAAACATCATCATGAACGAAAAATGCCTTTTCAGGAAACGGGTTGCAACTTGTCTGACTTCCCAATATTATGCCGCCCTTATCGCTGAAGGAATTTGTCGAAATAAGCAAGGAAGGATCAGGATACACTTTCTTTGCATTCCATCTCTTGCTGTTGAGCACGTAAGGAAATAAAACAGGAAGGGATTTAAAGAACGCAAGCCATTGTTCACAAAAATTCTACTGAAAACTATCCATTGAGATTTTCCTGGTAACATTAAACAGGGTTGTGCAATGATCTGAACTCAAAAGTGAAAAAGTGAATAGAAGAAGAAGAAGAAGAAGAAGAAGAAGAAGAGGAAGAGGAAGAGGAAGAGGAAGAGGAAGAGGAAGAGGAAGAGGAAGAGGAAGAGGAAGAGGAAGAAGAAGAAGCTTTCTTTAATGCAGTACTAACAATTCCAACCTCCTCCTAATCATTCATATTTTCCCTTTAAATCTGGATCATACTAATCACAGGCTTGAATTTATAGGAAATCAATGGAATCTAAAACACTCCCCAGTTGGGGCAAGCATAGAGATATGATTGAACTAGTTAGGAACTGTTTCATTACATTTCCGAAAGGAAGAGAAAAGCTTGCCATGAGACTGTAGGTAGAGGATTATCATTGTACATTAGTATTTCTCAACTTCAACAGCTTTCAGATGCAGACAAAGGCCGTTGTGACAATTGTAGCAACGGCCTCTCAAGAGTGCTAGGCCGAGGGCTGCTTAGCTGAATCTAGAATGGTTCAGAAAGCTCCCTCAGAACTGGTTTTCAAAAATGTCAAAAGAGGGAGAGGAACAGCCTCTTGAAAAACAAATCAGCAACACTGGAACCCACACTGTATATCGGACATTAATGCGATCGAGCGGGTCCAGAGGTATTTCACGAGAAGAGTCCTCCACTCCTCTGCTCACAATAGAACCCCTTAGGCCACCAGGCTCGAAATTTTGGGCTTAGACAACCTGGAACTATGCCACCTACGGTCTGAGCTAAGCATAGTACACAAAATTATCTGCTACAACATCCTACCTGTCAACGACTGCTTCAGCTTCAACCACAATAATAAACAGGCGAACAACCGATACAAACTCAAGGTAAACCGTTCCAAACTTGATTGCAGAAAATACGACTTCAGCAACAGAGTGGTCAATGCTGGAATGCTCTACCTGACTCTGTTGTTACATCCTCAAACCCTCAAACAGCTTCAACCTTAAACTGTCTACCGTGGACCTCATCCCATTCCTAAGAGGTCCGTAAAGGGGCGCATCAGTGTGCCTACCGTCCCTGTCCTACTGTCCCCATTTATTTGTACTCCTTTCCCTTGTTCATGTTTATACTTATACCTGTTACCTTGTACATGGTTGACAAACAAACAAACAAACAAATAAACACAAAAATTTCATTTAATTAAACAAAGGCTTGGTGCCCTTCTGAGATTTCTTCGGTGGCTTGAAGGAAAAGGATAGAAAACTGGAGGATATTAAGAAGAAAAAACAAATAGGAATTGGAAATCAATAGTGCAACTGAAGAATGTTCCTTTGCAAAAGCTGACTCCCCAGGAGGACACTCAATATATGATTTGCATCAAGAGGAACTCACTTAACCATGTTAAACCTTTGATCTGCACTTCAGCTAGGAATTTGGCTGAGTTTCATTGCTATGTGCAATGCTTATTCTGTATTCTCACGACAGTGTATTTTATTTATTTATCGGTCGATCCGTCAACCACATATACATGTATGTGCACACATAGGCAAAGGTAAAGGTTCCCCCTCGCATGTGTGCTAGTCGTTCCCGACTCTAGGGGGTGGTGTTCATCTCCGTTTCAAAGCCGAGGAGCCAGCGCTGCCCGAAGACATCTCCATGGTCATGTGGTCAGCATGATTAAACGCCAAAGGTGCACAGAATGCTGTTACGCCCCACAAAAGGTGGTTCCTATTTTTCTACTTGCATTTTTTACATGCTTTCGAACTGCTAGGTTGGCAGAAGCTGGGGCAAGTAATAGAAGCTCACTCCGTTACACGGTGCTAGGGATTCGAACCGCCAAACTGCTGACCTTTCTGATCGACAAGCTCAGCATCTTAGCCACTGAGCTACCGCACCCCTATATGTGCACCCATACACCTCACTAAATCAGTTTGCGTAGTATTTTTTAATTTATTCTCAGGTTCAAGTCCACGCATAGTTATTACAGGAACTCAGGTAACTTTATATGTTGAGATGCCTACACAATTTCTCACACCAGACATGCCTGCTTAACATTAGTGACACCATTACATGTGCTTAGATTAGTTCACAGATGAAGCATAGAGCCCGCTTCTTTTCAGCAAACTGGGACTCAATCAACCGCCTATCCATTACAAGAGCCAATTGAGTGTTGTAAGAAAGAATAGCAAGAAATACTGAAGTGGCAAATATGAAGAGGCTGAATATTTTCTTTCTTTTTCCAACTAAAAATACAAAAAAAGTAATTTGCTACCCCTTGAAATAGGGGCTTGAGGGCTGCCGCAGCCTAGTAATATTATTCTTAAGTAACAACCTCAATAATGTTACTGTAATGCAGTGCTTCTCAAATAGTGGGGCGGGCCCCCCAGGGGGGGCGCGAGGCTCCGTAAAGGGGGGCGCGTTTGACCTTGGCAAAGGGTTTAATTTTTTTTTAATTTCTAATGCACTTTAAATCTTTTCTGCTACAGTTAATAAAGCTATTCTTTGTTGTAAATTGATCCACATTTCTTTCTTTTTTTATTCTCTTATATGTTAATAAGGATACAGTGTTATGCAGAGGTGTACTTATAACAATTTTATAGACAAATGATACTATTTACAGTCGTGCGGGGGGCGCAAAATGTTTTCTTCTTCCGAGGGGGGGCATGACAGAAAATAATTGAGAAGCACTGCTGTAATGAGAGCAATAGACAGCAACATTGGGAAAATCAAGGATTCTACAGTATTGTCTGTATTCCTATGGGGCATTTCATTTAGGATCATAAATGCTATTAGAAAACGTCACGATACATCATGTGATGGCAACATAATGCCACACGTTTGACATTTTTGTGTTAGGTAAACCAAAAAATCCAGTAACCCAAGAAGAAAAAAAAGAAGTCATCTACAGCAGAGGTCCCCAACCTTTGCAACTTTAAGTCTGAAGGACTTCAGCTCCCAGACTTCCTCAGCCAGCTTTGCTGGCTGGAGAATTCTGGGAGCTGAAGTCCTTCAGACTTAAAGTTGCAAAGGTTGGGGACCCCTGATCTTCAGCATACAGTTTAAGGACAATTAACAGCCACTATGTAGGAGAAACATGCAGAAGACTAGCTGAATGCATCCATGAATGCAAGTATCAGTCAGAAGACATGCTGAAAACTTCTTAATCACACCACACATGGACAAACTCAACCATGGTTTCAACTGGGAAACTGTAAGCAACCTAAAACGAAGCTAAATCCCAAAAATGCTAGGGAAGCTTGGCATTCAGACAAATCATCATTAGATCCATAGAGATAAACCACATTTATGCTATTCAAAAGAGAAAATTAAAAGATCAGAACACATTTTCTCTAACAACCATCATTCAGATAAGCAGGGATTAACATCAGACAAACAATCAAGCAGAAAACAATATGCTAATTAAGAAGCTACTAAGGAGAAAACCACAGAATTGCCAACACAGGCAGGGCAAGCTACTGTAGATAAACAGGGAAAAAAGCCCACACCCAATCACACTGATGGTGTTCCTTTGAATGAAACATCTGCAGGCAAATAACCAAGTTCAGAGAGCACCAAGGACTCCACAAAGCTATTGTTCTTGAAGAGAAGGGACATCTTACTGGGTTGGTAATAGCAATGGTTTCCTCTTATCTTAGCTACTGGTTTGGAACTGGGAGCGTGTGTGTACTTTGCTCGCATGTGGAGCTTCTGCAAATGCGCAAAGCATCCATGATGATGTCTGGGCAGGTAGGCGGAGCCTCCTGCCCCACAACCAGTTCACCTGAACCGGGGCGAACTGGCAGAATACCACCTCTGATTGGTAATGAATACAGTTCACCTGTGTATTGGAGATATCTTATACCACAACGGATAGCAGCTCCGATCCTTCAGTAACAATTGAACATACACATGTTCCCTAAAACAGGGGTCCCCAACCCCCGGACCGGTGCCGGTCCGTGGCTTGATAGTAACCGGGCCGGAGTGAGCGGAGGAGAGAGTAGCGCAGCTCTTAGGAAAGTGTAGCAAATGCTCCGCTATCCTGGCGGCTGGCTGGGGCGCTCCCTGGGGGCAGGACGGGGGCAATGACCTGCATTGGGGGGGGCTCGGGGCACCACCCGGCCCTACGTGGGGAGAAGGGGCTGCCAGGCCCTCCTGCCTGGGACGCAGCCCGTCCTTCCCTGCCCCAGCCGAGGATCCTTCGCCCGGGACCCCTGGCAGCTTTCCCGCCCGGTTGCACGCAAGGCCCCCTCCCTGGGTCGCATTCCCACAAGATGCAGGTTCCCGCCTTGGGTTCCACATGACCGCCGAATGCGTGTGCGGCCCACGTGACTCGACTCACCCGCTGGAGGCGCCCACCGGTCCACAGAATTTTTTTTACATGAAACTGGTCCCTGGTGCCAAAAAGGTTGGGGACCCCTGTTCTAAAAGGCCAATATAAATGTTGATTCCAAAGCCTCCTGAGAGTCCCCTTTGACTATAGCCAAACTTCAAACTTTTTTTGCTCAGTTTTTTTAATGACAATCCCTTCTAACAAATTTATCGCTAGCATTAGACACTAGAAAAACTGGTTAGAGGGAGCCAAGATAATTATGGGAACAAAGATGCTACGTATGATTGTACAGAATAATTCAAAGTTGGAGGAACAGGAAATAAGATACCAATTTACATTATTTTAATGATTCTCAATTTTTTACATGCTGTTTGAGGCTCATTTGTGACAGGTTTTTTCTTTTGTTCTACATTGCCAAATAAAAGCAATTGATTGATGATGGATTGTATGCCATCAAGTCAGTATCGATCCATAGGTAAGATTTTTCTCTGGGAAAATAAGCTCATTATTGGTAATATATATTTGTTGGTATATTCATTTTTTTTTTTTTTGCAAAACTGAATTTGTTGTTGGTACTTTATCCTATTTCATTACTCTTTTGCAATCCCTTTTAGGTTTTTTTTACTAACATAATTTTCTAAATCAATATAGAAACCTTGCTTTCTCTGAAAAGTTCCTCAGGAGACCGATTCTGGATTGATGCACACTCCTCACCTTTCAGAAAATGCAACAGGCATAGAAACAATGCAATACAATAGCAGAGTTGGAAGGGACCTTGGAGGTCTTCTAGTCCAACCCCCTGCTTAGGCAGGAAACCCTATACCGTTTCAGACAAATAGCTATCCAGCATCTTCTTAAAGACTTCCAGTGTTGGGGCATTCACAACTTCTGGAGACAATTTCTGTTCCACTGGTTGATTGTTCTAACTGTCAGGAAATTTCTCCTCAGTTCTAAGTTGCTCTCTCCTTGATTAGTTTCCACCCATTGCTTCTTGTTCTACCCTTGGAGAATAGTTTGACTCCCTCTTCTTTGTGGCAACACATTTTATTGGGTTTCAATTCCTTATGTAAATATCCATGTCGTCAAATCTTCTTGCCATAAATTCAGATGGAGTTGCTAAGAAAGGAATCTAGACAAGCCATTTGAACATTAATAAAAGCAATACAAAGAAGGGGGTTAGAATGGTTGAAGTTCAATGACAGGAGGGTGGGATTCATTATTGCTTCACCTGTCCTTCTACCCTTTTAAAAACAATTAATTTGTATCCTGCCTTTATTATTTTTACAAATAACTCAAGGCAGTGAGCACATCAAAGACCTTTTCCTCCTATTTTCCACACAACAACCTTGTCAAGTGAGTTGGACTGAAAGAGAGTTACTGGCCCGAGGTCACCCAGCTGGCTTTCATGGCTAAGTCAGGACTAGAACTCATGGTCTTCCGCTTCTAGCTGGATGCCTTAACCACTAGACCAGGAATCAGCAAATTGCGGCTCTGGAGCCACATGTGACTCATTCATTCCTCTGCTGCAGCTCCCTGTCGCCAGTCGGCACCACAATTTTGAGAGAAGCTTCCGGTTTGGAGCGGGGGGAAGCAGGGCGCACCAGTAGGAAACTCTATGGCAAGGGGAGGGTTTTCCGGTCGGCTCCATAATTGCTAGGGCTTTCGTTAGGACAGGTAGAGGAAAAAGGATGCCGCACTAGAGACACTATGGTGGGGGAACAGGACTTTCGGTCGGCTCCAGAATTGAATGGGGGGGGCTTCCGATTAGGAGCTTTGTGGCTCTTTGAGTGTTTTAAGGTTGCCGACCCCTGCACTAGACCAAACTGGCTTCATTAAAGAAGGAATTATGTAGACCTTTGGACATTAAAAGTACATGAAATCATACCAAAAGCCACTTTGTTTTTTCATAAGCGTTAAGAAGCTGAAACAAGAACCATGCTGTATGAGAACAGGGAGTTTTCTGCTCTGCTCCTTGCATTATTTTCAGCTTAAAAATCACTTCCCACTGCAGCTATTTTACCTATTTTACCAAGAAATGTTAATTCTAGTAAACAAACTCCTTTGGAAAGGTGCCATTGGTATTAAGGAAACAGCACAGGGAAGAAAAAGTTGTGTATTTCCTTTGGGCCCCTTCTAGAATTACATTCTTGGTTCTAAGCTGTGCTTAGCTGCTGTTTTTTTTTTTTTAAAGAAAAATGCTTACTTTTTAATTCATCAGTTGACATGAAAATGCTCAATAAATCCATGCAGATATTTAGCTTGCATTCACCTATTGAACAATGAATATCTAGTGGAAGGGCAAATCATATATTACCTTACAGTGGTATTATAACCACTAGTTCTAGTTCAGGGGTGTCAAACTCGCGCCCCGCAGGCTGTTGCATCGCGTTGGCCCTGCCCCCGCCTGGTTTAGTGAAGGGGAAAAATCTCCCGATATGTCATGTGATGCTGCTGTGATGATGATGGTTTGCTCTAGTTCCTTTTTATTCAGAAATAATGTTAAACGTTTCATGGGAATAACACAGATCAATAATCTTGAAAGCAACAGACTGCATTGGTCAACAACACCCCAATGCCTGGGACTGAACTATCTCTACCAATGGGGATGTATTGCTGGCCTAGATTTGTTAAAACTAGACTTCAGTTACTCAAACTGAAATCGTTCACATCCTCCAGATATGTAGGAAGAGTAATTCTGTGGACTGCCAGCTGATGCTAGAGTAAGATGGGCCTTCTGGAGTAGGCTAGTAATCCACAGACCCAGGGGTGGGTTGCTGCTGGCATTATTGCCGGTTCGGCGCGCAAAATATTTTGCGTGTGTGTGCTTCACTCACACACACACGTCAAACGCACGGTCTGGGTGTTTGCGCATTTGCATCTAAAATTGCCTGTGCACGCACAAAACATTTAAAAAAGTGGAAAAATATATTTCTGCAATGAAATTTGTTCTGTGCATGCGAAGAACCAAAAACCAAGATGGCGCCACTGTAGGGGAACCGGTTCAGGGGCATGGCAGGCCTGGTTTGCTACCGGTTCCAGTGACCCAGGCCTCCAAGTTACTACCTATTCATCCAAACCGGTCCAAACTGGCAGGAACCCACCTCTGCATAGATCCCACTGAAAACAGTCCCATTGAGTTAACATAAACACCAAATGACATTTTTCTCTACCCTGGGCTAGGTCTTCACGACATGCTAGTCAAGGCTACAATGAGATAGAATGAATTTTGATGACCCAGACATTGTCTTGCTAAGTTGTATGGTGGCATACAATGCAGAGCTTATTAGTTTGGACATAGCATGTTAAGGGAACATCACAATTATAATTTATTGACCAGTGTTTAGGATTTGACATGTAAACTCAGCCAATGTAGACACTGTAGAAAGGTAACTGTACTAGTCCCATGATGGCGAATCTATGGCACGTGTGCCTGAAATGGCACATGGAGCCATGTCACCTGGCACATGTGGTTTCGCCCGTTCCTCTTTTGGGTTTTTGGTGCGCATGCACATGTGATGATCAGCTGGCCTTCGTGCATGCAGCGGTGCTGGAAACTGGAGGAGCTGGTCTTCCGTTTTCTGGCATGAGCACGCATGCCAGCCAGCTGATTGTCGCACATGCATGCATGGCAGTAAGCGGAAGTATAGCCGGGCAGCGTGCATGCATATGCCAGAAACCAGAAGTTCATTTTCTGGTGTGCGCATACACCCTGGGCAGCCCGTCTTCCGGGTTGTGGCCCCGACAACATGCATGTGCGCTCCCTTTTCAGAACTTGCTACTGAAAAAGTTCACCATCACCGTAATAGTCTGTGAAAGACAAAAATCAAGAAGACGCCGGTGGCTACTCAGTCTGGAAAAAGCGATACCGCACTCCTGATATTTGACCCAGCTGTTTTATATAACTTCTCCTATTCAATCCATAGATAATTATTATTCACAGACCCAGTTTACAAACGATTGCTCACCAACTATGATCTGAACAACAAAGCTTGCTGCAAAGAACACACCGACTGACTTTTTGGAGGGAAAGTCAAAGATAGCAGTCATTTTTGCTCTGACCTTCACTACCCTCAAACCATTCAGAGACCCAAACCTGCCAATTTGGAATTTATCTATGCTCTAAGACAACTTTTTCGAATCTATTGTCCTCCAAATGTTGAGTTACATGTCCCTCCATTGTCTCCAGGCACCTTTCTGTCCAAGGAGTCTTTGGGCAGGGAATCTCAACCTCTCTTCAGGTTGGAAAAAGCAATCCTAAGAGGGAACGGTCCATTTATAGCTACCTCTCTCTTTCTTTGCCCATTTTCGGTTCTGGTACACAACAGAAATGTAATTAAACGGGATGGGGGTTTAGAGTCGATAGTGCAGAACCGTAAGCTTTTCTAGCGGTGGTTCTTGATTGCATTTCTGGTGCTGTCGATAAGGGATGCATTATTTACGAAGTGGGTTTCAAAGAGGCAGAGTTATTAGGGGAGCCATTAAACGGAATGATATCTAAATTCTCGGTGAAAGCCAATGCAGTGAGATGCTACCTGGACAGTTATCATCTGATTCAAGAGGTTATTTGATTAGCCACCTATTAAAATACCACAATAGTGCAACAAAAGCATCTACCAAACCCTGCACAGACCTTTTAGGATGCATGTGTCATTACAAGGGTGAAGGCAGTGATGTTAATTACACAAAGAAAAAAGGAGTCTGGGGGGGAAAAGACATTGAGACTCTAGAACCGGGTTGGCGAACTCGATGGCGCGCAGAGCCTTTTCTGCGGAAACTCAAGCCGTCACCCCAGCTCAGCTCCACCGCGCATGCGTGTGCGCCTCCCAGATAATTTTCGGATCTCTGCCGCACATGCCCCATTTTTCCTCCCAGGAGGCTGCAGGGAGGCTTACTTGGCCCAAAATGGGACGCAGGAGGGAGGGTCACACATGCACGTGGGGGCGTGTTCATCCATCTGCTAATGCATTCAAAGACAAATCTACAAGGTATATCATGGAATGGAAGTCATACATTTAATCACTGGAAACAAGACTTTCTAAGTCTATGGGATAAATCTCCAGGTATTAATATTCAGCGATTCCTGGCTTTTTAAAAAAATAATAATAAATTACTTTATTTGGGGGAATTAAACACAATTAAAATTAAAAGCAGAGGGGTTTTTTTTTTTTTGCCTTAGCGAAAGTTTCCTGCTTGCCTTCTCAGCCGCCGATCTATTCCTGCCATTCTACTCTGAACTGAGCATTCTGACTTAGAGGCCATTCATCTGATGGAACAGCCAGCTAAAAAACTCCAAAGCTGCAGCTTTCATAAGTACGTTAATGGAGGAGAGAAGAGGGGAAAGAAAAAAAGTAATTTCAGTCCAGTCCCTAGGTGGCATCGGATTACATCACAGTTCACCGGGAATAAAGAAAAGCAACAAAAGGAAGGGGCATAAATAAAATATGAGAGACTTCTGGTTAAGGGCTAAAGCGCCGTCAAAGAAAAGAAGGTTCATTATCTCAGAATAAAATCAATGCAATCCTGATACAAAAGAAGCACTTAGATTGTACACCACCAAGGGAATCATATTTTATTTAAGACCTGTAGGAAGGACACACTATGGCCTAACATTGCCAGTCAGAGGGTTCTGTATAGCACTGCTGCTGGGTCTTGCTTGCCTCTGGTTTATTTATTGATTTATTTATGAGGCTATTTCTTGCCTCTCCTCCAGGAATCCAAGGTACCGTATTTTTCAGAATATAAGGCGCACTGGAGTATAAGATTTACCAAGATTTTGAAGAGGCAAAAAAGGGGCCTGTTCCTCCCCCCCAACAAGGGCATGAATAGTCTTTAGGAGGCTTGTAGAGTGCTCCTGGGGGGTGCCCGCCCCCCAAAACGAGGAAAAAACACATTTTTTGCAAAAATGAGCCTGTTTTTCCCCACAAAACCGGCATGCATAGGCTTTAGGAGGCTTGTAGAGTGCTCCTGGGGGGTAAAAAAAAAAAGGGGGGGGGAATTAAGCAAAAAATGGTCCATTTTTTTCTCATTTGTGCCCTCCCCAGCCCCCAGGAGCACCCTAGAAGCCTCCTAAAGGCTATGCACGGCCATTTTGGTGAAGGGAGCGGGGTTTCAGGAGGCAAAAATAAATTGCTATATTCAGTGTATAAGACGCACCCAGATTTTCACCCTCTTGAGAGAAAAAGGTGCATCTTATACTCTGAAAAATACAGTAGTTTACATGGGAAATTTTCTTCCCTTGAAACAACAGAACCCTGGAGTTAAAGCGAACGGAAAGAGAACGGTTCCCAAGTTACTCTCCCAAGTCTCAGGCCTGGAAGCCATCTTTGGCATTGGGCCTTCAGACCTGCCACATTCAATGCTGTGGGAAATTGGGAAGGGGGGTTATACGTAGTGTGAGATATAGCCAAAATAACATTCTTTTCTCAGAGAGACAAGGACGTCTTGCCCTGCACCTGGAGGGGTGTGACTGGGAAGCACCTCCAGTTGGGACGGTGCCTGATTGGACCATGCGATGGGCATGAACTTTTGTTTGGGTGGGGAAAACCTGGAAGCTTTCAGATTTGGGTTTTCCCACATGTGTCAATATGGCATCTCTAATAAAATGGAACTTTTGGGAAACTCAAGCCTCGGAGTCTTCTTTTGTGAGGGGTGTTACTTGGAACCCGGACACCAAGGAGTTTCCACAACTAAGGATGACCATGAATTTCAGTCTCCCTGATTCAAAAGCAACACCTTAACCGATAACCACACTGGGCCTCCAATTGCTATTGCTCTCACTGTCTTCCCTAAGTCATATTTTTGTTGATAAATTGGGGAGAATGAAATGCAAACCACACAACAGGAGAAGAGAAGGGGTATAGGCCAGTCAATTAACAAGTGAAGCCATCAATGAAAAACATAAAATGGGAATGTCTATGGAGATTCTGTGTCTTACCCCCTATAGTATTTTTCTCCAGAGAGTAAGTCACCTGTGTCCCAATTTTTAAGAAGGTCTACCAGGGATGAGATACTGAGAGCTCAACGGTGTGGGCCATTAAAATATCAAGACAAAGAGATTGCCATATTAAAACAGATCCCCAAAAACATTTGAGAGATTAGGAGGAAGTATTCCTTCTTATCCAAAAATTTATATAAAAAAGGGATCTGGTTTAAATGGTTGATGCCTGAGGGATTGCTGGTATACTGGGAAGGGGGTAGAGTTAGAATTAAAACAATAGGAGAGGCGGAGGCTTTTCTTAGAAAGCACTCCCCTCTCCTAGAAGAAAAAGAGGGAGCAGGAGGGGCCGCAGCTCCGCCCATTGGAAGGAAGGAGGAAGAAGAAACTATTGCTAAGAGACTCAGATCTCAAAAATAAGTATGTTTTGAAATTCACTGTAACCAAGATGGATGTTAAAAAAAATGATTGAATGTATAAAATGTAATATGATATATCTATTTCTCACCACTATATATTTTTTAAAATGTATTTGTATGAAGCCCCGGAGGCGATCACCAACCCCGACATGGAAGTCCTAAAATGTTATCATTGAACCCTACCATCTCTTTTCCTATAAAAAGTGTAAAAATCGAAAAACGTAAAATGGGAATGTCTATGGAGATTCTGTGTCTTACCCCCTACAGTATTTTTCTCCAGAGAGTAAGTCACCTGTGTACCAAGTTTGGTTGAAATTGCTTGAGGCGTTCCAGAGTTACGGTGGAATATATACACACACAGGCATTTATATATACATAGACGATAGAAAATAGAAGATAGAAGAAGAGGAGGAGGAGGAAGAGGAGGAAGAGTAGGAGGAGGAGGAGGAGGAGGAGTCCATCCTTTTTCAGGAACGGACCTAAATGCCACCCAAAAGATGCAAAACATTATATATATTTTTAAAAAATCATAGGAAATATATTTTGCCTTATTGTTCAGATACAATATCCAATATTACACGGATTAGAGGAAAATGCCATCTTTTCAGTGCTATTTATATTGCATTTCAGACAGGAGAAAAAGAATGGCTAAAGACAAGGGTAAGCTCTTTTCATTATGCTTTTTTCTTTTCTTTTAAGGAAGTGAACTTTGCCAAGTAGACCAGAGGAGACGTTTCACTTCCAATGGCCTGATAGATGAAAACTTCAGACATCTCATTAGCGTCACTGGCAAACTAGATCTGATCTTGGAGAAGAAGTGGTTTTGCCCCCAGGGTGACCAATAATGAATGCCACATCTAACAAGGAAGGCAGTTAAGTGGCTGTTAATAATCTCAACTATCAACAAATCCTCATTAAAATATCAGGGGTTCATTATTGTGAAACCTGGAAGTGGGATCTTGGTGATACATCTGAATTTCTGATACATCTCACAAGTTGAGACATGGGTCCTCCCAAATGATGGGGAAAAGATGGAAGTGAGATGCAAGGGTAATTTTGAATAACCATCTACTAGAGTGATAGATGTCTACAAAAGGAATGCAAATGCAAATGACAGGATAATTACGGAGTTATTTCCTTCACTTTAGCAAACATCCAATTGCTGCTAGCTAGAATATCAGGCTCTATTAATTATTGCTGCTTGCTTTAGCCTCCTGTTTTAGTTATTATCTCCACATGATAAGCAGGGAATTATTGCAATTATTATTTTCTTGGGAAGGGGGAGGGAAGATGACAGTTTGATACCTAATTCTTTAATGGAGGGAGTGAAATCTTCTTCCAGCACAAAACAATTATGAAGGATGAAGAAAAAAAAAGACTAACTTTCTCTGCAAATATGAAAATTATAGAATAGAATAACAGAGTTGGAAGGGACCTTGGAGATCTTCTAGTCCAACCCCCTGCTTAGGCAGGAAACCCTGTAACCATTTCAGACAAATGGTTATCCAACACCTTCTTAAAGACTTCCAGTATTGGAGCATTCATAACTTCTGGGGGCAAATTGTTCCACTGATTAATTGTTCTAACTGTCAGGAAATTTCTCCTCAGTTCTAAGTTGCTTCTCTCCTTGATTAGTTTCCACCCATTGCTTCTTGTCCTGCCCTCAGGTGCCTTGGTGAATAGTTTGGCTCCCTCTTCTTTGAGGCAACCCCTGAGATATTGGAAGACTGCTATCATGTCTCCCCTAGTCCTTCTTTTCATTAAGCTAGACATATCCAGTTCAGTGGTGGGTTCTGGATCCCGTTGCAACTGGTACTCTGCAACAGGGCCGGATGTCCACCATGGGCATGCGTGCTGCATGCGCGTATGCACCTACCGTCCGCAACGCTCCAGTTGCTCGGCGGTGTGTCGTGCAGGCACCCTACGCTCTATGTGTATGCACAAATGACCCTGTTGGGTCAAATACAAGTAAGGTGGGCAGGCAGGCGGGCAGGCCCTCTGGAGCACCGTACCGGAACGGTACCTGGTGCTCCCAGCAGGCACCAGTATGTCCATACTGGGGCGTACCGGTCATAACCCACCACTGATTCAGTTCCTGCAACCATTCTTCATATATTTATATTCAGGTTGACGGTTTCTATCATAGCCGGATTGGATAGTATAAAAATTAAGCCAGGTGCTTCAAAAATCCTGAGCTTGGAAGCTGATTTTCTTTCTGGATGAAAATGTTACATTGATTTTTAAGAATGATTCAATGATTGCTGGCACACCTGTTGGGTTGGAATTTTTAAATCTGATTTCACTACCAAATGCTATGTTAAGCACTAATGCTTTTGAACAAGCAAAGAAAGGAAGAGCCTGCCCAATTCCTGGAGAAAAAGGTTCTGTAATGAAATAATCTGGGCAGATAAATAAGAAAGGCAGAGTTCAAACACATGATAATCTGGTTTGTAGCTGGGTTTTATTTCCATCTAGTGTAGAAATGCTCGCAGACAAGGCTGAAGGTGTTGAGAACCTTGTTTATCTCAACCTGATGATTTTTTAAAAAAAAAATCACTGCCACTCTATATAAAACAGTGTTTTCCAACAGCAGCTTAAAATCAGAGCATGTTATAAATCAGGGGTGTCAAACTCCTGTCGTCATGGCGTCATGTGACGTATCAGGACTTTTCCCCCTTCGCTAAACCAGGTGTGGGCTTGGCCAGCGCATAATGCATTCAGCTCACTGGCCGGGAGTTTGACAGCCCTGTTATAAATGAACGGAGAGGAATAGCTGCCATTGGCTGGTTGGCCATTTATAGCAGTGCTGTCAAACCTGCGGGCTTCAGGAATTAGGAAGGATGTTTCCAGTTTAATGTAGCGGTTAGGGTGGCGGTCTAGAAACCAAGATCCTATAAGTTCTAGTCTCTCATTAGGTATGAAAGCCAGCTGCACGGCCAGTCACTGTCTCTCAGCCCAACCCACCTCACAGGGTTGTTGTTGTGGGAAAAATAAAAGGAGGAAGGAGTATTAGGTGTTGCAGGATCCAATCTCAGTTTCTCACTGGGACCGAAGGTTTATTCTTGTGACCAACTCATCCTGCAACATTATCCTGCAATGGATATATACCTTCACATGCAAGTATTAGGTGCGGAGGTGGGTTCCTACCGGTTCGGGTGAGTAGGTAGTAACTCAGCCAGCCATGCCCCCAAACCGGTTCTATCGGCAGCGCCTATGGCACCGCCATCTTGCTTTTTGCTTCTGCACAAGCGCAGAAGCATTTTTTAACATAGTGCAAATGCCCGCGCAGCGCTTGCGTGCCCAAAGCCCGTCCCTGAGCGAACCAGTTTACAGTTTACAGTTTATTGGATTTGTATACCGCTCCTGTCTCCAGATGGACTCAGGGCGGTGCACAGGGAATTAAAAATACCACGACAACAACAATGAATACAATACAATAATAAAATAAGATTAAATTAGAATAACCTGTGCTAAAAATTAAGCTAAAAATATTAAAATCTCAACCAATCCACTAAAATTATCCCCAATTCTAAAATCTAAGCTAAAATATAAACTAAAATCTAACTCTAAGCTAGGCCAGCTAGGTGGAACAAGTGCGTTTTTAATGAGCGGCGAAAAAGGCGAAGGTCCGTGATGGTACGAAGTTCGGAGGGTAGGCCATTCCAGAGGGTCGGACCCGCCACAGAGAAGCCCTTCCCCTAGGCGCCGCCACTCGGCATTGACCAGCTGAGCAGTAGAAGAAGCCGAAATCCACCCCTAGGTGTGTTTGCCACTTCGAGTTATTTATAAAATCTAATAAATATATCTCAAGGATGATACATTCCCCATCTCTGTTTCCCGATACCCATCCCTGGTACTTACTGGAAACTTTATTTGATCATTTTACATAGTACTCCAAAAATAAGGTACCTTCAAAAGGGAAAATAAGGGGGGCTTGGATCTACATAAAATGTGGGTATCTTTATTTATAAAAATAGTATACACCTCGGCATTGTGTAGATAACTATGCACAAGTGTGCTGGATATATACTTAATTGTTTGTCCAAGTGCCTATTCTTGGCCTTCAGCTCAAAGATATTCACAGTCCTTTTAGTAACTAATACAAGATTAATCAGTCATTCAAACTGAAGAGGATCGGCAATATAATGTCTGTAGACACTAGGATATCCATACCACCCCTAGAGGGCATCCAGGGACCACCAAAACTACAAGACTTTGACGTTCTCAGATCTTGCTAAGAGTTTCCCCATAATCTTGTAGTCTCACATTTTGGCATTTTTTACATATTATATGTACTAACACCTGACACTTGACAAGATTATTGATCCTTGAAATAATGACTGACTTCAAAAAGAGAGTTATCCTCTGACAGCCATTCAAACAGAAAAATATAAAATGGGACACATGGCCACCTCAGCAAAAGCATGATGGTTTGCGTAGCTTTT
The DNA here is from genome assembly GCA_039707465.1 of Rhabdophis nuchalis. NCBI lineage: Eukaryota > Metazoa > Chordata > Lepidosauria > Squamata > Natricidae > Rhabdophis > Rhabdophis nuchalis. The sequence goes on along the minus strand of CM077648.1, from coordinate 14,338,278 downwards.
AATCCCGCTTTGAATAAACAACTCCTTTGCCATGAGCTGGTCCGACTCCCTTTTTCTCTGCCCTCTCACACATCATTCACTGACTTTAACACAACAAGCTGTCTAGTTCATTAACGTTCAAAATAATGTTTAAATGGAAGGTCTGCACATTTTAACATGCCGTGAAAGGCAACCGTAGAAAACTGTTGACTGATTTACTCAGCTGGAAGGACCCTCAAATACAGACAGACAGCATATAATTAACCATGACGGAATTTGTCCAGATACTCTATAGTCGCTGTTCCTGGTGTTGTGAAAACTGTCACAAGTGCTGTGGTAGCAAACCCTGCAATCAAGATTTATTTCAGTAATCTCTGATCTGATTTAAGAGGAAGGGCAATGCTTTACATACTATCCAACATAACTTTCATACATTCTGAAGTAATTTTTTTCCGGTCATGCGCGAGTTATCTATTTAAGATAATTTTGTTTCTTTCAAACTGTGCATACCTATCATTTTTTCCTCCCTCATGACGTAATGGTATGTGGGAATGGCCTTGGGAGACTGGCCCCAGAGACACTGCCTAGGGAACGGGCAGATAAGAGACAGCATAGTCCATAGTTGGATAGCGGGCAGAGCAAGAAGCTCTGAATATATCCTCCCTAATTTCTCAGGGTGTAAAGGAGACACGATGAAAATTGTACTTTGATTTGCAAGATTCTGTCATGTTTCCCCAAAAATAAGACAGGGCCTTGTTTTCTTTTGCCCCCCCCCCCCAAAATAAGCCCTTGGTCTTATTTTAAGGAAAGGTCTTATTATTTTTGAGGTGCAGGAGGCGGTGAGCGTGGTCACCTCATGGCTGCTGCCTCATTTCAACCAAGCTACAAATATTCTTCTTTATTGGTAAGACGTAGTAATATCCTGAATGATTGAGAATTGTTATTACTTTCCCTTCACCTTACAACTTTCTTTTAGGAAAAAAGACACCCCAGCAATTTATATACGTACATTTACATAAGCATGAAAATTCATATTTAAACTTGTATGAATCTTTCCTTTTTTTATTGCTAATACATGTTTTACACTGCTAATTCCCTAATAGAGGTACATTTTTATTTCCCTTATCCATTTTTAAACAAGGAACATAACATTTCCAAGATATATAAGACCAGTATGTTGCATTACAATTTGGACATGAATTTAGAAAAGTGTAAATGACTTGGGTTGATTTTTTGCACACATATTAACCAAATGCATTTATTTCCTGAGAAATAAAAGAGAAGGAAAGACAACCTATTAGATTAAATAACCTCAAGATACAATCTTCTTTTCCCTCCCTTCTAGATGCTTCCATTAATTTTTCTTTATGCTGGTTTATAACAAGAGTATACCTCTGCTCTGAAATTAGCAAAAAATATGTGTAGGTTCATATGCATGGGTTTGTTTGAAGAAGTATCCATCTGGTTCGGTTCCAAGTGGAGAGAAAGACATTGAAAACATTGAGGCTGATTGAAAAGATGGTTTACTGGGCGAAGGGGACTACATGGGTTTGAGTTCCTGAGCAGCTGACTACATGGAGTGGAGAGTGAGGGCTAATTATACCCTATCTTGGGCCTTGCCCTTGAGCTTCCTGTTCCTTTGCAAGAAATGTATTCTATTGGTTGTTGTAGGGGTCACTGCTAACTTTGTAGGCTGTCAGAGTCTCAGGCTTGGTTGAAGTTTGCTGGGTGATGCAATGAAGGGCTCTGAACTAGATGATAGAGGGCTAATCCTATTATGTCTTGAGGGCAGTGGTGGATTCCTACCAGTTCGGACTGGTTCACCCGAACCGGTAGTGGTTTGGCAGCCTGGGTCACTGGAACCGGAAGTGACCCAGGCCTGCCATGCCCCTGAACCAGTTCTCCTGGTGGTGCCATAGGTGCCACCAACTTATTTTTTGCATCTGTGCATGTGCAAAACACGAGCGAACCGGCAGTAGTGCCCATCCCTGCCTGAGGGGTCATGTCTTAATCCCAACACCCTGGAGCTGAAGGTCATTTGTCTTGTCTTGTCTTTCTACAGGTTCAACTGGCATTCACACAGTAATAGGTAGGTCTTTGCTTAGCTTGTATGCGTCTGCTGAGGCCTAGGCAGCATTAAACAGTAAATATCCTTCCGATGTAAACGAGAACCAGCGATGGGTTTTTTCATCAACCCTTAATGAAAAGAGCCGGCGTCGAAGGGCACTATCAATTACACTCAAGAAAAGAGCTGAGATGAGTATTTGTAGCAATCTTCATATCTAGTTAACGTCACTAATTTAAAAGGAAGCGAATGCGAACCACTTGGGAGCTTCAAAGGAATGTGGAGTATGAAGAACAGAAGCATTTTGTAAGGGCGTCCAGAGCTCGGAGAAATGCTTTTCACAGCAATTTCAGGGCTACTCAAGGCTAATTGGACACTTGATTTTTTTTATATTTTTTTTGCATTTCCAAGAATTATGTTCTAAAGTAATACTCAGGTTACTTCACTGTGATTTAAAAATGGTTACAGCTTTTAATTCCCTATTCAGATTCCTTGCTGCTCTTTGTAAAGTTATTTGTGCTTCTAACATCTTAGCATTCGGTCTCCCGCAATTAGGAATCCATAATGCGCTATGAAGTGGAGAAATGGGACCTGTGTTACGTCAAGCCAAGTTTTTTTTTTACTATGTTACAAGAATCATGATTAAAATAACTGGCTCTTTGGGCACTGGGCCTTTGTATTTGATGGTAAGCAAATAACTCTGTCCAGCAGGGAGATGCATGGTTGTCTGCACACCTATTCATCACAACACCCTGCCTTTTATCCCCAGAGGTAGATTGGTGCTTCGCTAGCAGCAGTGGCTCTTCCATCCCCAGGATCAGCCCATAGATTTCCACTGCTCTCCTCTCCTCTCCTCTCCTCTGACTTCTGTGCATTCGTGCGTCAGGCACTGGACCCAGCTGTTCCTCGTGTTGTCACAGGAAAAGATATACTTAAATGTTTACAAAATATGGGGGGATGTGTTCACTTCTGTGATATACTATATATATTCAGGCTGTCAAACTTGTGGGCCATGTCCTGGATGTGTCATGCGCTGGCCACGCCCAGTTTAGTGAAGGGGGAGAAAGTTGCGATACCTCAGGCTACCGTGATGACGTGGGTTTGACACTCCTGATATATACAGTATGTGCAATAAACTAATAAATGTTAGTACATCAACAAGGAGATAGCCTCTACAGGTAGTCCTCAATGTGGGATTACAATTGAGCCCAAAATTTCTGTTGCTAAGCAAAGAGAGTCAAGTGAATTTTGCCCCATTGTATGACTTTTCTTGCCACAATTGCTAAGCCAATTACTGCAGTTGTAAAGTGAATCATGAGGTTGTTAAGTGGATCTGGCTTTCTCAATTGACTTTGCTTGTCATAAGACAGCTAGGAAGATTACAGATAGTAATCACTCCACCCCGGGGCCCTGCAACTGTCATAAATGTGAACCAGATACCAACGTCCAAATTTTGATCATGTGATTGTCACAATGGTCGTGAGAAAAACATAGCTCATTTTTTCAGTACTGTTGTACTTCAAACAGCCACTATGGTTGTAAATCCAGACTACTGTATTAGAGATGGAGGTAGAAAGGATTTCCTTCTCTCAACTGTAGATGGAGAAGTTGGAAGGAAATCTTCTCCAGAGGACGGCTAGAACAAAATCAAATCAGGGAGCATCCACCATTTCCCTCCTCCTCCTTTTTTTACAATTCATTTGCTTTCTTTCCAAATATTCCCTTTATTCCATCTTTCTCATTTTGACACCCCACCCTTCCCATTCTCTCTTATTCTGCCATTCCTCCAGATGCAGCAAGTCATCAAAAACCCAGTTACCCAGAATCAACAGCTTATAGAGGAGTTTTTGAATTGGGCCAAGTATGCATAAATATAGTCAGAAGGCTGGATTATATCTTCAGATGATTAAAATAACCAGCTGACAACTTCCCTGATTACTGATTCTGTATAAAAAAGAAGCTGGTCTTGATTTACTGGAATTTAATTAGATTTCCTTGTACTCCTTCTGTAGACACACATGTGGAGAGAGAGGGAGAGAGAGAATGAAAAGAGAGGGAGGGGGAGAGAGGGAGGGAGGGATGGAGAGAGGAAAAGAGGGGGAGAGATGAAGAAGGGAGGGAGAAAGGGAAAGAGGGAGGGAGGAGGGGAAGACAGGGAGGGAGGGGGAAAGGAGATGTAGGGAGAGAGGGAGGGGAGAGAGGGAGGGGAAGAGAGAAGGGAAGAGAGGGAGGGAGAGGGAAAGAGAGAGAGAGGGAGGGAGAGGGAAAGAGAGAGGGGGGAAGGAGAGGGGGGAGAGGAGGAAAGAGGGGGAGAGATGAAGAAGGCAAGAATGGAGGGAGAGAGGGAAAGAGGGAGGAGGGAGAGGGAAAGAGGGAGAGATGGAAAGAGGGGGAGGGAGAGAGATGAGGAAGGGAAGGCGGGAGGGAAGGAGCGAGGGGAAGAGGGAGGGGGAGAGAGGGAAGGGAGAGAGAAAGGGAGGGAGAGAGATAGACAGCACTGTAGCAATGTTATATACTAGCTCAGTATTGGTGAACTTATGGAACAAGTGCCAGAAGCATTCACTGTGGGCACGTGTGCCGTCACCAGCTGCTCTTCTGGTTTCCGGTGTGCACATGCATGCCGGCCACCTGATCTTTGGGTTTCCGGTGCTCCGGCATGCGCATATGTGGATGCACATACGCGCATGTCCTGGTTTGGGCATTTGGTGCCGAAAAGGTTCACCATCGCTGTATTAGCTCCTGAATAATGCAGGAGAATACATTCTTGAGAATAGTCATCTGCAATCAAGGACAATTGATTTCTTATTAAAGACCAGGGCTAGAAACCAAGAACTACTGGAGGTTATTCCCAAGAGCTTGGCCATGTATAAAGTGATTTTTTAATTATTATTTTTTTAAAAAGCGTTCTTTTCTTTCAACAGCAGGCTCCCGCTTAGTGTATCAGAAACTGCTTTTCCAAACCCCCAGGTTTCAAAGCAATTTTTCCTATTGCGCTGTGATCCTTTGGATCTTGGCCCATTAATTTACATAATATTTATCTCAATGATACAGCTGTTTTAATGATAATGGTCTTAGCAAATAATATACGAGACATCATCAGGTTGGAGGGAAATGCACATTTGACGCTTTGAGATGTGGTTTTTCTCCTCCATCTCGTAGATTCTTGTCACGGAAAAAGACTACCTATTTATTTAGTTAGCAGATTTACCCGTGCCGCCCTTCTCACTGAATGTAATTTGGGTGGTAGACAACCAGCAATAAGGAAAACAATACCACAATTAAGGCACTTGAAATATATAAACATGAATTACAAATAAACAAAAAGCTAGATCGGGGGGGATGGATAATAGTATGTATAATCAGAAATTAATCCAATAAAAATGGTCCTTCCAGTTTGTTTGTTTCCTTCATCACACAGGGTTATAGGTATACTATCAGAGGTGGGATTCAGCAGGTTCTGACCAGTTTGAGAGAACCGATAGCAGAAATTTTGAGTAGTTCAGAGAACTGGTAAATCCCACCTCTGACTGGCCCCGCTCACATCCTCTGCCTCCCGAGTCCCAGCTGATCGGGGAAAATGAGGATTTTGCAGTATCCTTTCCCTGGAGTGGGGAGGGAATGGAGATTTTACAGTATCCTTCCCCTGCCACGCCCATCAAGCCACGCCCACCAAGCCACGCCCACAGAACCGGCAGTAAAAAAAATTTTTAATCCCATCACTGAACACTAGCGTCCCAAAGCCACATTCCTACCCGGTTTTCCTGAAAATAAGACCTTCCAAGACAATAAGCCCAATCGAGCTTTTGAGCGCATGTGCTAAAATAAGCCCTCCCCTGAAAATAAGCCCTCCTCAAAAATATTGCAACACATCAGCAGCCATGAGGTGACCACACTCGCTGCTTCCTGCCCCTCAAAAATAATAAGACCTCCCTGAAAATAAGACCAAGTGGTTATCTTGGGGGGGTGTCAAAAGTAAATAAGACCCTGTCTTATTTTCAGGGAAACACAGTATGCTCATGCATTTTCACGCTTTATAAAATATATTGTAAGGTTTCATTACACACACTTGCTAAAAAGAAAACAGAAAGCCTCCAAAAACAAGTCATAGACAAGCAAATGATTTACTTTTGGAAAAGGCAATTATTGATTGATTGATTGATTAATCTCTCCAATTTATATTGTCTCCCATTTTTCCAAAATAATCAGGTCAAGACAGAAATCCCTTTACACAAATAAACAAAATGGAAGCTAAGTTAGCTCCAGCAATAATATCTAACACAGATCAGGAGGAGGAAAAACATCCAATTTTGGTCACTACATTATAAAAAAGACGTTGGGACTTTGGAAAAAGTTCAGAGAAGAAGCAACTAAGATGACCAAAGACCTGCAGATTAAAGCATGGGAAGAACGGTTGCAGGATTTGGGTTTGGCTAGTCTAGAGAAAAGAAGGACTGGGGTGGGGGGGAATGACCATTGTCTTACCTGAAGGGTCCTTCTAGGTGCACAGCGATGAGTGTCCATGCAAGGGGTTAACTCAGCTCCGCTGCCCATTGGACTGAATTAAAATACTGAGTCCCGCCTTCCTTTCCCATGATCCTTCAGTTTCTTAATGAAGTTCTGTCCTCTTGAGACTGTGTTCGCCACGCGATTCATCCCCTGTGAATACATCAGACAAGGAACTAGAGAGATTAGGGGGGGAATGGACACTCATCGCTGTGCACCTAGAAGGACCCTTCAGGTAAGACAATGGTCATTCTCAGGTGCACAGCTCTGAGTGTCCATGCAAGGGACATGCCCAAGCAAAATGTCACTAGGGAGGGTGCCCGAATGGGCTCAGTGTGACTACTCGACTTGAGCAACTACACTTTGCAAGACCCGACGGCCGAAGGCAGCGTCAGCGGAAGCGTATTTGTCCAATTTGTAATGGCGAACAAAGAGGGAAGGTGACGCCCATGTGGCTGCTCTGCATATCTCCTCGATGGGAGCCTGTGAGGCCCAGGCCGCTGTGGTGGCCGCACTTCTGGTTGAGTGGGCCGTGAGCCCCTGGGGCCTGGTCCGGCCCTGATGTTCGTATGCGAGGGCGATGCAGGCCTTGAGCCAGCGGGCGATGGTAGACGAGGAGACCCCACGACCCATGGTCGCCGGTTGGAACGAGAGGAACAGGGTCTCTGATCGCCGAAGGGCCGATGTGCGCTTGAGGTAGTGCTTGAGCGCTCGACGGACGTCTAGAGTGTGCCATCGACGCTCCCTGGGATGGGAGGGCTTGGGGCAGAAATTCGGGAGAACGATTTCCTGTGCTCTGTGGAACCAAGAGTTGACTTTAGGCACAAACGATGGGTCGAGACGGAGTACTACTCTGTCGCTGAGGAAGCGGCAGAGGTCTTCACTAGTTGAGAGCGCTGCTAGCTCTGACACCCGTCGTGCTGAGGTAATTGCGACTAGAAAGGCTGTCTTGAATGATAGTAGCCGGAGGGAACTCGAGCGTAGGGGCTCGAATGGTGGTTCCGAGAGACCTCTGAGGACCGTGGTCAGGTCCCACGTGGGGTAGCGGTGGATGACCTGTGGCCGGAGATTGGTTGCTCCCTTGAGGAAGGACCGCACACTGGGATGACGGCTGAGAGGCTGGAGGTAGCCAGCTGACAGGACCGTGGCCAGGGCTGCAACCTGGCGACGGAGGGTGGCCGGGGCGAGGCCCCTCTCAAAGCCCTCCTGAAGGAAATCCAAAATGTGCGGGAGAGACACAGAGAGCGGTGTTAATTGACGCCGGGAGCACCAATTTGAGAAGGCTTGCCAGGTCGCTCCGTAGATCCTGGTGGTGGAGGGTCGGCGGGCCGCCTGAATGGTGTGGATGACTGGGTCTGAGAAGTGGGCCCGGGTTAGCAGATCCCTCTCAAGTGCCAGACGGTTAGATTGAGCCATTGAGGCTCTGGGTGCAGGACAGCCCCCTGGCAGAGAGAGACCTCGTGTGGTGGGATCCTCCAAGGTGAATTGATGGAGAGGCTGGAAAGGTCCGCGAACCAGGTCCGACGTGGCCAATATGGGGCCACTAGGATGACTTCCGCTCCCTCCCTCAGGATCTTCCTGATGACCCGTGGAAGCAGGGGCACTGGAGGGAATGCGTAAAGGAGGCCGGTCGGCCACGGAGAGGTGAGAGCGTCCATTCCCTCCGCCAGCGGCGACTGGTACCGAGTGAAGAAGCGTGGGAGCTGGGCGTTCCGTGGGGAGGCAAATAGGTCGAGGAGAGGGAGTCCGAACCTGTGGCAGATCTGTTGGAACAGGTCTGGGTGGAGCTGCCACTCTGATGGATCCAGGGTGGCCCTGCTCAGCCAATCCGCCCGAACGTTGTCCACTCCGGAGATGTGCTCGGCCCGAATGGAGCCCAGGTGATGTTCGGCCCATCTGCCCAGAGCATCGGCTTCCCTCATCAGTGCTGTGGATCTGGTGCCGCCCTGGCGGTTGATGTGCGCCTTCGTCGCTACGTTGTCCGTCCGGACTAGGAGGTGTTGGCCCTGCACTTCCGACCGAAGGTGACGTAAAGCGAGACGAACTGCCCTCAACTCTAGCCAGTTGATGTTGTGCTTCAGGTCCTGAGGCGACCATCTGCCCTGCACCATGGATTCGGTGAGGTGTGCTCCCCACCCGAAGAGACTTGCGTCTGTGGTGAGGACTAGCCTGTCGGGTTCCTGGAAGAGGGAGCCCTTCTCCAGTGCTGGCGAGAGCCACCACTGCAGGGAGCGACGAACCTTGGGAGGTAGTCTGACCTTGGCTCTGGAGTTGCTGGTGTTGGTTCTCTGGGATGGGAGAAGGAACCACTGTAACTCTCTTGCGTGTAGTCTCGCCCAGGGAACGATGGCTAGACAAGATATCATCTTGCCTAGGAGCTGGGACAGGAGTATCACCGGGACGTTCGTGGAGGCTTGCACCCGTCGGATCATGGATCTGAGGCTGTCGATGCGGTCCGGGGACAGGGAGACAAGACCCGTGGACGTGTTGATCACCGCCCCCAGATGTAACACCTCCGTCGCAGGAGTCAGGTGGCTCTTGTCGGTGTTGATAGTGAAGCCGAGTTCTTGTAGGGTGGCTATGGTCGTGCGCAGGTCTCTTAGGGCCTGTTGTCGCGACGATGCTTGTAACAGGATGTCGTCCAGGTAAATTTGGAGTCGAATGGGGCGCCTCCTGAGATCTGCTGCCACCGCGGCCAGTATCTTGGTGAACACCCTCGGGGCGGAGGAGAGCCCGAATGGGAGGGCTCGATACTGGTAGTGCTGTCCGGCAAAGTAGAACCGGAGAAATCTGCGGTGCTCCTGTCGAATGGGAACATGGAGGTAAGCTTCCTTCAGGTCGATAGATGTCATCATGTCCCCTGGCCGGAGGCAACCTAGGATGGACTGGAGAGACTGCATCTTGAACTTTTTGTAGGCAATGTGATAGTTGAGCGCCTTCAAATCTAAGATGGCTCTGACTCCTCCTGTGCTCTTGGGGACCAAGAAGAGGATCGAGTAATACCCCCCCCCTCCTGGCCATGGGGAACTACCTCTATGGCCCTGATGTCTAGAAGGTGGCGGATCTCCGCCTCCATGAGGTTTCTCTTGTTGGGACACTTGGGGGTGGGACATCGGATAAAACGATGGGGAGGGGGCGAAACGAACTCTAGGGTGAGGCCGAGACGAACTGTTTGCAATATCCACGCATCTGTCGTGGTCGCCTCCCAGCGATCGGCAAACAGCTGGAGACGGCCCCCTATGGGGAGGGAGGGGTGATGGTCACTTATTGCGGTGGAAAGGCCTGTTGGCCTGACCCCCACGAAAGGGCCGCCTGGCGTAGGGCTGGTACCTGTTCCTGTCCCGGAAGGGTTGCCTACCCTGGGGGCGGGTGTTACCCTGGGGATAGCTACGCTGGAAAGATGTGGAGGGGTTAGCGGGAGGCTGAGCCTCCGGTGCCCTGTAATTTTGCCTACGGAAGGATGAAGGTCTCCTATCAGTCTTACGAGAAACAAAGGGTAGGACTTTCTTCTTGTCCTTATTTTCCACTAGGACCGAATCTAGAGCTTCCCCAAACAGCCTTTGTCCCTTGAAGGGGGCCGATGCTAGCTTCCATTTGGAGCGCATGTCGGCATTCCAATGGCGCAACCATAAGAGGCGGCGCGAAGTAATATTGGATGCCATGGCCCGGGAAGCGAATTTTGCTGCGTTAAGTGAGGCATCCGCAGTGTATTCTGCTGCCAGCATGATCTTGTTAACATCATGACGGAGTCTGGCATCTCCCTGGGGGAGACGTTTGAGGAGTTGGCGCAACCAGGCTATGGATGCCCTGCTAAAAAATGAGGCCGAGGTAGACGCCTTAATGGCCCAGGCCGCCGCCTGGTGTGTCTTGTGACATGCGCGCTCGGTCCGCTTGTCCTCTGCCTTAAGGCCTTCTAGTAGGTCTGGTGGGAGTACTGAATTGGATGTTAGAGCAGCGACCGGAGGGTCGACCTCCGGAAGTTTAAGTAGCTCCTCCATGCTAGGATCTACAGAATAGAGCTTTTTGTCGTTGGTACCCGGGGCAGTCCACGAAGCGGGCTGAACCCATTGGCGCTGAACTACGTCCCTAAACAGTTGGGGAGCAGGGATCAGGTCCTGGGGGGTGACTGATTCCTCAAAGAGGCCCCCGCTGGGGTCCTCAGGGTCTGTAGGGGCCTGGGGATCTGAGGTCGCCTGAGAGGAAGAGGATGTGACCGACATGCGCGTGATGGTCTTCGCTTTGTGAAGGATAGACTTAAAGTAAGCAGGTTGGAACAAGCCCGAAAATGCGGGCTTGTCCGGGGTCACGCCCTCATCCTCAGAGAGCTCAGGCTCCGCCAGGTCATCTATCTCATTGATGGATTCGGCGCTAATCACCGAAGGGTGGGGTGAGGAGGCCCTGGCATAGCGTGGCCTACTTCTGGGCCCCTGTGGTTGCGCCTCTGCCTGGTCCTTGAGCCCCTGAGCAATGCCCTGGGAAATGGCTGCATTAATCACCTGTCTCATCTCAGCCGAGAGAGACGGCCCCTGGTCCTCTAAGGGGCGCCCCCCCACCCCTTTTGGCATAGGTGCCGGAGGTTCCTGTATTATAGGCTGGATGGGGTTGGCTATCCCCTCATCCCCCTCCATCTCACAATTGAATAGGTCAGTCCCACCCCCCATGGAGTGGGAAGGAGATTGGGAGATAAGGGAAGAATGATCTAGGGATAAATCTCTGAGATCCCTCTCATAGATGGGATTGGCCCTAGCCGGGGTCTCACTCCTCCCCCCAGGGGGCTCGGGAGAGGCCTCCCTGTGGACCTGTGTTATGGCAATGGTTTGCCTTTGGGCCCTATCAAACTGGCGGTCTAGGGCCTTGTGGCGTCTGGCCTCTGCCCTATCCTGGCCCCCCTCATCTCTCTTGGGGTAGGGGCCCCTGCTAAGGTCCTTAATGGCCTCCCTGGCGACCCTGCCCGCCTTCCTAGTGAGGGGCCTCTCCTCCCAGGTGGCATCCCCCTGTTCAGGCCCCTCAACTATAGGTTGGTGCTCCATGGCAAGGCTTTAATGCCTGGGCGATGGAATGGGCGGGGGGGGGGGCGCGCGAGGGATACGACCTGATCGATGAGTTGCAGAGCGCGCTGGGAGCCGAATCCAAAATTCCTGGCCTCCTCGGAGCTGGCTGTGGCCGCTGTTGAGGGTGATGGCCGCTCCTTGCCTCAAACGCTGCTGCTTGCTGCTGCTGCTGCCGCCGCTGTTCTCCTCAAACGAAAAAAAAAAGGAAGCGGCAAAAAAGCTCCGTTTAAAATGGAACCGGCTTGCTTCTGATTGGTCCCCCGACGAATCCAAGATGGCCGCGCCCAGTCCACTACACGTGGAATGCAGCACGGAGCTTTCCGGCTCTCTGGGGCTGCAGCTGGCTTAGGCAGCTCTCCCGGGTGCCGGGCAGACCGCCGAGGCTTCGGACGGCCCCGCCGGTGTAGAGCAGGCTAAGGGCGATGCTTCCTGGGGGCTCCAAAGGCTCCACTCACCCCCCCTGCGGGAGAAACGAGAAGCGCGCCGCTCTGGTGAGCGTTCTGGCTTCTCCGGCAAGGCGAAGGCTCCTGCTGGCTCTGCTTGTTGCTGTCGGTGGAAAGGAAGGCTTGGAAGGAAAACTAAGGTAAAAAACTAATGCTTAACTTTTAAATTTGCTAAGCTCAAAAGAAATGCATCCGAAGGGCTTGGACTGAATTAAGAAACTGAAGGATCATGGGAAAGGAAGGCGGGACTCAGTATTTTAATTCAGTCCAATGGGCAGCGGAGCTGAGTTAACCCCTTGCATGGACACTCAGAGCTGTGCACCTGAGAACGGGATAGGACATGATAGCAGTATTCCAGTATTTGAGGGGTTGCCACACAAAAGAAGGGGTCAACCTATTTTCCAAAGCACTAGAAGGCAGGACAAGAAGCAATAGATGTAAACTAACCAAGGAGAGAAGCAACTAAGGGGAAACTTCCTAACAGTGAGGACAATTAACCAGTGGAACGAACTGCTTGCCTTCAGCTGTAGGCACTTCATCACTAGAGGTTATTAAGACAAGACTGGACAGGCACCCATCTGAAATTATATAGGGCCTCCAGCTTGAGCAGGGGGTTGGACTAGAACAGGGGTCTCCAACCTTGGCAACTTTAAGCCTGGAGGACTTCAACTCCCAGAATTCTCCAGCCAGCAAAGCTGGCTGGGGTATTCTGAGAGTTGAAGACCTCCAGGCTTAAAGTTGCCAAGGTTGGAGACCCCTGGACTAAAAGGCCTCCAACTGTATTCTGATTGACAATGAGATAGCATCCTTGGTCCTTATGAATTTTAAGAGCTCTGTTTCTCTTTCTAGGGGCCGTATGGTATGAAAAACAATCATTTCAGTGACAAAGTTAATGACTGATTGCCTGGAACTTGGAAAGTGCTCAAAAGGATCACATGCAGCAAACATTCTCCAGCAGTAGACTGACCCCCAGCTGCCCTTTATACAGTCCCTAGCCGATAACCTGGCGTTGCACAGGTATTTATTTATAGGGTGGAAATGCTCGGACCAAATGTAATTTCTAATGTTGGATTTTCCCCTTACCAGGGGGTACCCCTTTCCCTTGTGGAGTACTGTGAAGCTGTTACTATGGCAACTCCACAGCACTGTACAGTAGAAGCCATTTTAAGGCAGTATAGTAGAAACCATTTTAAGGCACAACAGGCTGTATCTTAACAGAACACACACCTCAAGATGTCTTACCCCCACAATATTTTCCCCAGTCATCTGTGTACCAAGTTTGGGTGAAATTGCTTGAGGTATTCCAGTTATGCTGGAACGAACACACACACACACACACACACACACACACACACACACACACACACACACTTAGATTAACTATTTCAAGATTCAATCTGGGTATAAGCTCTTGTTTACCCAATGGCTTGAATCCAATTGTTCTGGATCACAGAACAACTAAGTCATGTCTAGGGTCTGAATGCTGAAGATACAACCGAGAACACCTTTATGAGAATTAGGGTAGTTCATTGGTTCAAATTTTAGATCTGGTCCAGGGACATCCAGATGATCAGGAAATTTTTTCTTAGTCCTAGGTTGCTTCAAGGAGAGAAGCAAGCTAGAACTAAGGAGACATTTCCTGACAGTTAGAACAATTAATCAGTGCCTCTAGAAGCTGCAAATGATCCAACAGTGGAATTTTTAAAGAAAAGATTGGACAATCAGTTGTCTGAAATGCCTGCCTGAACAGGGGGCTTGGACTAAAAGACCTCCAAGATCCAGTGGTGGGATGCAAACTTTTTTACTGTTGGTTCTGTGGCCGTGTCTTGGTGGATGTGTCTCGGTGGGCATGGCATCAGGATACTGCAAAATCCGCATTCCCTTCCGTCTCTTGGGGGAAGGATACTATAAAATCTCCATTTCCACCCCACTCCAGGGGAAGGATACTGTAAAATCCCCATTCCCTCCCCACTCCACTAACCTGCTTCCCAGCAGGGCAATAAAAGAAGACCCAGCCTATCAGCTGAGATTCCGATCAGCTGAGACTCACGAGGCAGTGAATAGATGGGGGCAGGGCCAGCCAGAGGTGGTATTTGCCGGTTCTCTGAACTGCTCAAAATGTCTGCTACCGGTTCGCCAGAACCTGCTGAATACCACCTCTGACAAAGTCCCATCCAACTCTTTTATTCTGTTATCGCAGAGTTGACTGGATGACTTTGGCTCAATCACTCTTTCGCAGGAGCATGATTGCGAGGATAAAATGAAGAGAGATGCTTCGTATACTTCATCAAGATACAAGAAATAAATAAAAAATATCTTGCCTTCATCTCTTGTTCCTCTCTCACAAGTTTTGAAGCATCTGTTCAATTGCTCCATAGCCATATTTTTAAGTCTGCCTCAGGAGTATCATATCTGGATATGATATGTCAATGCTCAAATCTAATTCTGTTTTCTACATCCCTGTCCTAGGATAAACAGTTTTGCAAGATTCCTTGTCTTACCGCCTAAACAGAGGCGGGGGATCTATTTCCGATAAGAAGTTTTTTTCAGGCTTATCCGGAACAAACTTTCAGGTTTTTTCTTCTTATACCAAATTCGCACAAGTACACAGGAGAGGAGAACGTGGCAGAAGATTATGGCAGATAATTGAGCAAAGAATGTGCTAAGAAACAAAAATTTACAGCAGCTCAGCAGCAATAATTCCTGCTGAAGTATCATTAACTTCCTCAGTGGGGTTTTGCTTGTCTCTAATTAAAGTCTCTAAAACTTTTGTTTTCCCTTGAACTTCCCTAACTCTGCGATCATTCCGAGTTGCGAAAGAACATTTTATGGCTTTTTAGAGACCATTCAAAAACTTGCCTTAATCCAGGTCAAATAATCTGTTCATTCAGCAGAATACTCTACGGTAGGGGTTTAAGATTTTACATTCGCTAGGTGTTACTGGTATGCTGCTCTCATTATTCCCAGCAAGGGGGTGATGGGATTTATTATCCTTCATCTATGATCTGAAACCATTTCTGGCTGGACTCTTACTGAATGTAGAGTGTTCTAAATCAGCGGTCAACACCTGGTGGTCCATGAGAAAATATTGGTGGTCTGCAGAAAAAATATTTGCATTTTTTATATTGCACTAAATCGTGGGTCCTCCAACTACGGACCCTGGGACGGATATGTGCAATGAACGTTTGTGTTGCTGCAGAGAGTCTCCCCCTTTCAGGGTCTTTTTGTGTAGGTAGGATGGGGAGAGAAATTCTGACTTGGGGTCTGCTTCAGCCTCCTAGTGTGGGGCTTTGGGCAAAGGCTGGAGGGAAGTGCGAAGGCTTTGGGTGGCCCGAGCTCCAGAGGAAACAGGCTCCCGAACTCCGTTTCAGCTGTGACAGCCTCCTGCAGTCCTCTGCCAGTGAAAACGGAGCTCGAGAGGGCCGTATGGAGCCAAGGTTCAAATTTCACTGGCAGAGGCACCATGGTCCAATCCGTCGCGGTTTCTAGGGCGGCTCCGCAGGCCTCATCTAAGCACTCCACTGGACAGGGACTAGGACTATAAGATCTCTAAGATACCTTGAACCCATGATCTTTTTAATACTCTGAGGTTTCTGACTGTTTACTGGGAAGGATATTTTTTTCAGTCCATGCTTCCACATGATCCAATCTGAGTCGAGCAAACTACGGCTCAAAGTCATGCAATTGTTCAATAGTAGTTTTTATCGTTCATTGAAGTTTGTGTCACAATTCAGTTTAAATGCATTTTTTTTCAAACTATTTTGCAGAAAAGATATGCTCAAAACAGGTGTTTAAAATTATGAACTTTAACATGCAAAGTAAGTACGGCTTTCATTATAGAAATATTAAATACCATGGCCGAGGGCAACTTTCTTGCTTCATTTTCAAATTTCTATTTGAAATATCACCTTCCGTGTTTTGCATAAAGGAGCAACAGAGTTCAGCCTTAATTGTACTGGGGAACAATGTTTAATTTCATCAATTGTACCACTTCAGCTTAGACTACAATGCCAATAAAAAGATAACCTTTACAAAGGGCAAAATGAAATATGCAGGCAGCCCTTTGAGAGTCGCCATTGTGTTGGCCATTGTGTCAATCAATAGACAATAAAGGTTGAATGGTCACTTAGTAGAGAACATATATTGTGCAAATTTCTAAACCTAAAGCCAAAATTGAGACCAGGGGTGGATTGCTGCCGGTTCACTTTGCGCACGCTTTGCAGTTGCCTGTAAATTGTTTTGCGAATGCGGAGAACATGAAAAAAAATGACTGGAAAACAAGCCGGCAATGGCAGCAGCAATCGGGATATCGGTTCGGGGCGTGGCCAGCCTGTCGTCCCTACCGGTTCAGTGACCCAGTCCCAATTTGCACTACCGGTTCGTCTGAACCAGTGTGAACCTATAGCAACCCACCTCTGATTGAGACCAAGTTATGTGGATGGAAATCAAATCGAGAAAAGCAACTCTTGTAAATTCTGAAAAAGGCCAAATTATTGCAGAGCCCAGGGAAGACACTAAGACACTAAATACTAACAATAAAAAGAAAAGATAATTATTCTGAAGCACTAAAATGAAACATTTTCCATTTATTATTCAGATGGCTAAAAATACTGTTCAAGGCTATATTAATGGCGTGAATGGTCTTACTTTATGGTGGATGCCCTGATTGCAAACTCATGCAATATTTGTGCAAATATAAAAAGAGGTAGGTTTGTCATAGCTGAATATGACAAGTGGGTAGCATACATCTTCTAGCATAATTGTCGTGCTATAAGATCAAGTGCACTATGTTGCTATGACAACACATTAAACTTGTAAATAGTCTTCCGGCTTTTACGAAACAAGGGGATGTGCTAGGCTAGTAGCTACAGGATGAAGGTGCTTGAGGTGACCAGTTTTGGTGCCTACTGAGTCCCTCCTGTGCCCAAAAACAACTCTGCAAACAAAACTCCACAGCACCATATTTATTTCCTGGAAACCTGTAGGTTTCATCAAGGCCCTTACAAGGGTGGGGTGCTGACGGTTTCACTACTGGTTCATAACTGCCGCGCAACTTGTGCATGCGCTGTGTGCATGTGTGCTCTTCAATGTAAATTTTTCTTCATGCAGAACAATTTACAGTGAATGGCACACGCGCAGTCACTAAAAGTCAAAATAGCAATGTTAGTTATCATCTTTAAAGCGCTCCATGGCACGGGACCTAGCTATCTGCGGGATCGCATTCTGCCCCATACATCCCTGCGGCCGATTCGCTCCCACAGAGAGGGACTTCTCCGGGTGCCGTCCACTAGGCTATGCCAGCGGGCGACGCCCAGGGGAAGGGCCTTCTCTGTGGCGGGCCCAGCCCTCTGGAACGACCTTCCCCCCGAAATTAGAACAACTACGGACCTCCGCTCCTTCCGTCAAAAATTGAAAACACACTTCTTCTGCTTGGCCGGCCTAGGTTATTCTTCCGTTTTTAACTGGGTTTTTAGGGGATTGTAGTTTAATTTTAGTATAGTGGGTTTTAGCGCAGGGATAATTTTGTTTAATTCTTATTTTAACTATTTATGTATTTTATATTTGCATTTTTAATTTCCCTGTGCACCGCTCCGAGTCCCTTTCGGGAGAGGAGGCGGTCTATAAATAAAATTATTATTATTATTATTATTATTATAACAGCGAGGGAACCAGTTTGGGGGCGTGGCAGGTTCGCTGCCGGTTCTGTGATCCAGGCCTGAATTCCACTACCGGTTCGGCTGAACCGGGCCGAACTGGGAGCAACCCACCCCTTCCAACTCTGTTTATCTGTAATTCTTTTCTCTCTTGCCAGCCCAATTCACTTGCTTGCCTTGATTTGTAAAAAACATAAGGTAGCCATAAGTATTATCTTAAGACAGGGGTCTGCAAAGTCGGCTCTTTTAAGACTGGTGGACTTCAACTCCCAGAATTCCCCAGCCAGCATAGCTGGCTGGGGAATTCTGGAAGTTGAAGTCCACCAGTCTTAAAAGAGCCGACTTTGCAGACCCCTGTCTTAAGAGATAATCACGAGAAAAGCACAATGACATTGAAAAGGTAATATAAGTTTAGATGATGCTGGGTTTCAGTCACTACAGCAAGAAAAGAATGTAAAAGCATAACGGCATAGCTTAAGTTTTAAGCTAGCAATAAGTCCCAGTTTGAAACAATGCCCATGTAAGGATAAATTACTAGGAGTACATTTATGTGTGGAGTGCTATGTAAGCAAACTGTCACTGAGATTAAACATTATCCACCCAACAAATACAATGTGAAGAAAAATATAAATGGAAGGAGCATCCAGGTGTTTTCTTTAAGTAGTCTAATCACTCTGGAAAAGAAAGCTCAGGAGAAACACACCAAATGTTTTTCTCTCCTGAGAATAGAATAGAATAGAATAGAATGGAATGGAATAGAATTCTTTATTGGCCAAGTGTGATTGGACACACAAGGAATTTGTCTTCGGTGCATAAGCTCTCAGTGTACATTAAAAATACATTCATCAAGAATCATAAACCACAACACTTAGTGATAGTCATAGGATACTAAATAAGCAATCAAATCATACTAGGAAACTAAATAAAACAATATAAATCGTAAAGATATAAACAACAAGGTTATAGTACTAAGTAAGAGGAGATAGGTAATAGGAAGGATGGGAAGAACAATAGTAATACAATCTTAGTAAATGATTTGACAGTGTTGTGGGAATTAGTTGTTTAGCAGAGTAATGGCATGGGGTGAAAAACTGTCCTTGTGTCTAGTTGTTCTAGTGCAGTGATGGCTAAACTTTTTTGGCTCATGTGCCAAAAGCGGAGGGAGCGCAGGGGGGTTGTGCATGGGCGTGCCACACCCATAATGCTATGTGCATGACCCCCTGCTTTTGGCATGCTTTTTTTCACCCAGCCCAGACTCCAGAGGCTTTCTAGGAGTCTGGGGAGGGTGAAAACATCCTCCCCTCCCCACCTCCAGAGGCTTCAGGAGCTTCCCTGAAGCCTCCAGAGGGCGAAAAACGGCCTCAAAAGAAGGCCTAAATCAGCTGGCCAGCGCACACATGCATGCTAGCGTTGACAGGGCAACGCCTTGCGTGCCCTAAGCAATGGTTCCGCGTGCCACCTGTGGCACCCGTGCCATAGGTTCGCCATCACTGTTCTAGTGTGCAGTGCTCTATAATGTCGTTTGGGGGGTAGAAGTTGAACCTGTTTATGTCCAGGATGTGAGGGGTCTGTAGATATTTTCACAGCCCTCTTTTTGACTCGTGCAGTACGCAAGTCCTCAATGGAAGGCAGATTAGTAGCCATTGTTCTTTCTGCAATTTTAATCATGTGTTGAAGTCTGCGTCTGTCTTGTTTGGCTGCATTGTATCTCAAAGCCTCCAAGTTTACTCCGTAAATTCTTAGCCATATTTGCAAACGACATTGTGCATAGAAAACCTTCCAGATTTTCTTCTTCAACAGAAAAAGAAATGTTTGTGGAGAATTCCGCATAGGGGTGCTCATTCTACTCTGTCAGGTGACAAGAGGATATTGTGGTGTTCACTTCCCAGCTGCCCTGTTCCGAATATAGGAATAAGCTGGCAAAGAAATCCTTGTGTCAGCAAAACTGACACACTCCCAAGGGCAACAGGCTGTTCAGGCAGAATTAGACAAAGCATACAACAAACCCAACAATATCCTAAACAAAAGAGAAGCGTTGAGGGCTCAGGTGTCAGGCCTGGAAGCCATCTTTTACACTGGGCCTTCAGGCCTGCCACATTTTCTGCTGTGGGAAAATGGGAGGGGGGATTATATGGAGTATGGGAGATATATATATATATATATATATAGTCTAAATTACATTGTTTTCTCAGAGAGTCAAGGACGTCTTGCCCTGCACCTGGAGTGGTGTGACTGGGAGGCATCTCCTGATTGAAGCATGTGGTGGACATGTGGGTGCTGGGCCAGGGACGTGGACTTTTTTGTGGGTGGGGAAAACCTGGAAGCTTTCAGATTTGGGTTTTTCCAGATGTGCCAATATGACATCTTTAACAAAATGGAATTTTGAGGAAACTCAAGTCTCAGAGTCTTCTTTCGTTGGGGCTGTTACTTGGAACCATGGCACCAGGAGGAGCAGCAGAGAACATAAAGAAGCTGCTTCCCTCCGACTCAAATAGAACCAACCTATGATTTTGTTCCACTAAACCAGTGATGGCTAACCTTTTTGTTGTGTGCCAAAAGCACGTGCCCGCACCCATAATGCAATATGTGCATTCCCCCACGCTCCATTTTGGGCCTAGTAGGCCTCCCTGCAGCCTCCTGGGAGTAAAAATGGGCCACACCGCACCCCCACCCCCTGCGCCCTATTGTGGACCTAGTAGGCCTCCTTGCAGCCTCCTGGGCGTAAAAATGGTCCACGGTGCATGTGTGCGCGCACACACACACACACACGCATGCACGGCAGAGACCGAAAAATCAGCTGGTCGGCAGGAGGCATGCACGTATGCGGGGTAGAGCTGAGCTGGGGCAACGGCTCGCGTGCCCCAGAGAGAGCTCTGTGTGCCACCTGTGGCACACCTACCATAGGTTCGCCATCACAGCACTAAACCATGATGTATCAATCCGGATATATTATGATTTATAACCCTTGTTTGTGGATTAGTGTATTTGTGAATCGGGCAATTCTGCAATGCTAAGTTTTGCGCTACAGGTAGTCCTCAATGTATGACCACAAAGGAGTCCAAAATTTATGTGGCTAAGCAAGACAGTTATTAAGTGAGTTTTTCCCCACATTATGGCCTTTCTTCCCTCAGTTGTTAAGTGAATCACTGCAATTGTTAACAGCAATAGGAAAAGCACTTCACATTCCGCTTCACAGTGCTTTACGGTCCTCTCTAAGCGGTTTGCGGAGTCAGCCTATTGCCCCCAACAATCTGGCTCCTCATTTTAACCACCTCGGAAGGATGGAAGTCTGAGTCAACCTTGAGCCTGGTGAAATAACTATAGCAACCTGTTTATTAAGTGAATCTGGCTTTCCCCATTGACCTTGTTTGTTGGAAACCAGCTGGGAACTTACAAATGGTGATTGCATCACTCCTAGATACTGCAACCAACATGAATATATGCCAGTTACCAAACATCTGAATTTTTATGACAGCGATGCTGCAACAGTAATAAGTGTGAAAAATGGTCATAAGTTACTTTTTTCAATGCATGTAGGTGTGGTGGTTAGAATGCGGTATTGCAGGCTAATTCATTTCCATTGCTAGGAGTTCGATCCTGACCGGCTCAAGGTTGATTCAGCCTTCCATCCTTCTAAGGTGGGTAAAACGAGGACCCAGTTTGTTGGGCACAATATGCTGACTCGGTAAACCGCTTAGAGAGGGCTGTAAAGCACTATGAAGCGGTATATAAATCCAAGTGCTGTTGCTATTTTGTTTGCACAATCACTAAATGAAGTGTTGTAAGTGAACTATCTGTAATTGCTGTAGCCGGATTAGGGATTCTTAATGTAAGCCATTTGCATTCTATTATGTTCAACAGGATTTAAACGATATAAAACAACAAAAAAACAATCAGAATAAATTCATCCCAGCTTGGTAATTTTTTCCCTGTCAAATCCTGGTGGTTCATAACTTTACAAATTTCCAAGAAGAATTAATCTTCCTCTTGGGGCAAGAGGAATGGGACTAGTTGCTACTGAAAAGGAAACAGCTGATTAAGCATCGCACAGAAACGCACAGTTCCAGCCTTATGTGAGCAAAACTCTGGAGAAGATATAAGAAACAGATGGCATTTAAAAGTTTGCAATATTAACTATTTTTTTTTAGAGGCACAATCTTGGGACAATGGATTGGATATGATCTCCATACCGCGTTGGATTCCTATTCCTTTGTTTTCACCGCTTAAAGATCGATCAAAACCCAAATGAACAATTATTTTATGTTGGTAAATAAAAGAATCAACCAACTTTGCCTGATGCAAACGATAAGTTTGACCTCGGAAAGAACCACAGTAAAAGTAGCTCCTCATTGGTTTCCCAAGATGAATATCCAATTAGCCAGAAGGTCATTTAGCATTTTTAAATAAAATACCTTGGTGAATATATGGAATAACTCAGAAAGCAAAGTTAGAGATAAATTGTCCATTATAAAAAATGCACACTTGCAAAAATGTTCTCAGTCCATAAATATAATGCTATACAGATAGTCCTTGACTTATGACCACAACTGAGACTGAAATTTCCTCTGCTAAGAAAGGTTCCATGAGTTGCATTGGCTACCAGTCTGCTTCCGGGTCAAATTCAAGATGTTGGTGATCACCTTTAAAGCCCTTCATGACATGGATCCAGGTTACATGAAGTACCATCACATCCTACTGGGATTGGTCCATACCACCATGCTGACAGAGGAGGCATGCTTCAGGTCCTGTCAGCCCGATAATGCCCGCTGGCAGGGTCCAGGACAGTGGTGGGATTCAGCCAGTTTGCATCGGTTCAAGCGAACTGGTTGTTAAATGTACTTAAATTACCACCGCCACCCACTATCAAAGTGGATCCTGGGCGCTGCGCTGCAATGGAGAAACGGGCAATGGAGCAGCCAGCATGAGGGAAGGAGAAGGCTGCTTTCCCTCTTCTCCCTGGTCCTCTTCCTTCTCTTATGGTGGCTGCTCTGTTTCCTGTTTCTCTATTGCAGTGCAGCGCACAGGATCCACTTTGATAGCAGGGGTGGGGATAGTTTAACAACCGGTTCGCTCAGGGTCAAGTTGGCCATTGCGGGAGGCTCGTCCTGCATGTATGGCAGAGCTGGAGGACAGGGATGGGTCACGTCTCCCACGACAGCCAACCTGACCCTGGGAGAACCGGTTGTTAACTTATTTGAATCCCACCACTGTTCCAGGAGGAGGGCCTTCTCTGGCCTCTGGAACATCTTGCCCCCTGATGTGAGGTTGGCCCCAACCCAATCTAACTCCTTTCGTAATGGCCTAATGACCTGGCTCTTCCAATTGGCTTAGGTCCTACTGGGGGAGCAGCACAATGAAGGTGGTTGACTTGAGTAATAACAGATCCCACCTCACCCTCATCCCGTCTCCATCCTCCTCCTATGTTTTAATGTCTGATTTTAACTTTTTATGTTTTAACTGTATATTTAACTCTAAGCTGCCTAGAGTTACCCTATGGTAAGATGAGCGGTCAGTCATTCAATCAGTCAGTCAGTCAGTCAATCAATCAATCTCTTCTTCAGCTGACTGGACTTTAAAGTTACTCATTCTAAAATAAATTCTGAACTGCCTTTTACCTTGCAGTTTGATGTAATAGTCCAGAGGTCTGCAAAGTCGGCTCTTTTAAGACTGGTGGACTTCAACTCCCAGAGTTCCCCAGCCAGCATAGCTATGCTGGCTGGGGAACTCTGGGAGTTGAAGTCCACCAGTCTTAAAAGAGCCGACTTTGCAGACCCCTGTAATAGTCAATCAGCCAGTTGTGTAGATGTATGCTTTTTTTCCTCAACAATTCATACTTTCTTGCCTGATATGTTTTTTTAAAATCTTTGATCAATCCTTCAGATTACATGACCGTGCATGGTGACCCGGATTGATAGATTAATGTAAATGAGAGATTAAAAAGCAAAGAACAAAATGTAAGAAGCCAGCCTACAGAGAAAATAAATAAAATGGAAAACTAACAAGCCTTAATTAATCATAGGAGACTTCCTTTAGCTTTCATAAACAAAGAAGCCGAGAAAAATCATTACTACTCATGGAGGGTGGGGTGGTTTAAGAGTTTTCTTGAAAAGTAATATAATTATTCCTTGTGAATTTGTTCACACCATGGGACATCATCTTTACGTTTCCTTTTTGAGAAGGAACAATTTTTCCCATTTGATAAACTGCATGAAATAAAATTTCATCGAAGAGATCTTTTGTATCACAAAAGTTTACAAATAACGGAAGTATATAGCCATTGACCTTTTTTGAAGAATAGTTATCCTATTCTCAAAGCAATCTGATGCCCAGAAACCTTTTTAAAATGTTTACGGAAGCGTAGAGTATATTTCTAAATTAGCTGATAACCTGGTGTTGCTTGGATATTTATTTATAGGGGGAAAATGTCCGGACGAAACATAATGTCTAATGTTGGATTTTCCCCCTTACCAGGGAGAGCCCCCTTGTGGGGTACTGTGAAGCTGTTACCATGGCAACTCCACTCCACTGCACACTAGAAGCCATTTTACTGTAGTACAGTAGAAGCCATTTTAAGGCACAACAGGCTGTATCTTAACAGAATACACACACCGAGGGGTGTCTCACCTCCACAATATTTTTTTCCCAGAGTGTAAGTCATCTGAAATTGTTCAGAGTTATGCTGGAATACACACACACACACACACACACACACACACACACACAGCCATTTACACATACCAGATAGAGCAAGAATCTAGATATATATATATATATATATATATATATATATATATATATATATATATATATATATATATAGAGAGAGAGAGAGAGAGAGAGAGAGAGAGAGAGAGAGAGAGAGAGAGAGAGAGAGAGAGAAAGAGAGAGAGAAATACAGACAGACAATAGACAGATGATAAGGATAGATAGATAGATGGATAGATGGATGGATGGATGGATGGATGGATGGATGGATGGATAGATAGATAGATAGATAGATAGATAGATAGATAGATAGATAGATAGATAGATAGATAGATAGATAGATAGATAGATAGATCTATCAAGATCTAACAAGATAATACTATTTGTATTTGTTATTACCTGGATCCAGCAATACTAGATGACTGTACAGGAAGCCTCTGAATGTAGAAATGTAGCTATAAAAATGCAAAATAATAACGTGCTACGTGCCAATAGCTTTGATAGTTCCTAATACAGCTGCTGAGAAACATCTGAGGTACAAATTATAGGTTTGCCGGTTTATTTATTTATCAAATTATATAGCAATTTTAAATAGCAATAAATGATGTAAAACAATATTTTTGAAAAATCCCATCACAATCGAAGGAGGTATTTCACCTCCAAGAAAAAAGGGACTATATGATATTTTATAACTGTATAATTAGTAGCTAAAAATGGAAAGTAGGGAAAGAAGGGATTAGAAGAAAGGTAATGGCTCATCAAAGACAATTCCTGGGATAGCAAATTAGTTTTCTTCATGACAGCTTGAAAGTTGCTTTGTCAAAACATTCTTCCAGAATGATTTTCTTAGCCCAAACTAACCCAAAGCCCTCCTAACCAAATATTAACCAGGTCCTACTGGAATAACTGTTCTGAATCATCTATGATCAGACAGGCACTGTTACTGGGAATTAGAATACCCTTAAAAATTATTGGACACTGGAGAACTTCCGGTCAGCGCCAGTAGGAGCTGATGTCCTACTGCCAATGGGACAAACATTTATGAGGAAAATCTCAGTTGGATATTTTGGAATATCAAGACTGGTCTTTGAAATTGCTTGATATGATAACTAGATCAAGTTATAGAAGAAGTGCTAGCTGTATCGGAAAAGTCTAAAATTAATTGGATTTAAATGTGTCAAGCAATGAGACAAAAATAGAGAAGGATGTACTGGCTATACAAATGAAACCGATAGCTGTTTCATTGCTTTAAAGGAAATGTATAATTACTAAACCAGAACACCAATTTGGATAACTTTCTCTTATTGGATGTACAAAAGAGGCCTGTTAAAGTCTTGACTGACTTGATGAGAAGTGTTTAAAAAGGGGGAAAATTTACTTACTGGGTTGTGTAAGAGAACTCTGTCAATATTCTGCAAGATTCTTTTAAAAAAGCAAAAAATATATAAGAAATTAAGCTCTGACTATATTTGAAAGGGATAAAATTGTTAAAATTATGGAAAGGAATACAAGATTGGGTTATTTAATCAAGGTTAAAATAGAACATTAATTATATCTGGCTTCACATATTGGACTTTTGCTGATAAAGAATGAATGACAAAGCTTTTGACTTTTGTTTTTTAGTTAAGAGATTAGTTTCGGGTGAAGAGAATATATCCTGTACTAGGAGATACTGATAAGGTACTAAAATTATTTTTGTTGTTTTTACTTGCTGTGAAGAAGGGGGAAGTTACTTCTTTTTTCTCTTTTTCTTTTCTTTTTTACACCTCTTTTCTTTATGTGTATTATTTTTTTTGGATTTCTATATTGCATTCGTTTTTATTCTTTTTATCTGTAAATATTGAATTGTTTGAAAAAAATAAATTGGACCCCAGCAGATGGCATGATTGGTTGTGCCACAGATTGGCACCTTGGACTGGAACATTGTACTTAAGAGATAATGCTGCATTACAACACTTAACTGCACGTGAAGTGAATGAAGTACTGGTTATTTAGTCAGTGACTTTCACTAAGCTGAGGATAGCATTTTTCAAAGCCAGACGTAACATCTTACTATCCACACTGCTTCAAGGCAGATGCTCCAAATCCCATTAACCAAGCATGCCTGCCCATGGGATGACAAGGAGATCAAAACCATTTTGCCAGCATTATTTCATTGTAAATTCTACAAGGATATCAGATCCGCTTATATTCTGCTCCTCATATGTACATTTCCACAAAGACCAGATCATTTCTATGTGAACCATTTTCCGAAAGATTCGGAATCCTTCATCCTTTGTGCAGTAGCTAAATTCTTGCGGCCATGATGAAAATAAAGCATACTAGGTCACAGAATAACCATTTCTGTTCTATTCATCACTTCAGGTTTAATATGTATTAGCTGTCTTGTTTTAGTTGACACGCAATTCTACTGGATAGATAGTACTATTTTAGATTCACACTTGCACAGTGCACACTTGCACAATGCGACTAACACACCATCCTAATTTGTGAAAAATAAATAATTTTATTTATTATTTCATCTTTGTTATGCTAGTATTTTATCTCATCCATTTATTTATTTATTTTTATTTATTTATTTCGATTTGTAAATCGCGCCTATCTCCATCAAAATGGACTCAGGGCGGTGTACAGATAAATCTACCATAATAAATAATAACATATACAATAAAAGAATTAAAATTAATTAAATTAACTTGTACTAAAATTCCCATTAATCTATTAACCATTTACTAGTTTGGTTGGAGTTTTGGCGTATATGTGGTCTAAAATTCTAGGCTAGTCCAGCTTGCTGGATGAAATGAGTCTTGAGTGAGCGGCGAAAGAGGGGAAGGTCCATGATAGTGCGAAGGTCGGGGGACAGGTCGTTCCAGAGGGTGGGCCCTGCCACAGAGAAGGCCCTACCCCTGGACGCCAACAGCCGGCATTGACCGGCGGTCGGCACCCTGAGGAGGCCCTCCCACTGGGAGAGAATCGGTCGGTGGGAGGTATGTGGTAGGAGACGGTTCCGCAAGTAACTAGGCCCCGAGCCATGGAGCGATTTAAAGATGGTGACAAGCACCTTGAAGTGAACCCGGAAGGCCACCGGTAGCCAATGCAGCTCGCGTAGGAGAGGTGTTATATAGGAGCATCGAGAGGCTCCCATGATTCCTCGCGCGGCCGCACTCTGTACCAACTGGCGCCTCGGGATGCATGTAGAGAGCATTGCAATAGTCTAGGCGGGATGTCACGAGTGCTTGAGTGATTTGATGTTTGATGCTACTTTTGGGTTGTATACCTCATGTGTTATTCTATCCACAAAGAGCAACTGAACAAAGAACTTAAAAAGTTTGA
Source organism: Rhabdophis nuchalis (assembly GCA_039707465.1). Taxonomy (NCBI): domain Eukaryota; kingdom Metazoa; phylum Chordata; class Lepidosauria; order Squamata; family Natricidae; genus Rhabdophis; species Rhabdophis nuchalis. Next base: position 14,310,545 of record CM077648.1, on the reverse strand, counting down.
CTAGTTAGAAGCTACTCTCTGAAGTTTAGAATACATCTTCTCTTTCGCAACACATAATAGGAGACAGCACTGATTCCTCCCCCTCTTTCCATAGCCAGGAGACAGACAGATAGAAAACAAGCGTTTGGAAACTTTCAATTACTTGGTCAACTTTCTGTCAATGTCCATTCAACAATAACAAGGCAATAATATTCTGGTGTTAAAATATTCACGATTGGTAATATCAATGGTGAATGACACTTATACACTATAAAAGTACATTGCAGGTAGTCCTCAACTGCACAACCACAGTTGGGACTGGGATTTCTGTCACTGTTGCACCTGATTTCATTTCTTGTTGTGGTTAAGTGAATTACCTGGTTGTTAAGCAAATCCAACTCCCCCTATTGACTTTGTCAGAAGCATTTGGGAAGGTTGTATTTGGTGATAATGTGCCTGAGACATTACAACCACCATAAATACATGGCAGTTTCCAAGTGCCTGAATTTTGATCACGTGACTGCTGCGAACTATGTCAGTAATAAGTGCAAGGACCAGTAGTAAGTTACTGGCAATGTCCATCTCGAGAATCTAAATAAAACTGCAGGTTCATTCAGTTTCTGAAAATGTTACTGTTTATTGAATACACTCAAAGGTGGTATTCAGCTGGTTCAGACCGGTTCAGGCGAACCGGAAGCGGAGATTACGGGTGGGCCCATCCACCCATCCTGGCTCTATGGCAGTGGTTCTCAACCTGTGGGCTGGGGCCCCTTTGGGAGTTGAACAACCTTTTCACAGGGGTCGCCTAGACCATTGGAAAACACATATTTTCGATGGTCTTAGGAACCGAGACACCAATTTTATGGTTGGGGGTCACCACAACATGAGGAACTGTATTAAAGGGTCGCAGCATTGGGAAAGTTGAAAACCACTGCTCTATGCGGCCCTACTTAGTCACGTTTTTTAGGCCAGGTGCGTGCATGGAAGGTGCATGTGTGAGTAAAGCACATATGTGGAAGGCCGGGTGCATGCGGGGAAGGTGCACATGCGGGTAGGGCAAATCGATGGTAAAAATAAGTGAAACCCACTGCTGAATACACTCCATGGCAATGATGGTGAACCTATGGTACGGGTGCCACAGGTGGCACGCGGTACCATTTCTTAGGACACGCAAGGCATTGCCCTGTCAGCTCCAGCGCACATGTGTGCGCTGACCAGCTGTTTTAGGCCTTCTTTTGAGGCCATTTTTCGCCCTCTGGAGGCTTCAGGGAAGCTCCTGAAGCCTCTGGAGGTGGGGAGGGGAGGCTCTTTTCACCCTCCCCAGGCTCCTAGAAAGCCTCGGGAGTCTGGGGAGGGAGAAAAAAGCGTGCCAAAAGCAGGGGGTCACGCACATAGCATTATGGGTGTGGCACGCCCACGCACGGCCCCCCTGCGCTCCCCCCGCTTTTGGCACGCGAGCCAAAAAAGGTTAGCCATCACTGCTCCATGGTAATATCGAACCTAAACTAACTTTGAGATTCCCAGACACCAGTTAACAGAATTAAACAATAATTTCCCCAACCAATCCCTCAACCTCTTGCATAGTCCATGTAAACAATATCACTTTGTTATGGGAACCGTCTGCTTCAACTCCACACCTGCTACAATGTCCTTGGAAAGGTTTCAGGCTCTCTCGGTTTTTAGTGGAATCGTAGAGGTTTCGTTTCTCCATCTAATCCATTCTAAGTCAACATCATCTCCCTTCCCCCCTTTACCCTAATAGCAAGTTGAAACGAAAAAGCACATAGCTGCCAAAGTTTCATTCTTAAAAGTTACTTTCAGTACTAAATCACTTTTTTCAGCATTGTCATATCTTTATTCTTTAAACAAATGGTCATAAGTAGAAGAGTATCAGCAGGCCTCATCTCAGATCATTCCAAGAATCAGTAGTCAACATTATAGAGTGTGAGTTCACACCTTAAGCTTCTCCTTCTTCGCCCACCGAAATGAGATTTTGATTTGATGCACAAAATATATTGCAGTGTTGGAAGCCCAGCCTCACTCTGCCTCGTAAATTTCGTGTCTAGAAAAAGCATTTATTATGGTGGAACATTAATAATAATGTAATATCAGAATATTACAGCAAGCGCTGTAGGCAATGCTGCATGTCTTTGGTGTCTTAAAATATAATAAATAAAAGCAAAACTCTGCCCTGAGATAGAGAAAATTCCACCTAGAGAAAATAGAATGCAATCTGCAGCCTATATAATTTATGGACAGTTAAGCAAATTTTTCCCTCTCTGTGTTGCTTTGCATAATTTATTTGCATTTGTCATGGCTTCTGAATTTTTAAGGCCGAGAAAATTTTATTCTGCAACTTTTCTGGGCAATGAGATTTGCTCAGATGATGCCAGATATATTCAAGCATCTGTTACAAGAAGTAAAATGTTTGGGAGAAATAGATAAACCAGTATAATGTAGTGGTTAAGGTGTTGACCACACACCAGATGTTAGCCAGGTATTAACTCTTCAAGTGTAGGCTACACAACAAACACAAGAAGGAAGATCAGTTCTACTTTTTTTTTTGTAAGGTTACATTTATTTTATTTATTTATTTTTTTATTTTATTAAATTTATACCCCGCCCTTCTCCTTGTTAGGACCCAGGGCGGCGCACAGGCATTATTAAAACCACAAAATACAAAATACAAAATCGATTAAAATATATTAAATTATTAGACCCGTGCTAAAAACCCATTTTAAAACCATACCAAATTAATTTTAATTTTAAAAGTCAGAAGTAGGGGATATCCTAGGCCGGCTTGTTGGAATAGATACGTCTTAAGACGTTGGCGGAAGAGGCGGAGGTCCAAGATAGTGCGAAGGTCGGGGGGTAGGTCGTTCCAGAGGGCCGGGCCCGCCACAGAGAAGGCCCTTCCCCTGGGTGTCGCCAGCTGGCATTGCCCCGCTGACGGCACCCGGAGAAGGGATGTATGGGGCAGGAGACGGTCTCGTATATAGCTAGGCCCCGAGCCATGGAGCGATTTAAAGATGGTCGTCAGCACCTTGAAGCGCACTCGAAAGGCCACAGGCAGCCAGTGCAGCTTGCGCATGAGAGGTGTTACGTGGGTTTGCCTTGAGGCACCCATAATCACCCGCGCGGCCGCATTCTGTACTAACTGTAGCTTTCGAGTGCACCTCAAGGGGAGCCCCATGTAGAGAGCGTTACAGTAATCCAGCCGGGATGTCACAAGCGCTTGAGTGACTGTGCGAAGGGCTCCCCGGTCCAGTAAGGGGCGCAACTGGCGTATCAGGCGTACCTGATAGAACGCCCCCCTGGCCACGGCCGTCACATGGTCCTCCATGGACAGCCGCGAATCCAGGAGGATGCCCAAGTTGTGTGCCCTCTCCACGGGGGCCAGTTGTTCGCCCCCAATGGCCAGTGTTGGACTTATCTGGCTGAACCGGGGTGCCGGAAACCACAGCCACTCGGTCTTGGACGGGTTGAGTTTGAGTTTGTTACTACCCATCCAGATCCGTACGGCCTCCAGACACCGGGACAGCACCTCGACGGCATCGTTGGGGTGGTTTGGGGTGGATATGTACAACTGAGTGTCATCAGCGTACAGATGGTATTCCACCCCAAAACCACGGATGATCTCGCCCAGCGGCTTCATGTAGGTGTTAAACAGGAGTGACGAGAGGACCGACCCCTGAGGGACCCCACATGTGAGTGGCCTCGGGGACGACCTCTGCCCTCCTGCCAACACCCATTGCGACCGACCAGAGAGGTAAGACGAGAACCACCGTAGGACGGTGCCTCTCAGCCCCAACCCCCCCAATCGGTGCAATAAGATACCATGGTCGATGGTATCGAAAGCCGCTGAGAGGTCTAATAGGACAAGGATAGAGGAACAACCTCTATCCCGTGCCATCCAGAGATCATCTACCAACGCGACCAATGCCGTTTCGGTGCTGTGACCGGGCCGGAAGCCGGACTGGCGCGGGTCTAGATAATCAACTTCCTCCAGATGTCGGGGAAACTGTTGAGCCACCACACTCTCAACAACCTTCACTAAAAAGTGAAGGTTGGAGACGGGACGATAGTTCTCTAATAAAGTTGGATCCAGGGATGGTTTCTTGAGGAGGGGCCTCACCACCGCCTCTTTCAAAATGGTGGGCAAGTACCCCTCACTCAGAGATGAATTCACAATGCCCTGGAGCCAGCCTCGTGTCACCTTCCAGGATGCCAGTACAAGCCAGGAGGGACACGGGTCCAATAAACATGTGGTGGCTCTAAGGTTCCTCCGCAACCTGTCCATATCCTCGGTAGTAACAAAGTCAAACTCCTCCCAAGGTGTAATCTCAAGACCAGCGCTGGACGCCTCGACTGGACCACAAGTGGAGGGCAACTCGTTCCGAATCTGAGTGATTTTGTCCTGCAGGAATACTCCAAATTCCTCTGCTCGACCCTGCAGAGGGGCTTCCCGCGGCCTCAGATGAAGGAGGGAGCGGGTCACCCCAAACAGGGCGGCAGGGCGGTTTTCCGCGGACGCGATAAGAGTGGCACAATACTCACGTTTGGCCACTCTTAGCGCCACTAAGTAAGTCCTAATATGGTCTCTCACTAGTGTTCGGTCAGATTCGGATCGAGAAGATCTCCACCTACTCTCTAGGCGTCTCTTGCGGCGTTTCATCTCCCGAAGCTCCTCGGTAAACCAAGGAGCCTGGGTGACTCGGCGCCGCATGAGAGGCCGCAAGGGCGCAACTCGGTCCAAGGCCCCCGTGACCGCACTATACCACGCGGCCACTAGATCCTCAGTCGAGCCACGGGGCAGGGACACAGGTATTGGCCCAAGCTCCCTCTGGAACCTTTCCGGGTCCATCAGGCGCCTGGGGCGGAACCAACTCGGTGTCTCTGGTTCCGCCTCCCCGCGGTGGGGTGTGACGGTTGGAAAGTCTATCCGAAGGAGAGAGTGATCTGTCCATGACAAGGGTAAGATGACTAAATCCCCTGTTCCGAGATCACTAATCCAGTGTCCAGAGACAAAAATCAGATCCAGTGTGTGTCCTCCTTCGTGAGTGGGGCCCTGAACTACTTGGGTCAGGTCCATGGCCGTCATGGAAGCCATGAACTCCCGAGTCACCTCGGATGTTTCGCCCGCCGACGGCAGGTTGAAGTCCCCCATGACTATAAGTCTGGGGGTCTCCACCGCCATCGCGGCGATCACCTCGAGTAGCTCGGGCAGGGCTGCTGTTACATAGCGGGGAGCCAGGTATACAACTAGCAAGCCCAACTGCCTCCCTAGGCCCCATTTCACGAAGAGGGACTCACAACCGGTCGTCTGAGGCACAGTGGTCTCCTTCGGCTCCAGACAATTACCGTATTTTTCGGAGTATAAGACGCACTTTCCCCCTCAAAAACGAGAGTGAAAATCTGGGTGTGTCTTATACAGTGATCCCTCGTTTTCCGCGGCCTCGTTTTCCGCGGCTTCAGTCCTTCGCGGATTTTTCAATAATAAATAAATAAATAAATAACCACCCTCCCAAGCAGCCGGAGCTTGCAATAGGCGGCGTTGCAAACAGGATCGTTCTCCTGACCCTCCAAAACTCTCGGGAAACTCCTCAGCGGGGGAAAAGAAAGAAGAAGAAAAAAACACCCCGTCACGGGAGCAGCCCCACTGGCGAGAGAACGACGGGACAGCTGCGAAAAAGCGCAAGAGGGGAGATTTTGGGAGGGGGGGGAAGAGGTATTGACAGCAAGGGTCCGTCCCGCCGCTCGCCTTTCTAGCCCTTGCCTAGCCGAGCTCCGGGGTTGCAGCCGCCGCTCGCCATTCCCTCAACCCTGCCACATACACACACACATATACACCGCCCGCTCACTCCGCCTTACCAGATTTCGGGGGGTATCTGTAGAAGGAATTGGACGGGATATCCACCTCTTCCACTCCGGCGTTCTGCCGGCTGGTGAGCGTTCCCGTGCTTCAGGAGCCGCGGCGGCAGCGGGCATCCGGGTTTATGGAGTGGGGGGGGAGAGAGAGAGATGGGGGGGATGCGTCAGCTTCCCAGTTCGCCCCTTCGCCCGCCGAGCTGGAGTCGGCGACGGGACGACGGGACGCACGGGGGGACGCGTGGGGGTCGGTCAGTGGCTCGCTCGCTCCACCCGCCGCGGCGCTGCTTCCTCACTGAGGCTGCCGCATTGACTTGCCTCCTGCTGCTGTCCCCAGGGGGGGGTGCCTACTGCTGCTCCCCAGCCGAGGAGGGAAGCAGCCATTTCGGCCACCCCTCCCCTCCTCACTCCTTCCCCAAGTCCACCACTTTTCCACAGGAGCACCAAGGCTGAGGCGCGCGGGGGGGTGGAGCATTCCTAGTGGCGAATCCCACTTCGCGGTTTTTCATCTTTCGCGGAAGGGTCCGGTCCCTATTACCCGCGAAAAACGAGGGATTACTGTACACTGAATACAGCATGTTTTTGCCTCCTGAAACTCCACCCCTTTTGCAAAAAAGGCCATGCATAGCCTTTAGGAGGCTTCCAGAGTGCTCCTGGGGGCTGTGGAGGGCAAAAATGAGCGAAAAATGTAACATTTTTACTCGTTTTTGCCCCCCCCAGCCCCCAGGAGCACTCTACAAGTCTCCTAAAGGCTATGCATGCCCTTTGTTGGACAAAAAATGGGTCCGTTTCGTGAAAAACAAACCATTTTTGGGAGGTCTACAGAACGCAAAAACTTTTTTTTAATTTGCCTCTTCAAAATCTTGGTGTGTCTTATACTCCAGTGCGTCTTATACTCTGAAAAATACGGTACATTACAAATCTGAGCATGTTTGTCCCTTCCTCTTCTTTTACTTTCTGGAATATTAGGAAGGGTCATTTTCAGGAATGCAGCTGCCCCTAACAATTTGGAGCCACCTGAATGTAATCCGGACAGGCCATGCCGGAACTGAAGCAACACTCTTTAATGCGATTGTGGTGCTCGGGAACAAATTATAATACATATAGGTGAAGAATGTCCCCTTAGGAAATTTCAAGGAACCTGAGATGATCTCATCGCAGCCACACCAGAAGCAGTTAGATGGATAGTTTCCTTATTACTACTGTAACGCTCTCTACATGGGGCTCCCCTTGAGATGCACCCGAAGGCTGCAGCTGGTCCAAAATGCGGCCGCGCGGGCAGTTCTGGGAGTTACCAGATACTCCCACGTAACACCGCTCCTGCGCAGGCTGCACTGGCTGCCTGTGGCCTTTCGGGTGCGTTTCAAGGTGTTGGTTATCATCTTTAAAGCGCTCCATGGCATAGGACCTAGTTATTTGTATCCTGCCCCATACATCCCTTTGAATAATTCGCTCTCACAGAGAGGGACTTCTCTGGGTGCCGTCCACTAGGCAATGCCAGCGGGCAACGCCCAAGGGAAGGGCCTTCTCTGTGATGGGCCCGACCCTTTGGAATGACCTCCCCCTTGATATCAGAATGACCACGGACCTCCGCTCCTTCCGCCAGAAACTCAAAACCCACCTGTTTCATTTAGCCGGCCTGGCCTAACTCCAGACTTCCTGCCCCAGTCTGTAATTTTAAATTATTTATCTGGTTTTATGGGTTTAGTTTTAATTTTTATAAATTTGTACAGAGGATTGTTTAATCTGATTTTAGTTATATGTATTGTTATGGTTTTGATAATTTTAATTTATACCTGTACACCGCCCCGAGTCCCTTCGGGGAGAGGGGGCGGTCTAGAAATCGAATTAAATAAATAAATAAATAAATATTGAATTATAACCTCTATCCCATTGCAATTCTATGGTTCCATATCATGGTGATTTGATTATGGTTTTATCTTAATTTAATATAAAGGGTAAGGTTCTCCCCACACATATGCGCTAGTTGTTCCCGACTCTAGAGGGTGGTGCTCATCCCCGTTTCAAAGCCGAAGAGCCAGCGCTGTCTCAAGGCATTTCCATGATTAAATGCCAAAGGAGCATTGAACACTGTTACCTCCCCACCAAAATGGTCCCTATTTTTCTACTGCGCGACAATCAGCTATGCCACGCGATCGGCAAAACTTTTTAAAGCATTTTTTAATATAGGTTCGGGTGAACCGGTAGCATTTTTTACTACCTGTTCGGGTGAACTGGGCCGAACCGGTAGCATTTCACCCCTGGACCAAACCGATTGTCCAATAGCCTTCTCCTAAGAATTCAGCTGCTTCTCTTGGCTATCAAAACTAGTCCCCCTCCCCCCCTTAAAGTCTTTAAGACATCACTCGACACCATGAATGTTAGGATTAATTTCTTTATGTTCCTTTGATTTATATGTTTTTACCATAGACGTTTCATCACTTTGTACTGATGGATGCCGTTAATCATTGAGAGTCTGCTGGATGGTGAGCGGGGCAAAATCTAATCAAGCAAGCCAACAAAGAAAAGTAGCTTGGTATTATTTACTCTGACTGACTTACAGCTGCTTTGCAGAATCTCGAGGAACAATCATTCCTGTTATTTGCTACTTGATCCATTGAGATAGAGATATCAAAAACATTTACCAGGAAAATCTTTTCCCTGTAAACATCATGGCCCATTTATTTCAATAGAATTTGTGGCTGAGTAAATAAACTTAGGGGCGCAGAGGCTGAGCTTGTCGATCAGAAAGGTCAGCAGTTCGGCGGTTTGAATCCCTAGCGCCGCGTAACGGAGTGAGCCCCCGTTACTTGTCCCAGCTTGTACCAACCTAGCAGTTTGAAAGCACGTAAAAATGCAAGTAGAACAATAGGGACCACCTTTGGTGGGAAGGTAACAGCGTTCCACGTGTCTTTGGCATTTAGTCATGCTGGCCACATGACCATGGAGATGTTTTCGGAACAGCACTGGCTCTTTGGCTTAGAAATGGGGGTGAGCACCACCCCTAGAGCCGGAAACGACTAGCACGCATGTGTGGGGGAACCTTTACCTTGTGAAAGAAGTGAGCTATGATATGGAGTATGGGAAGGTGCAGATGATAATTCCCATGTTTGTAACAGCTGCAAAGAAGTTATTTTTTTTTAGACATCCTTTTTCTTTACTCAATTACCTTCAATAAACTTATTGCACAAAGGAGTTCTAATATCTTGATCGTATCCTATCCTCCAATGGTCATAAATGTGAAAGAGGATCGAAAGTCACTTTTTTCCCAGTGCCATTCTAACTAAATGAACTGTTGTAAATCCAGGACTATGTGTATTAAAAAGGAACTGTGGACCATGGCTACAGAATTGGCAATGCTCCAAAGCAGGGGTCTCCAACCTTTGCAACTTTAAGTCTGAAGGACTTCAGCTCCCAGACTTCTCCATCCAGCTTTGCCTGGCTGGAGAATTCTGGGAGCTGAAGTCCTTCAGACTTAAAGTTGCAAAGGTTGGAGACCCCTGCTCCGAAGGGTTTATTATTATTTAATACGAGTTTTTGAAAAGAAACTATGTGAGAATAGTGTAGCTTTGTGCAACGTTGGCAGGTTTTTCTATTAACATTTGACCAGCCAGCGTAGAAAACAGGATAAGCTTTTAATCTGTTGTAGCATAGCTTATGTTTTTTTAAACATTATTCTGCCTTTGCCCATTAAAAATGGACTTGTTCTAGCCATAGCTTTCCTCAATTAAACCTTTTTGCTTCCTCTCACATATCCAGTTGAAGTATCTACTATTATTTTAATGGGGAGAGTAAAACAAATGTTGACTTCTTAGTTAAGTTGCCAAAGCTTTGAAAAGAAAGATTTTTGACAGCATGATTTAATGGATCAATATCAACCTGATCCATTTTAATGTCTGTCTTAATTCTGGTCTGCCAGGTATTTTAATTTGTATATTTCCCTAGCATCCAGAAATCTTCATACAAAATGCCCTATAACCAAGTATTTGTTAATATGCAGTTATGACAGACAAGTTGAGTATCCAAATTTCTCCGATGCAGCTTTTTAAATATACATCTCCTGCCAAATATACTCTTCTAAAATGATCAGTGTCTGTTTCTATATAGATTTTTTCCCAATTGATTTTACTGTTTAGATGAAAGGAGTGAGCAACATTGCTGTTTCCCCCATAAGACCTGGGGGAGACCTCTTCCATAGTGGAAATATGAAATATATTCCTATTTTAGAATTGCAGTTCTGAAAATAGCATACCTAGTTCTGTGATGGCACACGTGCCCAAAGTGCCATGCAGAGCCATGTCACCTGGCACACACAGCATCACATGTTCCTCTTCCGAGTTTCTGGCACGCTGGTCTTCTGTTTTTTGGTGTGAGCATGTGCGCCGGCCAGCTGATCGTCGCATAGCCATGCGTGCCAGTAACTGGAAGACTAGCTGGCTGACACGTGTGTGTGCCGGAACCGGAACTTCATTTTCCGGTGCGTGCATGCACCCTGGGCAGCTCCTGGGTTGCAGAGCAGACAAGTGTGCACGCCCCTTTTCAGCACTCAGTGCTAAAAATGTTCACCTTCACTGACTTAGGTGTATGTAGGCAGGACATGAAGTCCTTCAGATGGGAAACAGATATAGTTAAGTTTAGGTTTATTAGTTTTTTATACCACCCTACTCCCGAAGGACTCAGGGCGGTGTACAGCCAAAGTAAAACAGATATATAAAAGTTAAAAACAATTTAAAAAGCATATTAAACAATTTGGACTCTCTTAAAATTAAAAAACCAAACAAACCCCGATTAAAATTAATAAAAATTCATATTTAAAAAATCATTTTTATGCCAGCCCGTCTTGTTGGGAAAAAAAGGTTTTGAGAGCACGGCGGAAGGTGCGTAAGTCAGGGATAGTTCTTAATTCCGGGGGCAATTCATTCCAGAGGACAGGTGCTCCCACGGAGAAGGGTCTCCCCCTGGGTGTCGCCAGTCGACATTGTTTAGCCGACTAGCCGATATAGTGTTTAGGAACCTCATTAAGATGTTATTTTCTTATTTACAACAGCAAAAGCATGTGTTGCCCCTAACCTTAACCCTATCCCTGACTCATGTAGCTTTTGTAAGACCCTCTTCTGTGCTCTTTGGCTCTAACAAAATTCACTTTTGCCATGGTTAAATCATGGAGTCAGCCACCACAGTTTAGAATCACACTGCGATGCATTGTTCAGTAATCCTTCATCTGCAATTTTAAAAAAAAAATAGGCAACAAATTCTTCCGAGTCCATCTGTCCACTGCAGAGCAATTGTGTGTGCTTTCTTTCTGGAGAGAAAGCCGATTTTGACAAAAGCTTTGCTTACTGAAGGAAGGCTAAGCAAGTGTATCTTTTGTCTTTATATTAGCGATGGCGTAATCATTCCCTGTAGCTGCACAAGACTGTGGTTCAAATTGGGAATAAAGAAACCAGCAGCCTTGGAGGATTACAAATAACCTTTCAAAGCTTCCTGATAGCTTTCTGTAATGAAGGAGCATGATGTCACTTCTCACTATTAGCTGCAACGATGCCAGCAGCTGCTTTCATATTGATGGCTGTTTTATAGACTCGTAGAGCCATGGACATTCTCAAAGCTGCTTTTTCAAGAGGCGACTGGACTTTCTTGTTTTTCTCGCAAGACGTTTCGCTTCTCATTGTTGTGACCCGTCAGCGGCCAGTGGAGCTGGTAGCAGACTCAGACAGGAGGAACATGGGCCAGTCCTGGAGTCTGGGGAAGGCTTGATGAGTGCTCTGTGTTGGAGGCAGAGATGGGGACTAGGGCTGTCCGACAGTTATCAGCTGCCTTCGGCTGACATTTCTGGACTCCGGAGGGCCTCGGAGAGGGACAGGGGAGGCCATTTCAGTGAGACCTCCTAGGCACAAAAGGGGGTGCAGGGGGGGGTGTTCATGTGTGCATGCGCGGGGGTGTGTGTGCAGGGAGAGCACACACACATATGCAGGGGGGTAGGCACAGGGGGGATTGAATTATGGGTGTGGGCATATGCGCACACGTGCTTTTGGCACCCAAGGGAAAAAAGGTTTGCCATCGCTGTTCTATGCCATTCCAGACAAATGGTTATCTAATCTCTTCTTAAAAACGACCAATGTTGGAGCATCTGAACTGCTCTTCTTTGCACTTTTTGTCAAAGCAGTGGTGGGTTGCAGGTGTACCGGGGCCTGCCTGGAGCACCGGATACCGTTCCGGTATGGTGCTCCGGAGGGCCCACCTGGAGTCTCTGCCTGGTCTTTTAAGGCTTCCGTCCTTCTGCGCACAGCCCGTACAGCGCCTGTGCGATACTCTGATGAGCAGCTGGAGCGTCGTCGATGCTCACAGAGACGGTAGGACGCATGCAGGCTCTGTGCATGTGTGGCACATGCTGTGTGTGTCCATGTGGATGCCACCGGGCTTGTTCCAACCATACCGGTTAGAACAGGATCCGGAACCCACCACTGTCTCAAAGTCTCAACATCTGTTTTGTAATGTGGAGACCCAACCTGGATGAAATGACAAAACGGATATTGTGGTGTCGCGATACAAGCTCCATCTTTTTCATGTTTGTGTTGAAGCCCTGCATATAAATGCATAAGGAGCAGAGTTGGTCTTGGTGTCATGCTACCCAGTTCGTTATTTTATTTTTATTTTATTTTTTTTAATTTTATTTTAATCACATTTATATCCCACCCTTCTCCACAAAGGACCCAGGGCGGCGCACAGGAATTTAAAAACATACAAAAACAATAAATACAGAATTTAAAAACATATTAAATTATAATCCTATGCTAAAATCCAAATTAAAACCCCCAATTTAAAACTATCTAAAATAGTCCCAACGGGGTTAGGCTAGGCCAGCTTGCTGAAAAAGATGTGTTTTTAGACACTGGTGGAAGAGGCGGAGGTCCGAGATGGTACGCAATTCAAGGGGATAGGTCATTCCAAAGGGCAGGGCCCGCCACAGAGAAGGCTTTTCCCCTGGGTGTCGCCAGACGGCGTTGCCCGGTCGACGGCACCCTGAGAAGGCCCTCTCTGTGGGAGCGGATCGGCCGAAGGGATGTATGGGGCAGGAGGCGGTCTCGCATATAACTAGGCCCCGAGCCATGGAGCGCTTTAAAGATGGTTGTCAGAACCTTGAAGCGCACCCTTGATCTTTATAAACTTGTAGACACCCTTGTGTGGCTTAGCAAATTCGCCGATTGTCTCTTCAGTCATTGCGAGAGCTTTTCCAACTGAGAAACAGGATGAAAAATATTCTGCATAACCACCTTTGCCCCCTGCGCCTCTACAGCTTTACAATCTAAACCCATATGGGATGGCACACTATTCCATTAGCTAAATAAATGACTAATGCTAATTTCATGGCTTCAATTTTTATTCCTCATTTTGCATTTTATTCCTATTCCTATGGTGCGTAATTTCCTGATTTATAAAAACCAAAGGCCATTATAGGAGGGCTATCGTAATATGATGAGGTTTAGCCCCCTCATTTAACGAAGTGTGATTTTTAAAAAAAATCCTACATCTATACTATACCCCACTCAATGTCATTATTAATGGAAAAGAGATGGATGGAACTATCCTTTTTGGATTTTCTTGAAGTTATTTATTTTTCCTATCTTTTAGTATTTGTTCATTTTTGCATCAACCTGGTCTTTTTAAACAATTAAATAGAAAATTGTGTAAGAATATTTTTTTTTCTAAACTTAGCATTTAATATTAGTTTCATTAATATATTTAGTGCACTTTCCGTCATTACATGCATTTTTCATACATTTTAATTTGGTTGGGGAATTCTATTACAGCATTTAAATAAGATAAATAGGAAGATGTACTGTATTTTTCGGGGTATAAGATGCATCTTTTCCCCTCAAAAAAGAGGGTGAAAATCAGAGTGCATCTTATACACTAAATACAGCATTTTTGGCCTCCCGAAACCCCACCCCCTTTGCAAAAATGGCTGTGCATAGCTTTAGGAGGCTTCCAGAGTGCTCCTGTGAGCTGGGGAAGGCAAAAATGAGCGGAGAACGGGCCATTGTTTACTCATTTTTTAGTTCCCAGCCCCCCCCCCCCCAGCACTCTAAACCTCCTAAAGGCTATGCATGTCCCTTTTCTTGACAAAAATGGTCCCTTTTTTGTGAAAAACAGGCAGTTTTGGGGAGATCTGCAGCATGCAAAACCTTTTTTTTATTTGCCTCTTCAAAATCTTGGTGCATCTTATACTCCGGTGCGTCTTATACTCCATAAATATGGTAGTCTCTATTGTGTATACAGACAGTCTTCGGCTTACAACAGTTCATTTGGTGACCGTCTGAAGCAGTGGTGGGTTTCAAATTTTTTTAGAACCTACTCTGTAGGTGTGGCCTATTTTGTGGGCGTGGCTTGGCAGTCATGTGACAGAGTGGAAGTGGCCACCTTTTAAAATGTGGTGAAACTCATTTAACAACGCTCTTGCTTAGCAACCAAAATTTTGGACTCAATTGTGATGATAAATTCTTTCTTTCTTTCTTTCTTTCTTTCTTTCTTTCTTTCTTTCTTTCTTTCTTTCTTTCTTTCTTTCTTTCTTTCTTCCTTCCTTCCTTCCTTCCTTTCCTTCCCGTTGGGTCACTGGCAGCGGCGGGCCAGATTTACTTCCAGGTACACCGGTGGAACCCCCACTCACCAGTTCTCTAAATTTCACCAACCGGCTCTCGCGAGTAGGTACGAGCCTGCAGAAACCCACCACTGGTCTGAAGTTACAACAGCACTGAAAAAAGTGATTTATGACCGTTTTTCCTATTTATGACCATTGCAGCACCCTCATGGTCACATGATCAAAATTCAGAGGCTTGGGAATTGGTTCATATTTATGACGGTTGCAATATCCTCAGGTCATGCAATCCCCTTTTGCGACCTTCTGACAAGCAAAGTCAATGCAGAAGCCAAATTCACTTAACCACTGTGCTATTAACTTAACATGACCAATGATTCACTTAACAACAAAGGTAATAAAAAAGGGCAAAATTCACTTAACAAATGTTCTCCCTTAGTAACAAAAATTTTGGGCTTAATTGTGGTTGCAAGCCAAGAACTACTTGTATTTCATTTGTCCATTTTTGTATCAGTGTTTTTTTTTAATTAAACAGAAAAATGTGAAAGATTTTTTTTTCTAAACCTAGCATTTAATATCAGTTTCATTAATATATTTAATGCACTTTCCACCATCACATGCATTTTTCATATGTTTAAATTTTGTTGGGGAATTCTATTACAACATTTAAGTAAGATGAATAGGAAGATGTAGTCTATATTGTCTATATTTCTATTAGCTATCACGAATAAGACAAATGTTACCAAGTGCATACAAAAATATTTCCTAAGGCCAGTTCGCCAGCAAATGACTATGGATTCACTATTGATTCCACTAAGAGTAAGTATTAAAACAACTCCTGATGACTAGTCATGAAAAGCTCACCGATAGTTTAGCTCCCAGGAGTTTTCCTCTCTTGCAACATCAATGCTGCTTGCTCAGTTGATACTTGTCTTTAAGTGAAGCCATCAATATTGTGTGTAGCCTTGCGGACAGTCAATGAGTCTCTAGGACATAACTTTAATTTCAAATGATTATCCATTAAGTCCCTTTTATTGTATCACGCAAACCCACCGTTCTCTCATAGAGACAAAGCTAGATAACTCATATATTATACTCTGAGGAAAAAAAAGGTCGGAAGTAAAATTTGCAGGATATACATGTTCCAAAGAAATAATTATTGTCAATTCCAGGTTTCCTCTTGGTGCTTCCCTCCCTCCCCGCTAGCTTATACTGCCTAATGCTTCAGTCTTTGCTACCCTGTTTCCCTGAAAATAAGACCTCCCCAGATAATAAGCCCAATCGGGCTTTTGAGCGCATGTGCTAAAATAATCCCTCCCCCGAAAATAATCCCTCCCTGAAAATACTGCAACACAACAGCAGCCATGAGGTGACCATGCTTGCTGTCTCCTGCACCTCAAAAATAATACGACCTCCCCGAAAATAAGGCCAAGCGCTTATTTTGGGGGAGGGGGGTCAAAAGAAAATAAGACCCTGTCTTATTTTTGGGGAAACAGAGTATGTATCACCCCTTAACCCATTTTCCATAAAATTACCACTTTGCCCTGCATTTATTCCTTGCATCTTGCCTGTTGAGTAACTAATCATCCACCATTTTGTTTGCCTTTGTTTATCCTGCAAAATTTTTACAGCAAACTGCTCATCTCTGTATTTCTTCCTCCTCATCCAGCGCAGAGAATATCTCATCATGGACTCTTAATATTAAAATTAAAATCACTGTTTAAAATCCATCTTCCACGACCTTAAATTTGCTCCTTCAGACACCCTGGTTTTCCAAAATGTGTTTTGATATGAGTACTGTACTGAAGCTTAAAAAAATAACATTACTTGGTTTTCCTGAAAATAATTCCAAACTTGGTTCAATCTACCAGCTAGAAATTAGGTATAATTCTAAATAAAGTAGATGACAATATGCAGAATTATTACCGATCAACACAGCAACCATTAAAATCCTATCATGTGACGCACAAGTTAACGATGTAATAGTGTATCTTTAATTCGGTTTTGGAAATCAGAGATTTATTTTTCCCTCTAGCTCTTTTGGGAGCTCATTTTAATTTAGCTTATTTTATGATCCACAAGAGACTTATTTTCATGCCTAAGGGAGATAACTTATGAAGGTAAACAGAGCGTCTTGAAAAGGTAGCAAGTAGTAAGCTTATCGACGGAAATAAACACGTTGGGAATCTTACTACAAAACGGCATCCTTGTTACCTAGATAGTATTTCTGACAAGAAAGCCTAGAGGAACATTCTAGATTTTTAAACGTTGGGGTGGAAAAATAGAAATACGCAGCCTCTGCTTGACAGTGCACATATTTTAGAACCAAATCGTCCTGGAAGAAAACTTTCTCCTGATTTGTTTGAAGTTAATCTTCATTATGTGGTCATTTGATTTAAAAAATGCACCGCTGAATCGTATCAAATTTCTTCTGGTCCAAAATGCTTTAAAGCATGCGTGCGTATGAAACTTGACTTCATTGAGGGCCGCATCAAGGTTGCCTTTGACCTCAGGGGGGGGGCTGTTGTGGGCGTGGTCAGGGTGGGCATGGCCAGCTTGATGTCACTCATGTCTGGGGCGCCTGTGGGGGCCCAACTGCTCTGCCAGTGAAAATGGGCTCCCAGGCTCCGTTTTCAGATACGACAGCCTCCTGCAACCCTCTGGCAGCAAAAATGGAGCTCGGGAAGGCCACGCGTAGCCCTCTCAAGCTCCATTTGTGCTACCAGAGGCACCGCAGGCTGGTCCTTTGCTGTTTTGAGGATAGCCCTGTGGGCCAGATCTAAGTATCCCACAGGCCGAATCTGGCCTGCGGGCCTCGAGTTTGACACCCCTGCTTTAAAGCAAAGTGAAGAAAGTTAATTTCCTTTGGGCCCCTCGGTGGTTCTAGAATTTTCCCAGTTTGGGCAATGATGGCTAAAGTTCCTGAGAAGTGATGTTCACAACATCACAAGGGCCATAGGTTTCCCACTCTGTGGGAAATGATCCAGGCAAACCTGGTCTAACTTTGACCTTCCTAGATAAAGCACTGAATTTGACTGCATGCATGCGAAATAAGCAGTATTTGTGTGAACAATGTTGTTAAGTTCTCAGAAGTGGTTGAGAACAGAGGGAGTCCAGTCAGGTTCGCTCTAATAAAAGCCGTTTATTGTAGGCAACACAGGAAGCAAAATAACTAATTACAAGTGTAGAGAATGGGCGGTAGACAGGGGCTCCCGCGTTTGACAGCTCTTTATATATGGAGCTGTCAAACGGGGAGCCAATCAGGCTGCGGCAAGAGCCGGCTTCCCGCCAGGCGCGCCTCAGCCAATCAGGCGCGTCTGTCGGTTAGCCGGCTTGCTACAGCCTGTCTCCATGGCTTCCCGGAGGCAGCCTGGAAGACCCGCGGTCGTAACTCGAGACCGGTCGCAGGTCGAGGACACAACACCCCTTTCCCCCCTCGGTCTGCGCATGCTCGAAGAACTGTCAGTCCAGGTGAGTGAGCATGCGTAGTCCGCCAAGTAGGCGGGGCTGCGTCGGGACCGCCCAGATCGCCTCAGTTGCTGTTGAGGATCCGGCGAGGTAGGTCGCCCCTGTGGGAGCTCCTCCCTTCAGGGAGTGGAGCTCCAGGTGGTGACGTCATCGGGGCCTAC
The DNA here is from genome assembly GCA_039707465.1 of Rhabdophis nuchalis. NCBI lineage: Eukaryota > Metazoa > Chordata > Lepidosauria > Squamata > Natricidae > Rhabdophis > Rhabdophis nuchalis. The sequence continues at coordinate 14,292,473 of CM077648.1, read as the reverse complement.
ATGAAGAGGTGGAGCCGTCCGGACTGGTAAGTCGGGGCGAGGGGGCGCAGCGACCGGAGCATAGTTTGGTGGATGCCGGTTGCTTGCGGCGATGCAGGGCGGGTCCTTAGGCGCAAGGGCCTGCACGTTCCCAGCGGCTTGATCTAGGTGCTGCAGCGTTTGCCGGAAGGCGGCGTCCAGTTCAGGGGGGCCTGAGAAGGCGAAGGCCCGGAGCGGATTTGCAGAATACTTGTCGAATGGCCCAACCGGGGCAACAGGGCAGGGCGGATCCGGCGCCGGGGCCGATGGTGTTGGCAGGCGGCGCCTCAGCTGATCCAAGTGGCGCCGCCACTCGGATCCGTCCGGGAGGTTGACCCTAAAAGAGCAGGGACCCGTTAGCTCGGTGATTGTGGACGGAACCCATTTGGGGTCTCCAGCGTAGTTTCGGGCGTACACAGGGTCCCCGGGCTGGAACAGGCGGGAAGGTGGGGCCCCCAGGTTGCAAGGCTGCACGTCGTTGTATGCCAGGTGCAGCCTGTCCAAGGTGGTCCGCAGGCGGCGACCCATCAAGAGCTCGGCAGGGCTTTTCCGGGTGGCTGGGCAAGGGGTGGAATGCTGACCCAACAGGTAAGCAGCCACCCTTGCAGACCAGTCCCCCTTGGTCATCCTTCCCAAGGCCTCCTTGGCCGAGCGGACGGCCCTTTCCGCCCGACCATTGGAGGCCGGATGATAAGGGGCCACTGGCGCGTGGCGGATCCCTTGCAAGGCCAGGAATTCCTGGAAGGTGGCGGACTGGAACTGGGGCCCGTTGTCGGACACCACGATGTCCGGCAACCTGTGCGTCGCGAAGAGGCGACGCAAGGCCCTGACCGTACTCTCGGCTGTTGTGGAAGCCATCAAGATGACCTCCACCCAGCGGGAGTAGGCGTCCACGACCACCAGGAACGTCTGTCCTCGGAAGGGGCCGGCGAAGTCTATGTGGAGCCTGGACCAAGGGCTCCGGGGCAAGTCCCACTCCCTGGGCGGGGCGACCGGCGGAGCGGGGCGGGTGGACTGGCAAGGGACACAACCCCCGACCCAGGCAGCCACCTCCGCATCCACGCCTGGCCACCACACATAGCTGCGGGCGAGCGCCTTCATCCAAGCTATGCCGGGGTGGTCGGCGTGGAGCGTCCGGAGCACCTGGTGACGGAGAGGGGGGGTATGATGACCCGATCCCCCCAGCACAAGCAGCCGCTGTGGAGCGAGAGCTCCAGCTGGCGTGTCTTGTACGGCCGAAACTCTTCGGCCATGCTGCCCTGAGGCCACCCTCGCAGGACCCAGGTGGAGACCTGGGACAGGACAGGGTCGGCCCTCGTTCGGGCAGCGACGTCCGCGGACGTCAAAGGCAGGCCGGAGTCTGCCACGGACAAGACGGACAGTGCCGGCACCGGCTCCTCGTCCGTCTTGGGGAGGGGGCATCTGCTCAGGGCATCAGCGTGCCCGAGCTGCTTGCCAGGACGGTAGAACAGCATATAGTTATATCGGTCGTAACTCGAGACCGGTCGCAGGTCGAGAACACAACAAATGTTGTTGTTGTTGTTGTTGTTGTTGTTATTTACATATTTTCAGTCTGAGGAAAAATCTGAGGAATGTGTGCGTTTTCTCAGGGAACTTCTCTGTGGGCTGCTCTGTGTGTGGTATTTATATATGCCCCTGTGGTGTGTAGCTGTTTTGATGTAGATTGGGAAGTCCTTGGCTGTTTTTTCCTTGTGTGACAAGCCCTGCCTCCTAAGTACAGATAGTCCTTGACTTACAACAGTTCATTTAGTGACCAAAGTTACAACTGCACTGAAAAAAACATTTATGACCATTTTTCATACTTATGACCGTTGCAGCATCCCCATGGTCATGTGCTTTACAACTGGATCCTTGACATATTTATGATGGTTGTAGTGTCCCGGGGTCATGTGATCCCTTTTTGTGACCTTCTGGCAAGCAAAGTCAATGGGGAAGCCAGATTCACTTAACAACCGTGTTACTATTTTAACAACTGCAATGATTCACTTAACAAACGGGGCAAGAAAAATCATAAAATGGGACAAAACTCACTTAAATTAACAAATTTCTCACTTAGCAACATAAATTTTGGGCTCAATTGTGGTCGTAAGTCGAAGACTACCTGTATTTGATAAGCTGGGGGTAGATCATCACTCCTGCTGATTTAAAAGGAGCCTGTTTTTCTGGCTGTTTTTGTGCCTGCCCGTCCAACAAACAAAATGGCTCTGACAGTTTCTCTACTCTGTACAGGAGGAGAGCAAATAGGTATACATTGCATTGAAACACGTTTGCTGGTGCCCGATTATTTCAATTTTCTAGTGCCAGCCCTAAGTTGAGCAGAACTTCCATTTCTCAGAAAGTCCTTTACCAGCACTTTTCTATCTCTTTCTCTGCCTGTTCCCTCACAAACACACATATATATGCACTACCAATGATTGTATTAACAGCAAGCTCCTACCTAGTTGTAAACCTAGCCAAAGAATGAAGGTGGGGGGAGAGGGAGGCAATTCAGCCCTATTAAGCAGCCTGACATATGCTAAGACAACAATGTAAATTTTTAATGAAAGCATTATTCTTGCAATATATGTTCATTGTGCACTGAATTCTCTGGACACGCACAAAAGACATCAACAACGCAGCATTGAAAAGTGAAAATGTACTGTTTTCCCTCTACTGACTGAGTTGCTCTCAGTACTAGATAATGATGGGGATGATTTAAATTCTCATCAACTTCTTGGCTACCAAAATACACCACTACTTTCCTGAAATTGCTTGCTTCCTCTAAGTACCCTGTGTCTTAAATTTTTTGCCACTTCCACCCAAAAAGAACAAAAGAAAGGAGGGGAAAAATCCCCTTCCCCTCCTACTCCCCCTCCTAAATTAATTTTATTTTATTTATTTTATTTTTCAAATTTATACCCCGCCCTTCTCCTTGCAAGGACCCAGGGCGGCGCACAGGCAATATTAAAAAACCATACAAAATTACAAAAATACATGATTAAAAACCTATTAAATTATATCCCGTGCTAAAACCCTTATAAAACCTTAAGCATTTAAAATTTATACAAATAAAAGTCAGAAACGGGGGGTTATGCTAGGCCGGCTTGTTGGAATAAATACATTTTAAGACGCTAGCGGAAGAGGCGGAGGTCCAAGGTAGTGCGTAGATCGGGGGGTAGGTCGTTCCAGAGGGCTGGGCCCGCCACAGAGAAGGCCCTTCCCCTGGGTGTCGCCAACCGGCATTGCCTGGCCGACGGTACCCGGAGAAGGCCCTCTCTGTGGGAGTGGATCGGTCGAAGGGATGTGTGGGGCAGGATGCGGTCTCGTATGTTTGTTGTTGTTAGTTGCAAAGTCATGTCCGACCCATCGCGACTCCATGGACAACGTTCCTCCAGGCCTTCCTGTCCTCTACCATCCTCTCAAGTCCATTTAAGGTCATGCCAACTGCTTCAGTGACTCCATCCAGCCACCTCATTCTCTGTTTGTCCCCTTCTTCTTTTGCCCTCCATCTTTCCCAGCATTAGGCTCTTCTCCAGGGAGTCCTTCCTTCTCTTTAGGTGGCCAAAGTCTTTTGAGTTTCCTCTTCATGATCTGGCCTTCTAAACAGCAGTCATAGTTGATCCCCTCTAGGACTGACCAGTTGGATCGCCTTGCAGTCCAAGGGACTCACAGGACTCTTCTCCAGCACCAGAGTTCAAAGGCCTCAATTCTTTGTCTCTCAACCTTTCTTATGGTCCAACTTTCATAGCCATACATTGCAATAGGATCAATTAATTAATTGATTAATATTAAAAGTGTCTCCTGCACGTCCTGAACCCTTGGCTCCTCATTCACCCAACTCCCCTAAAGCTTCTATACAGGTAGTCCTCAACTTACGACCACAATTCTGTGGTTAAGTGAGAGATTTGTTAAAATAAGTTTTGCCCCATTTTACAAACATTTAGAAACAAGAGAAAAGGCAAAGTGGAATTCCCTGGACACCAGAATAACAGAATAGGAAGGGACCTTTGAGGTCTTCCAGTCCAACCCCCTGCTCAAGCAGGAAATCCTATGCTATTTCTGGCAGCTATCAATCATAGTCATACACAATCTTTAGACAGTTTCTTTCTCTCATTCTGCTTTTGTCATATTTATGGCAAAACAAAATTGAGGACAGAAAAAATAAATGAAGCATTCCAAGCCTTGTAGCTACAGCTTGATTAGCCATTTGACCAGGCCCTCTGCCTATTGTAGAAACTGCAAAAGTACCAACTGTTATGGTGGAAAATGACTCTCATTCAAAACTACAAGTTCATAAGATCTCTACAATGGGATGTTCCTTGTAAGGTTAGTGTAAGTTCCTGCTTTTGAGGCTCTCTCCAGCTTGTAGCAGGTTGCACCTCATTTAAAGGCAACAGATGCATTAAATTGCCAGCCCTGCAAATCCCATAGAAGATATAAAAAAAAAAGATGTAGAGACAGAGATAAGAGGTAAAGGGACCCTTTTAAGGCTTAAGAAACTTACTAAAGCTCAGTCAATGGCAGAGGTAATCTTCTCATTGATCAGGGCCTAGTCCAGTTGAGTTCAAACATAAAATGGGGATTATGTGCCAAGAAAGGGAGCAAATTGAACTAGCACAATCGGGATTTTCCCAGAGCCCCTGAAGATTGAGCAGCAAATCTCCAAAAGTTTTGGCAGAGATAATATTCACTTGATCCTCTCAGAAGCTACTCAACCAATCAGGGATCACAGGACTTGCATGCAGGCATCATGATGTCCCATAGTCAACCAATGACATGGTCATATATGCAAACTGGATTATAAATTTGAAGACAAACAGTGGCTCTGGATATCTTCATTTTGAGTTGCGGGGGAGGGATTGGAACACATTAGCGGACAGCTTGCAACTGGGTCAACACACAACTGATGTACACATAGTTAATTGTGTGAAATATTTATGTGATTGGAGGTTGGTGGCTCACAATCAGTGGTGGAATTCAGCCAGTTCGCACCGTTTCAGGTGAAGCGGTTGTTAAATTAACCTCCCCCTCCCCTGCTATTAAAGTGGATTCTGGGTGTTGCGTTGCAATCAAGAAACGAGCAATGGAGCGGCCAGTGCGAGGGAAGAAGGCTGTTTTCCCTCTTTCTTATCCCTGCTCCTCCTCCTTCCTTCCATTGCCGCGTAGTGCCCAGGATCCATTTTGATTAGGGGGGGAGATTTGACTGTTGCGGGAGGCTTGTCCCACATGTGCGGCGGAGCTGGAGAATGGGGATGGGCTACACCTCTCACGATGGCCAACCTGACCCTGGGCAAACCGGTTGTTAAATTATTTGAATCCCACCACTGCTCATAGTGATGCGCATTTCAGCCAGCCCCGCTGAGCCAAAATGCAATTCCATTTCAGTGAAATAATCTCAGAAAAACTATAATATCATCACATGTGTAGGATCCTGGTCTCGCGTGTATAATTCTATGTGTCCAGCAAGCCTTCAGTAGGTGATCAAATAAAGTGAGCAGGTCTCAGCTAAGCAATAAGAAAATTGCCTTGAATTGATTTGCACTTCAAGAGTGAAACTTAAATAGGTTTCATTCTTGTGAATCTAAATAGATAGCAGGCTCCTTTACACTGGGTGTTTTGATGAATTTTTTGATGAGGATGCTTAAGCCAAGAATATTGGGTACCAGAGAGTAGCTGAATTAAATGACCAATAGCACCCCAGTCATTAATTTGAACAGAATATATGAAAAGATTAAATGAGAATGGAATGGAATGGAATGCTCTGAGTAAAGGCAGGCCCTAGGTAGTTCTTATATATTATTTACACCCCACACAAAAAAAATAGTTTGTCGTCTGAGATTGTTTTTTATTTTTAAAAATGCTACAAAGACTTAAAAAACGGCAGAAACATAGAAACAGAAATAACATAAGAAAGAAATGATAAAAAGAGCAAAGAAAGAGGATATCTAAAAAAATAACTTCTGTTCTTTGCAGCAGTTACAAACATGGCGATTATCATCTCCACCTTCCCATATTCCATATCATAGCTCACTTCTTTCACAAGGTAAAGGTAAAAGTTCCCCTCGCACATATGTGCTAGTCGTTCCTGACTCTAAGGCAGGGGTGTCCAAACTTGGGAACTTTAAGAGTTGTGGACTTCAACTCCCAGAATTCCCCAACCAGCCATGGCGGCTGGGGAATTCTGGGAGTTGAAGTCCACAACTCTTAAAGTTTCCAAGTTTGGACATCCCTGCTCTAAGGGGCGATGCTCATCTCCGTTTCAAAGCTGAAGAGCCAACGTTGCCCGAAGATGTCTTTGTGGTTCCCCTGGGAGCGGATAGGTCGGATGGAGGTATGTGGCAGGAGGCGGTTCTGCATATTCTGCAATATGATTAAATGTCCCTTCATTCTTGTTCACATTTCCAACATAAATCTAAAGTGCCTTTATAGATTCTAGACAATTTCTCTAGGGAAATAATTTTATAAAAATCCTCTTTAGGTTTATAACATAGTATAAATTTCAATCCTTTCAACCACATATTTCCCTTTGTTCCATCTGTATGTTTTAATCAAAATGTTTAGCCTGCTTTATAATACATTCTGTCACTTGTCCTCCTTCTGTTTCAAATTTTAATAAAAGTTTACACTGTTCAGTAATTACGTGTTCATCATTTTGCATAACTCTACTTCAAACTCAGTCTTACAGTGTTCAAAGCCATAAATTCTTTTGTCTGCTTTAAGTTTTCCTAATCATGATAAATAAGAGAACATTGACAACTGTATCCCTCTGCCATCAGCTTTTCTCTTAATTTTATTTTCCATTCTCCTTGACAAATTCTAATATTACACAATAAGTTAGCTATTTGTGTGTGCCTATTATATCTCATCTATAAAATGCTTCTTGTGCTGAGACTAACAAAGGTGTTTGCGGGCATAACCTGGATTTGTATCTATTCCATATTCTCAGTAAGGCACATTGAAATGGTTTTTTAAATCCATATTAACCTTACTTCAAACCATGCTCTTCTGTGATGAAACTGCCATCTATATATATAAAAACCCTCATTCCTCATGAAATCTCCAGAACTGTAAAACCTACAAACTTGAAATTCGGCAAGTATGTTCCTCCTGGCTTCTAGGTGCTCGCTAAGAAAGGATTTTTCGAAATGACCATCAGATCATCAGTATTTCTTATACAGTATTATATTCACATGTATCGATGCTAAGGAGTTAGATGTTCTACTCCTCCTCCCCACCTGAAAGGAACTCTGTTCCAACTGCCAGTTGCCTTATATGGGTGTGGCCAGCGCGTGACTCATTCAGCCTGCGGGCTGGTCTGATCACATGATATGGTATCCAGCTAGTTTAATGAATAAATGTTAAACGCTGAGGAAAAATATTGAATCCTTGTACATCTCAAACTCCTAAAGTAAAGCAAGGGAAATGATTTTTTGTTATTATGGAAATACTTGTTGAGTATTCCTAATACAGATAGGCCTACAGTTGAACCTAATATTTTTGTAGCTAAGGAAGATCGTTGTTAAGTGTTTTGTCTCATTTTAACACCTTTCTTGCCACAGTTGTTAAGTGGATCACTGCACGTTTTTTAAGTGAATCTGGCATCCCCATGGACTTTATTGTCAGGTCACAAAAGATGATCACATGACCCTAAGATACTGCAACTATTATAAACATGAGCCAGTTGCCAAGTGTCCAAATTGTGATCACGTTACCATGGGGATGCTGCGACAATTGTAGGTGTGAAAAATGGGCCAATTTTTTCAATGCCATTGTAACTTTGAATGCATGGTTATAAGTTGAAGACTACCTGCAAACGGCTTAATCAAAAAATCACCTCATCCAGAGACGCCTCTCCTAAATGATAATGACTAAATGGCTAAATGTTGGAAATGTAATTAGGCACCTATTACCACATGTGGTGGACATGTCCAAAATCAAAGAAAGAAATTGAACCAAAATATGTACATGGTTGGAAAAAATGGTAAGGTAGCATATAGACTACAAACCAGAATTATTTTTGTTAGGCGTAATACCAGAGAAACATGATAAAGGGAATGTATATTTAATATTACATGTTTTGACAGCAGCAAGAATTGTATTTGCTCAATACTGGAAAAAACGATGAAACACCCACAGAAGAGATAATTGAAAAAATATTAGACTGCAGAAATGGACATATTAACAATGAAGATGAAATAAAAAGAAGACACAGAATATTTTCAAATATGGAACTCATTTTATCAATAGTTGGATAATAGAGGAAGAAATGAGAAGAAATTGCTATGTAAACAAACTGACCTAGATAAATACACTGTCTACCAAGCACTTATTGTATTCAAAGAGAAAATATATGATTTTTTTTTTAATGATAATGACTCTTAGGCTAGAGTCAGGCCACTTCTTAATATACCATGCAAAATCTCTACTCTGTGGGGCAAAAGACAGCATGTTGATGTATGTCTTGTTATAAAAGATGTAATTTAAGAGGCTGAAAATTAATCTCTTAAATATCGATCGACAATGCTTTATAATCCATTTAGTGCTTACCCTGCAAAATACTCAACAGCTCTTGTCCCACAGTTTTTAAAGAACATGTTAATGTTTTTAGTAATAAATTGGTATATGCCACAACTAAACTTTACACTTTTGTCACTCATAAAGGCCTCTGCCTCTCCTACAGTTAGATTGATGAGAAATATGAGGTTTGTGTGTTTCCACATGCATGCAGATGTGTTTGAGAATGCATAAATAATTCTCTAAAGAGGTGCACTCTGCTTTGCCCCAGGATCCAGATGTGGAGTTAAGACATCAAAGCTAACAAGACTGAAAACAGCACATCCAATAACCTGTTTAGATATGAACCTCATACCTCAAAGGTAGGAAAAAGAACATGTGTTTTCAGACAGACAATATAGCATAAATATTTCTTTGTGTTATTTGATTACAAGGCTAAGGCTTGGCTCATCTATAGTATCGTGTGATTTCCTTCCACTATCTGATAATCTCCAAATGTGTTGGACTTTTACAGTCATAGCTCCACCTGGAGTGCTTTTTTGGCCATATAGGCCAGGATTAAGAAGGAAGACTGTATACCTTATGGAATACTTTCATTTTTTTTAAGGTCCCCTGCCTTATGGACTTTACTAATAGCCTTCTTTAGCTACTGTTGTGTATACAGTGGAGATCATCTTTCCTTCAAGAAGTTGTCCAAAGTCCAAACCACAAAGAGATTATGGCCTTTGATGACAGCAGTTGTTACTACTATTTCAGGCATATTCTAAAATAGTTGGAATTATTATTAGATCATACTCATTCTTTTACTCAGCTTTAATCATCCTTTAATCATTTAATCATATAGGGTTTTTTTCCCCTATTCTTATTTCATTGCTAGTTGCAGCATAATGAGCTATGTGAAGGAAGAAATTAATTCAGTAAGCAAAGCTATACCTACACTTTTCTGGTTAGTATGAAATAAACTTAAGACTGGGGAAACAACCCTTGTAAAATGGCTGTGAAGATTGGACCATAAGAAAGGCTGAGTGCCAAAGAATTGAAGTCTTTGAACTATGGTGCTGGAGAAGACTCCTGCGAGTCCCTTGGACTGCAAGGCGATCAAACTGGTCAGTCCTAGAGGAGATCAACAATGACTGTTGTTTAGTAGGCCAGATCCTGGAGATGAAACTCAAGTACTTTGGCCACCTAATGAGAAGGAAGGACTCACTGGAGAAGAGCCCAATGCTGGGAATGATTGAGGGCAAAAGAGGAAGGGAACGAGAGAGAATGAGGTGGCTGGATGGAGTCACCGAAGCAGTAGGCGTGAGATTAAATGGATTCCAGAGGATGGTAGAAGACAGGAAGGCCTAGAGGAATGTTGTCCATGGGGTGGCAACGGGTCGGACACGACTTTGCAACTAACAACAAAATCAGATAGATTCCTGTTTTTAAATCTGATTGATGAATAAGTTAATGGATAAGAGGCTGCTTGTGAATTTTATGTAAGTCTCCTTGAAGTCTTAAAGAAATACACAACATAAATAAAATAATAGCAGATACAGATTGATTAGATGCTGAGTGTAGTGATAAGTAATTAAGGAGTGCTTTATCCAATGCTTGTTAGATCACCCTATAGTTGCAGGTCTAGTTTACCTTTTCAAGTCTACAACCTGGTGTTATCTGGTGGAGATTATAGCTCTCAGAATTCTCAGTTGGCCAATGACCATGCTGGGGGAGATACCTATGAATGGTAGTCTTAACAAATTAGGAAGGTTGACTGAATGCATGAAATCTTCATAAGACAATTAAGTCCACAGTCTAACATTGCATAGTTTGCACTTCTGTAAGGAATTAGCTCTTCAAGCACAACACCCTGGATTTTAAACATGGGAGACTTAATTTTGCAACATTTTGAACAGGAGATATAAAGCTATTTATTAATCCCTTCTAATGTTTCATACTAGGTTGCCATGAAACCTGTAAGTAATTCAGAATTAATGAATACACTGCCTATTGGCACAGCTGTAATACATTTTTTAATGAATTGCCTTTCAGGCTCATAGAGTAGAAACATCTTACTTACTACAGGGCATAATTCCTGCACTGGTGAAGAATTGAGAGATTCCCTATGCTTCCCTCCACCCTCAATTCCATGGACAGGTAGCTGATCAAAAATATATTTATTCAATTATTATGAGTGTCCACATATTTTATTGCCCTGTAGGAACAATATGCTGCTTCTTTAACTTTTTATTAGCCTTGAGTGGTATATGACTTACTCAATATCCTGTTCATTAATTTGAATAGATTACCGGTAATCATAATGATTTGATGATGTGAATAATCAGATCAGTCTGATTCAGGGATTTGATAAAAAGTGTGTGTTTATATGTACGAAAGTCAGTTGAATCATTGACCAGTTTGAAGTTATCCAATTTGATGATTCAGACTGATCTGGCAATTCAATCCAAAATGGCCACTGGACAGAATCATCTTCAGACACAATCTTCCAATTCACTCCCTTCAGCCATAAACTTCTCCACTTTAGAAAAGTTTAGCATAGTTTAGTTCCTGCTTTCCACAAAAAACATGCGAACAGCGCCAACATTATGCAAATAAAAAACAATATTTTACTTTATTGGCTGATCAATTTATTGGTAAGAAGAGGGTGTAATGGCTCAGCGGTTAAAGACACAGAGCTTGTCAGCAGGACAGCCCGGGTTTGAGACCCGAGTTCCATGCAATGGGATGAGCTCCAGAGGTGGTATTCAGCAGGTTCTGACTACTCTGGAGAACCGGTAGTGGAAATTTTGAGTAGATAGGAGAACCAGTACATACCACCTGTGTACATACCCCACCCCCATCTATTCTCTGCCTCCCGAGTCCCAGCTAATCAGGAGGAAATGGCGAGTTTGCAGTATCCTTCCCCTGGAGTGGAGTGGGAATAGGGATTTTGCAGTATCCTTCCTCTGGAATGGGGAGAGAATGGAGATTTTACAGTATCCTTCCCCTGGAATGTGGAGGGAATGGAAATTTACAGTATTCTTCCCCTGCCACACCCACCAATCCATGCCATGCCCCTAGGCCACACCCACAGAACCAGTAGTAAAAAAAATTGCATCCCACCACACATGAGCTCCCATTACTTGCCCCAGTTCCTGAGCACTTGGCAGTTCGAAAGCAGGTGAATGCTAGTAGATAAATAGGTACCATTTCGGTGGGAAAGTAACAGTGTTCTGTGTGCCTTTGGTGTATAGCCATGTTGGTCACATGACCATGAAAACTGTATTCCGACAACGCTGGCTCCCTCAGCCAAGAAATGGAGATGAACAACATGCACTAGAGTTGGACATGACTGACAGAGAAACCTTCACCTGTTTATACTGGTAAGAGCACTCTAAATTCCATAAAACAAGAGGAAATGGTTGTTAGCTGCCTAAAGAAAGAAAGAAAAGCTTTACAATCCAATGAATTTCACTGTTGATTTGCAATTTCATTTCTTCCATCAAAGAAAAGGTTTAGTTGGGGGGTAAGCCCCCTCTAGTTTATGGATCATTGCTCCTTAATGGGTCTTGTCACCTAAATCTGTATTAGCCTCTATATATCTATTGAAAATGATTTAGTGTATCCTTTGTTTTAGATCTTTTCTTCATTTCTTTGACCCCATATTTCTAAGCCTCTGATCCAAGCTTTAGTTCTAAAGAAAGAAGATCTAAAGATAAGCAATCATTTTGTTTTACTTCATACCAGCTAGAGATCAAAGCGACAAGCAAGCAGACTCCATGAAAACAAAATTAACTGCCTTTTTTCATTCTGGCCGGATAATGTCCACTCTTCTTCAGACTAACACTTAACTCCATTTTCTACAATCTATTAAGCAAGCACTGCAGAGTTGATGCATTTTATATGAAGCCGCAGCATGTGATGTTCAACCTTTGATTTAAAGGTACTGGATGCTCTTCTGAATTAAATTTGAAGTCTCACATCTTTTAAATCCAAAATGCCAAAAAGTATCATTAATCTGAATAAACCTCATTGAAATGACTAAAAAGAAACGTAGAATGTTCTTTTGTATTGGGTCAGACCATTCATCACTAAACCTTCTACTCTATGTTACAGTTTGTTGCAGAAAAATCAAATCCAGAAAGCACACACTGAGAACGGATTCAGCTGGATTCATTAACTTCTTTATATATAACAAATGGATAAATGTACAATACCAATAGTAGATTCTTTTAACGTGGTAGAAGTTACAAGCCGAAGACAAGCAGGAGAGAATATTCATGACATGGTAACAAGGTCAGCCAATGAATAGGCATAGCAACTGAGTCAGCCAATGGGAGCTTAAACAGGTCTGAGTCTGTGCTGAGAATTGAAACAAGACTGATCTCTGTCTGTTCTGAACTCTGAGATGAAACTCAGTTGCTATGCCTATTCATTGGCTGACCTTGTTACCATGTCTCTCCCAGTCATGAATATTCTAACACTCTGGTGTAATAAAATGAAATTGTCTAATAAAATGAAATTCAATTGTGAAAAAAGTAAGGTCCTACATATAGGCAAGAAAAACCAAATGCACAAGTACAGTATAGGTGGTACCTTGCTCAATAGTAGCAACTGTGAGAGGGATCTCGGAATCCTAGTGGACAACCATTTAAATATGAGCCAGCAGTGTGCAGCAGCTGCCAAAAAAGCCAACACAGTTCTAGGCTGCATCAACAGAGGGATAGAATCTAGATCGCGTGAAGTGTTAATGCCACTGTATAGTGCCTTGGTAAGGCCACACCTGGAATACTGCATACAGTTTTGGTCGCCACGATGTAGAAAAGACGTGGAGACTCTGGAAAGAGTGCAAAGAAGAGCAACCAAGATGATTAGAGGACTGGAGACTAAGACATATGAAGAACGGCTGCAGGAACTGGGTATGTCTAGTTTGATGAAGAGAAGGACCAGGGGAGACATGATAGCAGTGTTCCGATATCTCAGAGGGTGCCACAAAGAAGAGGGAGTCAAACTTTTCTCCAAGACACCTGGGGGCAGGACAAGGAGCAATGGGTGGAAACTAACCAAGGAGAGAAGCAACTTAGAACTAAGGAGAAATTTCCTAACAGTAAGAACAATTAACCTCTGGAACAGCTTGCCTCCAGCAGTTGTGAATGCCCCAACCCTGGAAGTCTTTAAAAAGATGTTAGACAGCCATTTGTCTGAAATGGTATAAGATTCCTGCCCATGCAGGGGGTTGGACTAGAAGACCTACAAGGTCCCTTCCAACTCTGCTATTGTATTGTATTGTATTGTATTGGTAGTGGCACTTTCAGACATATGGAGTTTCCACTCTCTTTGATTTTCCAGGATGAGAAGATGGCCGGTTTCTGGGTCATCCAGATGCTGTTCTAACTAGGTCTTCTTCCTTTCTCAGCAAAGCCACAATGTTTCATCATTGAAAAAAGCTGAGTCAAGTTGCCCACAACCAGAAATTCATGTCTAGTGAACACAACCATTTCTTATGTGTTTTTGCTCTGGGAATTCTGTCTATGCTGTTGTCATGAGTTTCTATTATAAGGTGGTATCATGGTCATAAATTATTCCACTGCTTAGTCATATCATGATACACTCTATTTACTCTACTCCTTCCAAAGCTGAGACAAGGCGTTCTACAATTTGTAAGAAAGACTTTCCTGGGCTCAATCCAAGCGTCCATCTACTTCTTTCCACAATTGCTGGCCACATGCTTCTAAGAAGCCTATTAATAGAGCTTGGGGGATGCAGCTTTTCAGTAAATAATCCTTTCAGCAAATGAGCCCTTAATTCACTTTTAGTTTTGTTTACTGCCTTCAAGTCAGTTTTGATTCCTGGTGACTGCCTGGATGAGCTCCTCCACTTTTCTTGGCAAGGTTTTTGGAAGTGACCTACTATTGTCTCCTTCCTACAAATATAATATTGTATCTCACTTGGCCTTGGTAAACATACCCCTTTCTAATACTACCGTATTTTTCAGACTATAAGACGCACTGGAGTATAAGATGCACCATGATTTTGAAGAGGTAAATTTTTTTAAAAAAGTTTTTGCACTCTGCAGGCCTCCCAAACCCTCTGCACGCCTCGCTTTTTGCCCCCCCAAAAGGGGGGGGCATGCAGGTCTTTGGGAGGCTTATCCAGGGGGCTGGGCAAAAATGAGCAAAAAAAGGCCTGGTTTTTTGCAAACAAAAAGGGGGGCATGCAGAGGCTTTGGGGGGCTTGTAGAGTGCTCCCAGGGACTGGGGGGCAAAAACTGCCCGTTTTCTTCTCTTTTTTGCCCTCCCCAGCCCCCAGGAGCACTTTGCCAGCCTTGCAAACCCTCTGCACATCCATTTTTGCAAAGGGGGAGGGGTTTCGGTAGAACAAAAATGATGTATTCTGTGTATAAGATGCACCCAGATTTTCACGCTCTTTTTTGAGGGAAAAGGGTGCATCTTATACTCCAAAAAATACAGTAATTGGAAAATATCCAGATCAAGAAATGATCTATTTACAAGACAGACTCAGAAGGAAATAAAACATTAAAAAACCAACCATAAAATCTCATATCACTCAGTACATACAGATACAGTAAAAACTGCTCAGACATATCTTCAAAAATCTTACAAGAAAATCTGAAAAATGCATTTCTCTTCCAAAAATGCAGCAAGGGTGTACTTGTTTGTAATTACTGTAGTCAAATTTTTTTACATCAGCTATTTTCCAACAACAGAATATTCTCCATTGATGTAGATGTAGAAACCAAGACCTGTGGTGAGATTGTGCTTATTTTTCCTACATCTTATTAATTAGACATTCCAAGACCTTATAATGTCACACACAATCTCATGGATTCATACATTTCCATACCACCCAATGTGAGAAATGCTATTGTTATTCAATACAGCTAGACTTATACCTTATATACATTTAGTCCTCGACTTATAACTATTTGTTTAGTGACCATGAAAATGGCACTGAAAAAAGTTACTTATGACCTGTTTTCACACTTATGACTGTTGTAGCACCCCTATGGTCATTGATCAAAGTTCAGATTCTTGATAGCTCATATTTATGATGGTTGCAGTGTCCTGGGGTCATGTGATCATCTTTTGCAACCTTTTGACAAGCAATGGAAAAGCCAGATTTACTTTACAACCGTGTTGCTAACTTAAAAACTGTTGCCGTTCACTTAACAACTAGCAAGAAAGATTGTAAAATGAGTTAAAATTCATTTAACAACTGTCTTGCTTAGCAACAGAAATGTTGGGATCAGTTGTCGTTGTAAGTTGAGGACTACCTGCATTGCCTACATAAGATACCTGCGTAGGATATCTAGTATTAAATACATTCATATGAAAAGTAAAAATGGAATTCATGATCTCCCAGGAGTTCTCGTTCAATGCCTTTAACCACCACATCAAACTGGTTCTCACGCTAAACGCTAAACGGTTACCGATCAGATATCGGAAAGGTTATGTTCAAAAATTAACAATGGGGAACTTTCCAATGATCATTTTCAATCACCACAAAAATGTAAGCAGATTTCATTCTAAATTAAGAATTGGGCAGGAGGTTCAACTCCAGAATATATTGCTATTTTTGCTTCAAGTAAAAGAATCTTCATCCAGAAAGACCCCAGGATGAATGCTGGGATCTTGCAATTTTGTAAATTATTGTCTTTCAAAACTTAATTTGTACATCACAGGTAGAGAGAATGGTTTCAGTTTCTTGAAAGCAGGGTGATTATGTTCTATTTCATCTGCCACCTAGTGGCCAATAATAAACGGATAACAACTAATAACTGAATGCCTTTATATAGGTTTATCAAAGTAGTAATACAAGACGCTGTGGCATGATTAATTTGAACAGTGGATATAGTTATTTTTATGCAGCCTTTTTTCTCCAAACATGACTTGCAGAGGATGTACTGTTTCTTTCTTTTTTCTGTCCTCTTTTTCAAGCACTGAATTCAAGTGCATTAAATCCTCCATAGAGCAAACTATAATCTTCATTCCTTCCCTCCCTCCCTTCCTGATTGGGGATGAATGACCATTACATTTCCTCCCGTTTGTTGTTTGCACTAAGGTTTATCCAACTATGAATTTTGGGCTAATTAAAAATATTAACAAAATAAATAACAGAACAATAAACAATGAGGGGTTCTTGCTACTCTTTGAGCTTGGTTGTTTTCTTGCAGGTGTTTCATTACCCAAACAGGTAATATCATCCGTGCTAGAAGAAAGTGAGTTTCGCTCTCTGTTTATATATTACCGTATTTTTCAGAGTATAAGACGCACCTTTTTTCCTCTAAAAAGAGGCTGAAAATCTGGGTGCATCTTATACATCGAATACAGCAATTTTTTGCCTCCTGAAACCCTGCCCCTTCACCAAAATGGCCCTGCGCATACCCTTATGGAGGCTTCCAGAGAGCTCCTGGGGGCTGGGGAGGGCAGAAATGAGTAAAAAACAGGGCGTTTTTGCCCCCCCAGCCCCCAGCAGCACTCTATAAGCCTCCATAGGGCTATGCATGCTATTTTTTGACCAAAATCGGCCCATTTTCACGAAAAAACCTGGCTGTTTTTCCTCCCCCAGGAGCACTCTGCAAGCCCCCCCAAGACCATTCATGCCTTTTATTTGAAAAAAAAAATGGACCCATTTTCGCGAAAAACAGGCCATTTGGGGGAGGTTTGCAGAGTGCAAAAGGGTTTTTCCCCCCTTTCGGAAAGCTAGAGTGATTGATGAGAATTACGTTGGTCAAGTACTGTGCCTGCAGAAACAAAGATTTGTTCCAAAGGTGGTCAGTGATTTCCTTCTCCAGCACATGGGTAAATACACCTGGAAACATCTACCTACCTACCTACCTGCCTACCTACCTACCCTCTCTCTCTCTCCCTACCTATCTACTGTATTTCTCTCTCTCTCTCTCTCTCTCTCTCTCTATTTCTCTCTCTATTTTTCTCTCTCTATCCCTCTACCTTCCTACCTATCTACACTCCCTCCCTCCCTCCCTACTGTATTTCTCTCTCCCCCTCTATCTACCTATCTACCTACTCTCTGTCCCCCCCACCTATCTACTGTATTTCTCTCTCTCTATTTCTCTCTCTCTCTATCCCTCTACCTACTTATCTATCTACATACACTCTCACCCTACTTACCTACTTACTATACTTCTCTCTCTCTCCCCCCACCTACCTACCTACCTACCTACCTACCTACCTACTCTCTCTCTCCTTCCCTCCCTACTGTATTTATCTCTCTTTCTCTCCCTCTCTATCCCTCTATCTACCTACCTACCTACTTTTTTAAAAAAAATTGCCTCTTCAAAACCTGGGTGCGTCTTATACTCCAGTGCGTCTTATACTTCGAAAAATATGGTAATGATGTTGCTTCGTTTGGTAATAAAAAGTCTGCAAAAAAACAACTAAGTCCAGAGAGCAGCAAGGACCTCTAATTTTAACCCTGAGCTACAAATATTCTCCTTTACCAATACAATAAACAGTATAAAGTACTGTTTTAGGGATAGCAGTAAAGGTAATGTTTCCCCTCGCACATATGTACTAGTCGTTCCCGACTCTAGGGGCCAGTGCTCATTTCCATTTCAAAGCCAAAGAGCCAGCGCTGTCTGAAGATGTCTCCGTGGTCATGTGGCCGGCATGACTAAACGCTGAAGGTGCACGGAATGCTCTTACTTTCCCATCAAAGGTGGTCCCTTATTTTTCTACTTGCATTTTTTACGTGCTTTTGAACTGCTAGGTTGGCAGAAGTTGGGACAAGTAATGGGAGCTCACTCCGTTACACGGCGCTAGGGATTCGAACCGCCGACCTTTCTGACCGACAAGCTTAGTGCCTTAGCCACTGAGCCACTGCGTCCCTAGGGATAGCAGTAGCATCATGCAAAGGAGGAAGAAATCACTGTCACTAGTCACTGTCCCTAGGATATCTAATCGTGGCAAAGTTGATCCAAGAACAAAATGGGGTGCAAGGTGTCTTTGTTGAAACCCTCATAACCTTGCAGGATCAAGGGATGAAGAAACTGTTAAGATCTTCAACTACAACAAGCTCTTCAAGTCCATTCTACTAAGATGCTTGTTGTCTTTGAAGAAATGTAATGAAAATGTTTAAAGGCTTCCAGCGCCAGGGAGATAAGAAGCGTAGCAACTGGAAACATCTGAAACAATGATTTCAGTGTTAAAAGACGCCTTACAGAATTTGTCTGATCTGAATGTCAGCAGTAACATTTTTTGGGAAATATCCCCTCAATCTGGTGCCAGACGCTTCTACACTTAAAGGCTGGGAATTCTAATCCCAACATATCTGAAAGACACATCTCCAGGTTGGAGAAGACTACGGTATTTTAGCCTAAGGTATGGAAGCACCACCCAGTTCTAAAACTCTGGGAATGGTCTGATTTAATTGAGGTGGAGATAATTGAATCTGACTGGATGCTTTGTTTTGGAAAACGATTTCATTTTCCCACAGACGTGCACAGGAATGAATATATATATGTAGGTTTTGGTTTATTCGGGTCTTTTCCCGTGTAAAATTAAGAGTGTTTTTGCAACGTTTCGATGAGATCACACCCATCATCATCAGGCTGGAGCCTTTGTTTTCTTGTGAGAAAACAAGAAAACAAAGGCTCCAGCCTAATGATGATGGGTGTGATCCCATCGAAACGTTGCAAAAACACTCTTAACTTTACACGGGAAAAGATCCGAATAAACCAAAACCTACATACCTATACCCATGAAAATCTACGAAAACATATACATATATACACATACATACATACATACATACATACATACATACACACACATATACATACACACACACACTCACTCACATATATATATGTACATACATATATATGTTAGGTTTTTGAGCTAATAAATAAATGAATAAGGGAGACTAGGATAGATCTATTTCAAGCTATTTAGCTTTCATCAGCTAACCATACCCTTACTGGGATTCGAACCAGGAAAGTATTACATCTATCCAAGTTTCCTTTATTATTTATTTATTTATTTATTTATTTATTTATTTATTTATTTATTTATTTATCAGCTCAAAAACCTTATATATACAAAGTACACAACAAAACTAATAGCTTTCTGTTTAGATGGTCTGTGGTGATGAGCCAAAAGGCAGAAAAGGAAAGCAGTATACTTCCTCCCTTAATTGGGGCTTAACAGGTTGTGATACAAGCACATACATACATACATACATACATACATACATACATACATACATACATACATACATACTCCAAAACCCTTTGTTTTCTTCTTTTTTAAAATGATAAGTTGGGATATTTTAAAAACAAATTTCAGTGAGAGAGATCAAAATTTCATGGAGCTTCACAGCAGGAAGACCCATCCAATCTGACCAGATAAATGAAATTCTATTTAGAAGCAAAAAGATGGAACAGAATTTTGGACTGTTAATATGCAAAATATCTACGCCGGCTTTTCCACTGTTCATGTGAGGACTTTAATTCCCAGCATTCTCATCAAAGACCATATTGGCTGGGACCAATCAGAAGGTAGGAAGGTTGTCCTTCCTACGACTGTGTAATAACCACTGCTGGTAACCCAATGAATACATACTTATACTCCTTCCTACAACTGTGTACTAGCCTTTGCTTGTAACTCAGTGAATACATGCTCCAACTCCAGGAGAGCAAACTTTGCTAAGTCAAGTCAAGCTGCACAAGGCGGAGACCTGAAAATCAGCTGGTCAGCGGGAGGTGCGCGCACATGCATGGTGGAGCTGAGCTGGGTGACGGCTCGTGTGCTCGCAGAGAGGGCTCCGTGTTCCACCTGTGGCACATGTGCCATAGGTTCGCTATCATGGGTATAAGCCAATATGTGAAAAAAGAAGAATGGCCCATTGGGTGCCAGGTTGTTTACTATACTAATATGAGGCGTGGGCTAATGTAACAAAGCTCTTTCATTGCTAAAAAGTCCATTTCAAAATCTCCTCCTCCCCCCCCTCCTCTCCAGTGGTGGGTTTCAAATTTTTTAGAACCTACTTTGTAGGTGTGGCCTATTTTGTGGGCGTGGCTTGTCAGTCATGTGACATGGTGGGAGTGGCCACCTTTTAAAATGTGGTGAAACTCATTTAACAACGCTCTTGCTTAGCAACCAAAATTTTGGACTCAATTGTGATGATAAATTCTTTCTTTCTTTCTTTCTTTCTTTCTTTCTTTCTTTCTTTCTTTCTTTCTTTCTTTCTTTCTTTCTTTCTTTCTTTCCTTCCTTTCCTTTCCTTTCCTTTCCTTCCTGTTGGGTCACTGGCAGCGGCGGGCCAGATTTACTTCCAGGTACGCCGGTGGAACCCCCTCTCACCGGTTCTCTAAATTTCACCAACCGGCTCTCGCGAGTAGGTGCGAGCCTGCAGAAACCCACCACTGCTCCTCTCCCATGGCTAATAATAAAAGTGTTACCACTGAGCAATTACTTTGGTGCAGCTTCTTCATTTGGAATTCAAAAGGTTGAGCTGACTTTTGCAAGAGTGAAAGTGTTAGCAATCCAACCGTCACCCTCCCTGGATGCTCTAAATTCACTCAACAAAACTAGACTACTGAAAACAAAGCAGAACCATGACAAATGACAGACCAGCCTGCCCCCCCCCCTCCCCTCTGTTTCTAGACATAGGCAGGAGCAGTGGAGCAACAACAGCTCTTATTAGAGAAGAAAGTGGACGAACGTGCCCTTTGAGGTTAGTAAATCTTAACTAAGGACTAAACATCATTCATGCATATATAAATAAAGCCGAAAACATTTACAGTAACTAGGCAATGCATAATGAGATGGGGCATTTGGGCTCTAGCGATTCTAATTAACCTTCTCTATTTATTTATTTTTTTTAAAAAGAAGGCTTTTATTTTCCTGAAGTGTTTCAGTTATGTTTGTGTAGTGCGGTATCCATAATGGTAATAATCTCTTTCAAATGTTTGCATGGCTTGCCAAAATGGGTACGTTGTTTTAAAGAGAAACTCCATTCTCAGACGGTGGGATAAAAAAAATAAAGCTGGTATTGTATTCTGGAACTTTCTTTCATATGTTTGTATAGCCAACTGGCCCCCAATCAAACGTAGGCATAATCATTGGGAGTCAGTCCAAGATTGTTTCAGAATTGGTTCTTAGGGAAGTTGAGTGTAGGACAGATAGGTCAAGACAAAATTAAAAAATAAAGAGCATAGAGCAAAAGACAGAAAGACATTGTCACTTTTTAGGCCCTGTATATTCTGTTCTGGTTAACTAAGTTTTGTCCTTTAGAGCAGGGGTCTCCAACCTTTGCAACTTTAAGTCTGAAGGACTTCAGCTCCCAGAATTCTCCAGCCAGCAAAGCTGAAGTCCTTCAGACTTAAAGTTGCAAAGGTTGGAGACCCCTGCTTTAGAGCAAATGAGCGATACAGGCAGTCCTCAACTTACAGCAGTTCATTTAGTAACCATTTGAAGTTAAAACAACATTGAAAAAAGAGACTTCTGACCAGTGGTGCAATTCAGTCGGTTCTATCCGGTTCAGGAGAACCGGTAGTGGTGGTGGAGGGAGTCTCCGCCCAGCCACCCGGACGTCATCATATCCCGTTTTTGACGCTCTGTGCATGCACGGAGGTGGCATGTGCGAGCGAAGCTGGCGTGCACTCACATTTGCGAACCAGTGGCAAAGGTAAGTTGATTTCACCCTGCTTCGGACCATTTTTCACACTTTCAACTGTGGTAGCATCCTCATGTCACGTGATCAAAATTCAGACCCTGGACAACTGACTCGTATTTATAACAGTTGCCATGTCCCAGAGTCACGTGGTCCCCTTTTGCGACCTTTTGACAAGCAAAGTCAATGGGGAAGCCAGGTTCACTTAACAACAGCTTGACTAACTGAAGAACTGCAGTGATTCACTTAACTGTGGCAAGGAAAGTTATAAAATGGGGCTGAAGTCACTTAAAAAAAAATCTCGCTTAGCAACAGAAATGTTGGGCTCAATTGTGGTCATAGGTCGAGGACTACCGGTATTTCAGCAAGACATCTTTATTGATGAATGCCAGTGAGCCTCATTTATACCTGTAAATATTCACTTTTCTTTCTTTGCCTTTGGAAGCATCTTGTCAATGCCACAGGCTTTCAAAAACAGGGTGTTTAATATATCAATATATGTTGATTTTTAAAAGTTCAATTGCTAACAGAAAAAATGTTTTCTCGTAAGCAATAATAAAAAAAACATATTCAAGTGGAAGCCACATGACAGAAATGTATTACTGCACTTTTCTTCTGATCAACATTAACAAGATTAGGAAGGACATAAATGGTATTGACTATGAACATTAAAGGAAATGTTCCTCTCGCACATATATGCTAGTCGTTCCTGACTCTAGGGGACGGTGCTCATCTCCGTTTCAAAGACAGCGCTGTCTTGAAGAGTCTTGAAGAGTCTCCGTGGTCATGTGGCCGGCATGACTAAATTCCAAAGGTGCATGGAATGCTGTTACTTTCCCACCAAAGGTGGTTCCTATTTTTCTACTTGCATTTTTACATGCTTTTGAACTGCTAGGTTGGCAGAAGCTGGGACAAGTAATGGGAGCTCACCCCGTTACACGGCGCTGAAGCCTCCGGAGTGCGAAAAAACGGCCCTACAGGTAAACTGGACACTCAGGAATGGACTTCCAGTTTGCTCATAGGGCTGGTTTTAGCCCTCCGCAGCATTCAGGAGCCCTCAGGAGGCTTCCCTGAAGACTCCGGGGGGCAAAAAATGGCACTACGAGCAAACCGGAAGTCACCTCCGGGTTGCTCGTAGGGCCAATTTTAGCATTCAGGAGCATTCAGGAGGCTTCCCTGAAGGCTCCGGGGGATTAAACCGCCCCTACGAGCAACCCGGAAGTCACTTTGGCAAAGAGCTTCACTTCATGTGATTGTTTTAATCAGTAACACAATTTGCTTTGACAAGGCAT
This sequence comes from Rhabdophis nuchalis, assembly GCA_039707465.1. Classification (NCBI taxonomy): domain Eukaryota; kingdom Metazoa; phylum Chordata; class Lepidosauria; order Squamata; family Natricidae; genus Rhabdophis; species Rhabdophis nuchalis. The sequence continues at coordinate 14,269,011 of CM077648.1, read as the reverse complement.
GTGTCTTCACCTCAAAGACTTGACCTGTCATGTCAAATGGCCAGAAGAGGTTTCAACACATGAGCTGCGCATACAGAGAAGTCTATTTCAGCTCTTTGAACTAGTAAAGGAGTTTCAAAGAAGAGGCATAGCAAAGCCATCCAATTTTAAGAAATCTAGAACTATTGATGGTGGTCCCATCTCTCTTTTAAAACTCAGAGTAAGATTTAAAAAATTATCCTTAGGGCTTGACAGAGTGAGATGACATTAGATTGAATTATTAACCAATTATAATTAGCTGTCTAGAAATCTTTCTCCTCCTTTGTGCAGAGAGTCTTTGAAGGTTGAAATCAATCAACTTGATCACTCAGTTCCTATAAAACCAGTCAATCACCTTGTCTGTCTGTCTGTCTGTCTGTCTGTCTGTCTGTCTGTCTGTCTGTCTGTCTGTCTGTCTGTCTGTCTGTCTATCTATCTATCTATCTATCTATCTATCTATCTATCTATCTATCTATCTATCTATCTATCTATCATGTGTCTGTCTACCTCATACTACTCATTCCAGCCAATCGTTCACAACATTCCTTTATCTTACCATGCTTATCAAATGAGCAAAATTCAACCATTGAAATTGGACTGTTAATTTAATTTAATGGCCTAAAATAAATTTAACTCAAACCTAAGTGATGCTGTTCCCGGTGCTCTAGATTTTCACAAAGATTCGATTAATTGTCAATCAATCTAATGATAAAAGGTCTAAGGACTTTACCTAGGAGTGCAACATGTTAGTAGACAAATCAGCCCGATGCATTCTGTTTCTCCAAACATCCAATGCCCATCATACTTGCAAATCCAATCCAATCCAATCCAATCCAGTACCATCTAATATAATGACCAAAGGCCAGCAAACAATATATTTGCAAGCAACTTGCTAATTTAAAATAAAACCACAAATTAGTAGACTGAATGGGGGATAATACATAGATATGTAGGATACAATGATGAATATCCTTCATGTAAAAATGTCTCCTATCATATTCCTATGTCTCCCAACTCTATGGGTGTTTATACACCTGTTTGTCTGCACTACCAATTTGTAGTTTCAATGTTCTTGACTTACATCATGACAAAAATTAGAAACAACTCTAAACACTGAATGAGGGAAAGCCAAACCACCAGCAAAAGTGAAACAGCTATGGAACAGCACACCAATGCCTCGAATGTGCATAATTTATACCAGTTGCAAAATCCCATTTTTCTCTTAGTAAAAGTTCTGTATGCCATGTATACAGCTCTAGGCCCATTCTCTTTGCCAGGAACAAATATACAAATCTGCAGTACTGATATTTAGGAAATTGCACTATCAATTCCAAAAGAATACTGGGAATAAATTATTCCAGAAATGTTATTGCAACGAATAACATATGTGCCTGAGTTTTCGTGCTAGTGAAACTAAAGAATAGATTTACAAAGGCACACAATGTTAAACAATAGGTTCTTACTGGGTTGTTAAAAGTCTGTTTGGGTATAGGTTTCATTTACAGGACTCGGATTTTACAAGGACTCAGTGGGCTATATAACCATAATGCAGATTGTTACTTGCATTACGAGAATACTATTTAAACCTTTTATTGTGTTATATTTCCTTCGAGTTCATTGGGACTCGAGTTTCTTTTTACAAGGAATCATGGAAGAAACCCATTGGTTTAGAACAAAGAGACAAGAAGTATCCTGTTGCTCTTCAGAGTAAGGGGGGAAAAAAGATCGTAATCATTGCGTGATTTGAAAAACGAAACAGCTCCAAAATGATAAAATAACCAGAAGACCGCATAGGGGATAAATAAGTGGGTAAAAAAGTTAACTTTCAGACAGAATTATTCAGTTTCACCAAAAGGTCACGTCACTTAAAAACAAGGCACAAACCAAATCCATCACCTAGCAACTTTCAAAACCCTGAGTAGCAGATCGCAATCAGGAAGGAGTAAAGCTCCCACGATTTGTGCAAGGCGTTTTCTTAAAAAGACCCCGGCAGCATTCAGAATGCATTAGATGTAGATTAGAAAAGCGAGGGGCCGGCTCTCGCCTGATCCTCTCTTCTCGCTCCCTGCAGCTGGAAACAAAGCAAGTTTCATTTACCCAAAGCAACTCTGAACTCTCACCTTACTCCTTACAAGTGTTACTCCAGGCAGGGGGGGAAAAGATCCAGCTCCAGATGTCGAGGCTTCCAGCTTCGCCAACCCAGAGCTCTCGGGCTGCTACGGGGCTGCTTCCCAGCTCAGCCAGCCAGCCAGCCCTGTTTTGTGGCTTTGCCCCCTTTACTATCTGTGCGCTCGCTGCAGTTTCTCCCATGACTCCATCACGCAGGAATGGCAACAACTTTTCTCTCTGTCTAACACCGGTGCTTGGAAGGGACACGCGCATAAACATTGGCACGCATACACAGAGAGAGGCTGGAGCTGCTGAAGTTAGGGAGGGAAAAGAACCCAAGGACGGCACAAGGTGGACGGAATCGAAACAGGAAAAAAGTACGGAGGCACGCACAAATCCTTTGGACTGGCTTGCCTTTGGAAGTGGCGCTAAGTGATATAAATCACAGCTTGGGGGGAAGGTCAGAAGAGCAGAGCATAGACTCTGAAGCCAGCCTTCTCTGAGCTCCAGTCATAAACAAAACAAAAGAAGTATATATTTTTTGGACTACAAGGGTTTATTTTCAGACTCCGTGGATGTTTAGACGTGAGCCAGAGAAGGAGAAGTAAAAAAAGAAGGATTCAAATGCCAGCTCTCAGACTAAGAAAAGTTCAACCCCCAAAGATCCAGAAATCTTCCTTCCTTCCTTCCGTAGGAAGTTAGCACCCAGCCCTCTCCTAGAAAAATGAAATATCCTGGGAAATGTTGAAAAAGGCGGAATATTATGTTTCCCTGGATCAGAAATGGAGAAACGTGTTTTTAGGCAGGAAACAGACTCACTCTTAATAGCCCCCACTTTCCTTAATCGGCCAATAAAATGCCTGAGTCTTCATAACAAAGATCCCCGTTCTGCTCCAGGGTGATGGGATTAAGGCATGATAGTATTAGCCCTTTACTCATCTCACCGCAGGGCACCTGGGAAAGAAGCAATGTTCAACCAAACTTGGACTCAAAACACAGCTTAGAGAGTTGCCCCTGCATGGCCCCCATGGGAGTCTGACAACCAATCAGAATGCAAGATCAAGATCAAAGGCCAGAGAAGGAATAAAACCAGGAACTTTCAGCATCTCTGTCTCTTTCTTCTTCACCCAACATTTTCTGTTCAGGAGTTCAAGCGGTGGTCCTGTCCACCATTTAACCATCTTTCCAGTGTCTTTTTCCCCACCTGGAGCTGAACCCCGAAGGACATTTCTTCCAACACATCCAACCATCCATCTTCCTTCCTTCCATTTCTAAAACTCCCAATATGTAAGGAAAGGCCTTTTTAAAAACCCTCCACTTGCACCGGGTTGATGTTTTGACGGAGATCCTGCAAAACAATCTTTTTTCTCTCTCTCCCTTTAAGATCCTTTTGCAAGATCTGGGTCAAACATCATGTCAGAAGGAAGGGGGGGGGTGGCTTTTAAAAACACCCATACACACTGACAGACACACTAAAGTAGAAAGGATAGAAGTAATGGCTGATGGTGGTAGAAAGGAATTTATGGAATGAAATCCTGAAAGTCTTAATCAGATACCAACAAAGGCAGTGTGCTAAACATACTCATATTTCTTATTTGGATACAGGATATGAGGGTCAATTAATTTCAGTGAACATTTCATGGGAAAACAATCTGGTGAGCTAGAATCCATATGACAGGGAGTACAATTTATAGGAAAACAGAGGGGTGAGTGGAAAGCAATGGAAATGGAAAGCAATATGTACATTGTGAAGAGTTGACTATAGCCCAGAAAACAACACTAGTGGCCTAGTAGAAATGCATAATATTTACTATTGTTGATACAGGTTTATCCAGTTTTTTCACTTTAAAAAAAACACACACAAAGCAAAATTATTTTACATTTTAATATGATCAGTAAGTATTGATATTGTTTCCCATTGACTTATTGAACTCTTTCATAACCCTCCTCTGTTATTTTGATGCAAAACTTGCCTGCTTTCACCTGCCAGGGGTTTACTGTAAATTAAAATCGATTCTTTTAGAATGGAATTAAATATGTTCTTTTTTAAGATAGGTGGCTAAATTCTCACAGGGTCCAGCTATCAGCTACCAATAAGAAACAGTGCAATTCAGGATTTTGTCAAAAACCCGAAAATAAGCCCTCCCCGGATAATAAGCCCAATCAGGCTTTTGAGCGCATGCGCTCAAATAAGCTCTCCCCGAAAATATTGCAACCCCATAGTAGCCATGCTCGTTGATTCCTGCACCTCAAAAATAAGACCTCCCCAAAAAAAGAAGGTCATGCCCTTATTTCGGGGGTCAAAAGAAAATAAGACCCTGTCTTATTTTAGGGGAAACAAAAGCGTAAAAGTGAAGGTTCCACTGTCCAGTTGTATCCGATTTTAAGGGGCAGGGCTCATCTCAGTTTCTGGGCCGGGGGAACCAGTGTTGTCCGAAGACACTTTGGTGGTCATGTGACCAGCATGACTATACAATGAAAGCAGGGATGGGCTGCTGGGGCTTTGCCGAGGTTTGGGAGAACCTCTAGCTAAGATTCTGTGCAGTTCGGAGAACCCCCAAATCCCAAACCTGGCTGGCCCTGCCCACCCCATGGTGCCCCTCCCAGGAGTCCCCACGTGGCCCGTTTTGGATGCAGGTAAGTGCAGGGCACGCACAGAGGCTCAGGGAGAGAAGAAAATTGGCCTGATGAACTTTGTGAAGGCTGGAAATGGGCCCGTTTCTGGCCCCCAGAGGGCCTCCGGAGCCTGGGGAGGCTGTTTTCACCCTCCTGGAGGCTCAAGGAAAACCTCCAGAGCCCGAGGAGGACAAAAACACCACCCACCTTGGTGCAGGAGCCCGTCTAGGCCACGCTCACCATGGCCAGGCCCACCACCAGGTCTCCCATTGAGAGACTAAATCCAGCCCTGCTTACTGTTGAGTCCCGTATTTCTATCTGCTGAGACTTGAAATCTATCTTTCTCAGAGCCCTCCAGAGATATGGCACTGTTGCCCTATGTCTACTAAAACTTCAACTTACCTCTTTGCCTTTTTTCTATATATGTGTGCACGCTTCCAAAGAGATGGGACCCCTAAAAATGCTTGAAAATATAGAAAGCGCCATCGGTTGACATATGTCCTAGTAGCATCTCAGCTTATCATTTGGGGCGGGGGGGAGGACACCAATGAAGAGACTCGCACAAAAAATAGACCTGAATTTGTTCCATAATTCCTTACTTATTTGCACATCAGATGGAGTGTTATTGGGGGATTGGGGGGGGGGCGGGGAAGGATGCTACATATGCTCAGAGGAGTCACAAATCTTTAACACCTGTTAGCAGCATAAAGCCAACAAATTACAAGAAATGGGGACCAGATTCCATTCTAGTTTGTGCACAGATTGACTGTTAAAGACACTAAATGTGTATGGATTCCACATCTATGCACTGTAAATTCCACAGGAATTGATTGATGTGCAATTGCAAATATTTAGTAGACACCAAGGTCAAGAATGAAGGGAAAGGAGCCTAATTAGAAAATGGGTAAGTTTGCCCTTAGAGTAATTCTGTGCTCACATTTTCTGCTTTAGTTTACCCTTGGAAATAGGGACGTGACTTATCATTGTGCTTTTGTTTTCTCTTACACAACTTTTTATCACTCTGAAGTGTTCCTGACTCTTACACTTTCCAGGCTGAAAAAGACCCAAGGGAAGAGTTTTCTCTTGACGTTTCCTCTTGGGATTGAACAGCAGGGTTAGAAGCTGGGAAAATTTCAGGATGTTGGTAGAATGGGTTGTTTAATAACAAAGAGATATTTACAGTCATATTCCTTCTCCTCTTATCTATTAAAAGATAAAGGTTCCCCTCACACATGCTTGCTAGTTATTCCCTACTCTAGGGGGCGGTGCTCATCCCCGTTTCAAAGCCGAAGAGCTAGCGCTGTCCGAAGACATCTCCATGGTTATATGGCTGGCATGACTCAACGCCGAAGCGCACGGAGTGCTGTTACCTTCCCACCAAAATGATCCCTATTTTTCTACTTGTATTTCTACTTGTATTTTTTACGTGTTTTCGAACTGCTAGGTTGGCTGACACTGGGACAAGTAACGGGAGCCCACTTCATTACCCGGCGCTAGGGATTCGAACTGCTGAACTGCCAACCTTTCTGATCGACAAGCTCAGCATCTTAGCCACTGAGCCACCACGTCCCTTTCTATTTCTCATCTATTTCTTATTTCTTATCTATTATTTTTATTCTAATCATCAAAACCATATCATGACTTGATTTTCCCCCCTTTTTTCCCACTAAAGGCCAATAAAGGCTTTTCAATCACTGTTAAGCTTAGACAATGTACTGTCTTTAATTAAAGCAGTCAATTCAGCCATCTCAACAAAATTCCATCATCATCACCATCCCTTCCTCCATAATGGATGAAATGGAATCTTTCCATATTTGTGAATACAGGTAATCCTTGACTTACGTCTGGTTGCGTAGCAACCTTTGAGGTTATGAGGGACAACCCACTTTCCAAAATGGCCTTATAATCTGATTTTGAAGTTCTGACATGACCCTCTGTGGTCACATGACTGTATTTATAGCTGTTTGCAGCACCCTATGGTCATGTGAGCACAATTTATTATGGTTTTTCTGGAAACCAGTGTTTACTTATGGTTCCCAGTAAAATACAGCCCATAGTGAACAATAGGCTTAATTAACAACCTTTATAACTTTATAACTGCAGCATTTGCTTAGCAGCTGCCACACAATAGTTGTAAAAATGGACCTGGATCTTTACAACTTTCACGACTTGCAATGATAATTGCCAGACCTTGGTAACTTGAGGACTCCCTATATTTATTTTTATTTATTTGTTTGTTTTTATTCCACAAAAAGCAAGATGGTGGCTCCTATGGCGCTGCCCAGAGAACCAGTTTGTGAGCGTGGCAGGCATGGGTCGCTGCTGGTTCCAGATACCCAGGCCACCAAACCACTACCGGTTTGGCCAAACTGGTCCGAACCAGTAGGAACCCACCACTGGTACTAGGCTAGATAACCTTCTCTTTAGGAAGCTGGGATAATCTTAGGAAGACTTACTGAATCATACCTGAGTAGGCTGGGCCAGTGAGATCCCTTCTCCATTCACAGAAAGAATACTATGGAGAATACAACAGTCAGTTATCAGAAAATTATTTTCTCTGGATCTGTTTCCTAAAGGTGGAAAAGCATGTAGATCTGACTTTAGGAAGGGGTGATGGAGAGAAATGAACCATTAAGAGATGAGGGGAAAATAGTTCACTCCTGAGAAAGCAGGAAGAGTGATAAAGAACCCCCAGAATAGGCCACCTTGATATTCTTTGATAAGATAGAGTCGAGGGGAACACTGATGGCCTTTCTTTTATTCTACTCCACAGCAATAAAAAGCGTTCGTGAGACCCCTGCTTCTCCCGTTTCTTGACCTTGCCTTCCTTGAAGGGCTAACCGACAGGCTTTCTATTATCCCTGTTTAACTCAGTCCTTTTTCTAGGCGTCAGTGACAGCTCAGTCAAAGCTCTGAAGTGCAGCTGCCTGTCCTTTTTATTTTCTAATCATGCTTTTAGGTCCCACTCAGGGTTTAAAGAAACTCTGGAAATAAAGATGTTTTTGGGGAGGTTGGTGCTGTGCTTTACAATATTCCAATTTCCCATTTTCGTATATATATATTTCCTTCAAGATGATTATAAAATAGCTCTGTTTGCTATTTTTTAATGAAAAAGAAGACAAGAAGAAGTCTTGCATATAATGCAAGAATAATGCTGATAAGTGATATATTAGGCTGTATCGTTGTACAATTACAATGAAATATAAATGTGTAACTAGCAGCCTATTATAATAGCAGTGGCCACTGGAGGCTGAAGTAAAACTGATTTGGGAAGAGACCATTTTGTTAAGCGTGTGCAAGGTAGCTTCAATTTGTCCTGACAAAGATGTTCATGCCATGGAGACAATATGATTTTCTCTTTTGAGGTGAAAAGGTGAGACAATTTGTCTCAAGCTTTGCAGACTTGATCTGGCATTTCCAATAGCAAGAAATGGCTCAAATGCCCGTACTTGTTCATACAGAAGTCTTTTCTAGTTATTGAAACCGCTAGCAGGAATCACAGATGAGAGGTGAAGCATAGCCATTGCGTTCCCCTCTTCTTGTAGGAAATTGAAAAATAAAGATAGCCCAACCATTGTTTGAAACCACCAATAAGAGCAAAACTACTCTTATGGCTTAGACTTGACCTTGGGTGAGGCACAATCAAATGGGGTTATATGAGACCCTCTGAAGCAAAAATCAGGTTTGTAACCTGTAATAATTAGCAAAACTGTACAACTTAGTCTACAACTAACCAGAGAGTTAGTTGGCTGTAAGAACATGGTGAAGCCACTAAACATGTGTATTAATAGTAGAATTATATGGATTGAAGAACTGGAAAGAACATGAATAGAAGTAATTTAAATGTATAAATGATTGTGATTGATACTAAAACTATACTGTATAAGGAGATATTGAAAAATGGAAGAAGGAAAGATGGAACGTTGATTTAACTATGGAAATAGGAACAACAAAATAGGTGGAAAACACGTCTTTGAAAATTATAGTGATATGAGAGCAAGGAAAAAAGTTAAAATAGGGATAAAAGTAATGGGGGGAAAATAATAATTACATATTAATATGTTAAGATATACAAAAGGACAGAAAGATGGTTCAGAAAGACATGTATAAATAATATGAAACAATGGAGATGAAATGTAATGTTTAGGAATAATAAGACTATGTTTATGTGTACTGAAATGTATATTACCCAATTACCACACCATTCATGCATTGATACGTATATAGTATATTAAAAAAATTGATTGAAAAAAAGAAGAAGATGGTGAAGCCAGATTTTGGGCATATCTGTGAACTAATCAGAAGAGGGATTATGTAGACCCAACACATTTATGACAAAGGGGATTTTTTTTAGGAAGATTCTTAAAGAGGGCAATCCGAATATCTATTAAATATCTAATCTTATACAGAAAAAAAGAGAAGATTCTACTAGGAACTGATGTGGGAAAGCATGCATGCAAAATTCATCCTTTCCATCCAGCCTTAACTTTGACATTGGGCTGATCATCCAAAAGTGCAGTAATGTGTATTTTAATGAAAGCACAAATAGCTTATTTTGATATAATCAAAACACCACTATCTACCATCTGCTTCATTTAAGATTTGGAACGTACTTCATATTGTTATAAATTATAACAATATGAATATTATAAATTATATGGATAAATAAAGTTATATGAAAGTAAACATATGAGACTATTTCTCCTTGAAACCTTTTTTAAGGTAGCACCCTTTTTGGTGATCTGGTATTTAAGTACTGTCAACACTCTAGTAAAAACTCCGAGGTACAAAATATTATAACATGCTCTTTATCAAGGATAGTTAATTCTTGGCTAATTCCTTTTAAAATGAACTTTAGAACCAGATAGATAAGATAGCTAGAGAGCTAGGCAGACAGATGGACTGGCAGACAGACAGACATATCTATATCTATCTGCCCATATCTCTCACACTATTGTTGATTGGCATATAGTCAATCCCAAACATATTCATTTATATTTGGTATTTTTCCCATAGAATAATCTGGTTAGGGATAGCAATTGTTTTCTTTTATTTCTAAGACAGCTCATTGCACCTGCTATATTTTTTTTAAAAAAGAAATGAACACAGGTTTGCTAATAAGATGATGAGTACTGTTGAAATATGGGATAGTCAGAGGTTTTTTTTAAGTCCATTTTTTCCTGGCAATATAAGGAAAGAAGAAATACTATTTTTAATAACAGTTGCTTTCATTTTTACCTCAGACAGTGCTAAGGAGCCAAGCTATGTAGGAAGTCATTATTTATTCATCCCAATTGCTGAAAGCAAAGAATCCTCTACCGTATTTTTGCACTGGAGGGGTTTAGGAAAGTTTGTTTCTGTGTTTAATTTTTGTGGGTTTTGGCAAATTTAATAGCAGTTTGATAGTAAAGCCTCCAACCTTTGGAGAAGCCAAGAATGAGAAGAAACTTGTTAATCTATGCTTAAAAAGGAAGGCTTTGGATTCACAATGTGTTGTGTGAGCTACTCACTGTTGGTTCCTCTTTAAAGCAGGGGTCTCCAACCTTTGCAACTTTAAGTCTGAAGGACTTCAGCTCCCAGAATTCTCCAGCCAGCAAAGCTGGCTGGAGAATTCTAGGAGCTGAAGTCCTTCAGACTTAAAGTTGCAAAGATTGGAGACCCCTGCTTTAAACTATTTTTCATGGGACTCCAAAATGGTGGGACATCATAAAGAGCTTATGAACTATGTTATGTTGTCTCCTCCCACCGTCCCATATCATCATTTTGCCTTTAAATCCTGAATACTTCATGGCCTTGTAAAAATACCCATGAGATATATTGAAGTCTTGCTGTCAGGTCTCTCAGGAGGCATATAGCGTGAACAGCCCAATGATTCCTTGCTGCATCATTTATTCTGACCACAGCTAAGCCCTGGTTTCATTTTGTAACACCATCTGCCAGCACAGCCATATGTGAGAAGATTTCCATTTGCTATTAATGGGAAACCAGTTAAAAGACATTCTAAAAAAACCACCCCAAAACAGTTGTCCTTTTATCCCTTCTCTGAAATCACCGAATTCTGCCTTTGAAAACGAGCCAGGTTGTTATCGCTAATTCTAAGGAAAAATGCAACCGTCCTTCAGAGGCCTCTTTTTATTAAGTGTTGGTTATAAAAAAGAACTTTTGAAAGTTCCTTGTCTTCCGTATTAATGGTAGAATCATTCTCTTGAATGACAATGTGAGGTAGCTTCGAAGTCCAATTAGGTTTCCTTTGTTTTATCTACTTGAAGAGCCATTGTAATGGCAACAAAAACAGCAGAGTTTTTATATACAAAAGACATCTTCAGAAAATAAAGACAGAGATGGGGGAAGACCCAAAGCCATCTTATAGGCTTCCAGATATGCTAAATCAGCTCAAGGGGTAAAATAGCTATTAGGGAGAACTGAGACAAATGAATTGTTAAGGGAAAGAATTGAATATCTATTTCCATTTTCAAAAAAGGCCGACCATTCGGAATCCTGAACTGAAGTTACTCCATCTTGCAACATTTTGTTATGGGTTCTCTCTATTTATTACTAACCGATAACCCAGCATTGTCCGGGTATTTATTTATAGGGGGAAAATATCGGGACCAAACGTAATTTCTAAGGTTGGATTTTCCCCCTTATCAAAGGGAGCCCCCTTGTGGAGTACTGTGAAGCCGTTACAATGGCAACTCCACTGTGCTGTACAGTAGAAGCCATTTTATGGCAGTACGGTAGAAGCCATTTTAAGGCACAACAGGCAGTATCTTAACAGACACCATTCCCGAGCAGAGTTAGGGGTGTATTACCCCCCACAGTATTTTTTTCCAGAGAGTAAGTCATCTGTGTACCAAGTTTGGTTGAAATTGCTCGAGGCGTTCCAGAGTTATGCTGGAGAACACACACACACACACACACACACACACACAGCCATTTATATATTTATATATGTTGCATTTGTGCTGATATTATTTATTTATTTATCAGCACAAACACAATGTAACAAAGGCAACGAAAAAATAGCTTTCTGCCTGGATGGTCTCCTGTGGTGAGCCGAAAGACAGAAAAGGAAAGCAGTTCTGCTTCCTCCCATATTTGGGGCTTACCAGGATGTTGTGACACAATGTTTGTGTGTGTGTGTGTGTATATGTTGTAAATGTCAATTAAAAATTCTACAAAGTTTGCTTTTGGGAATCCCATCAATGAAGGCTGTCTCTTCCTGCCATGTCTACTTTCACTTCCTTTTGCTGATCTAAAAAGAAGAATAGGGCTTACATTTGCAAAGGATGACTAAAGAAAACACAGAGGCTTCCAAATCAGGCTGCTGATCTAAGCTTTCATTTAAAGGCCCAATTCTGCATTCCTCTCTTACAGCTGGGACAGTATTTATTTATCTATTTGTAAATAAATTGTAAAAGCAAGACAGGAAGAAAATTGACTTGTTTGAACTGTGCCGCCGGAGAGGTTCCTTTGTATTCCTTGGACAGCAAAGGTGACCAGCAACCAAGTACGGCAATGCATAACACAAGACATGTCACTGGAAGGGAAATAACACCACAAAGCTGCATCTCACTTATTTTGACCATGTCCTGCAGGGGAATTCATTGGAGAAAGCAATTCTATTTGAAAGAGTTAAGGAGACAGATTGCCAAAGAATATGGTGGCTGGACACACTCAAAACTGACACCAACCAGAGCATAGAAAAACTCAAAGAAGTAGTGGAAGATTGGAAGACGTGGAGAGATCTGGCCCATATAATCGCCAAGAGTCAGACGTGACTCAATGGATACCATCTATCAGTGGTGGGATTCAAAAATTTTTACTACTTGTTCTGTGGTTATGGCAGTGGAAGGATACTGTAAAATCTCCATTCCCACCCTACTCCAGGGGGAAGGTTACTGAAAAATCCCCATTTCCTCCCGATCAGCTGGGACTCGGGAGGCAGTGAATAGATGGGGGCAGGGCCAGTCAGAGGTGGTATTTGCCGCTTCTCTGAACTACTCAAAATTTCCTCTACCGGTTCTCCAGAACCAGTCAGAACTGGCTGAATACCACCTCTGACATGCCTTCCATCTAGCCTTAGTGTTAGCCTTCATTTTCTCATTCTCAGGCTGATTCTGCTGGGAGCAGGGGAAGGCCTCTTTATGTATGATCTTTGATGTTTTTGGAGAGGAATTTGAAACCAAGGATCTCTGTAAAAGTCACATTTGGAACAGATTTGGCTTCAGGGCAATGGGGAACATTTTGTTTGGATCAGGAGACTTTGCAGCATAAGAGTTCTCACCCCCTTGACGTCAATAGGCAAGAAAAGCCTAGTGTCACAAGGAAGAAAAGTGATGCAAACGTATGCATTTTAGTTGTTTCATGAAGAACTTTCTCACACATTCCCATGTGGTATCTTTATTTGATGTGTACATGTGGGGAGCAACCTAAAATTGAAGCTCTGTGAGATATCTTTGCATTTAGTTCTGAATTTTTACGTATTAAAAAAAAACAATTTCAGATTTTGCTCTCCATATGCGATCCAAGTTTCATACATGAAATAGAAAAGTATGGATTTTTTTTTACATGTGTCACTAGCCTGACAAACTGATTTACAAGGTTTGCAGATGTACAATTGTCACTCCTACCTTAAAAAATAAGGAAGGAATACAGTGATCCCTCGTTTTTCGCGGCTTCATGTTTCGCGGCTTCAGTGCTTCGCGGGTTTTTCAAAAATACAGAAAAAAAATAATGCATCGGTAGGAGGCAAGCGCCCCCTAGTGCTTGCTTTAAACGATGTCCACCAACTCAAGTTTCCGGTGCGAATCCTACTTCGCGGTTTTTCAGTTTTCGCAGAAGGTTCCGGTCCCCATTAACCGCGAAAAACGAGGGATCACTGTAGATGTGAATCCATCTCAGAAAAGGTCTTACATTGTTACTCCTTCCCTAGATTAGCTAATTACTCTTCATGGGTGTTGTTGGTGACCTAATTGTGTTGGGTATTAAAGGTAATGCAACTAGACCAGTTCAAGTAGCCCTCAACTTACAAGAGTTCATTTAGTGACCATTCAAAGTTACAACAGCAATGAAAAAAGTGACTTATGACTATTTTTCACACTTATGACCATTGCTGCATCCCCATGATCACGTGATCAAAATTTGGATGCTTGGCAACTGATTCGTATTTATGACAGTTGCCGTGTCCTGGGTCATAAGATAACCTTTTGCAACCTTCTGAGAAGCAAAGTCAAGGAAGAAGTCATATTCACTTAATAACTGTGTTACTAGTTTAACAACCGCAGCGATTGGCTTAACAACTATAGCAAGAATGGTTTTAAACGGGGCAAAATTCACTTAGCAAATGTCTCACTTAGCAGCAGAAATCTTGGGCTGAATTGTGGTCATAAGTCAAGGACTACCTGTGTATTGCCTCTAATACTTCTGATAGACAAGATGGGGAGATGGAAAGTGACAAGCACTCTAGACATGCATTGCAGCTTATACACATATGATGATAATTTTTATGTACGGTAAAAACTTCGCAAACTTCAGAATTATACCTATGAATCCTCAGAGTTAGATTTAAAAACTTAAATCTAAAAACTTCGCAAACTTCAGAATTATACCTATGAATCCTCAGAGTTAGATTTTTTAAATATGGTTAGTAACTTATTTGTGCCTGAAATAGAAACTATTCTGCATTGTTTAACAAAAACAGCCAGAGCCTCTCTACATTCCTGAGGAAATATTGCCCCAATCATATTTGGAATATTCATTGCAACAAATGCATAAAATCTGAAAAAAATCTGAAAAAGAAAAGCAAACTAAGCTATCTTCCCAAACCTCAGAGAACTGAAGAATACATATGAGAGACAATAAATGCCCCAAATTTAGATATTTTGTGAGCATTCCCTAACATATAGGGTAATGAATGTAGAACCATTATAATAATAATAATAATAATTTTAATATTTCTAAACCGCACCCTCTCCCCACAGGGACTCGGGGCGGTGCACAGGCCCAGTAAAACAATAGATACATACAAACATTTCATTAAAAATAAATTAAATCTAAACCTGCGCTAAAATTCCCCATTAAAACTGAGCTATATTATAAAATTATATATAGCAGATATACACATTCTGTAGTGTATGGTTCATTGATGGGCCTTCAACTTGATTTTTGAAACATTCCTCAAGATGCTCTTTAAATAAGTTTATGCCTTTCCTCTGCTGTCAAATGTTTGGAAAAGAATCTTGAGTGCATCAAACTGACACAAATTGTACTCAGTACATTGTGCAGAAATCCTTTCAGGCTTAACTGTCATGACCCCATAACGGCGAACAAAATATCCATTGCGCTGACGAAGCAACTTTCAACTTTCCGGTGCAAAGGAACTGTCACCAATGTTAGCAGGTATAATCCTGAAATTCTATTCCCATGCTACTGTACTTATCAACCACAACTTCCAGTGATGCGGTGCAAATAAAGAAAATAAGGGTACTGGTTAAAAATGGATTTTAAGTATGCTTAAAAAGTGCTCCTACATCACCAGGTTTTCTTTGTTCTGTATAGAATAGAATACTTTATTTAGTCAAGTGTGGTTCCGAAATGGTATAGGGCGGTGATGGCAAACCTTTTAGACACTGAGTGCCCAAACTGCGCACGTGCATGCCTAAATGGAAAGGTGCATGTGCGCGCACAAATGTATACATGCACAGATATGTGCACGCATGTGCAACAGAGACCCAAAGACCAGCTGGCTGGCAGGAGGCGGGCCATCCGAACACTAGCAGCATGGCAAGAGGTAAGATCTTTTTCTTTTGTGAGCTTCTGTTTCATCGTTTGCAGGGAAACAGAAGCTCACAAAACACCATGGAGATCTGACATGAGGTGCGGCACATGTGCCAGCAGAGAAGGTTCTGTGTGCCACCTCTGGTACACATGCCATAGGTTCGCCATCACAGGTATAGAGTTTACTGCCTAAGCAGCGGGTTGAAGACCTCCAAGGCCCTAGAACAGGGGTCCCCAAACTGCGGGTTGTGGACCGGTGCCGGTCCGTGGTTTGATAGTAACTGGGCCGGAGTGAGCGGCGGAGAGAGTAGCGCAACTCTTAGGAAAGTGTAGCAAACGCTCTGCTATCCTGGCTCCCAGGGGAAGGACTGGGGCAATGGCCTGCATTGGGGGGGGTCGGGGCACCACCCGGGCCTGCGCGGGGAGAAGGGGCTGCCAGGCCCTCCTGCCCGGGATGCAGCCCGTCCTTCCCTGCCCCAGCCGAGGACCCCTGGCAGCTTTCCCGCCTGGTTGCACGTGACCGCTGAACGCGCGCGCGGCCCACGTGACTCGACTCACCCGCTGGAGGCTCCCACCGGTCTGCGGAATTTTTTTTACATGAAACCGGTCCCTGGTGCCAAAAAGGTTGGGGACCCCTGCCCTCGAAGACCTCCAAGGTCCCTTCCAACTCAATTTACTATTACAATGTAATTATTCTATTCCATTCCATTAAAAGTCTGCAACAGTAAAAGGGGGAAATGAGAGGTAATAAAAAGAATAAATAATACTATAGTCACATTCTAACCTACATATGCATATACATTAGACAGAACTTAATAATCACGCCGCCCTGGGTCCATTTTGGAGAAGGGCGGGGTATAAATTTAATAAAATAAAATAAATAAATAAATAAATACTGTGTTTGTCAATTGCAAATATTAGGTGTTCAGCAGAGTGATAGCACTTGAGTTTGAGGGGGGGGACTTTAACAGATTAACAGAGTTGGAAGGGACCTTGCAGGTCATCTAGTCCAACCCCTTGCCCAAGCAGGAGACCCTACATGTGCCTCTACCTAGGATCGAACTCACAACCTCCTGCTTGTGAGGCAAGAGCTCTACCTCTAGGTCACAGCAGCTTCCCTGTTCCTGTGTCTAGTTGTTTTGGCATACAATGCCCTATAGTGCTGTCCCAAGGGAAGAAACTGAAACAGTTTGTGTCCAGCATGCGAGGAGGCCTGCAGATATCTTTCCAGCCCTCCTTCTGACCCACACGATATACAGGTCTTTTATGGAAGGCAGTATGCACAGAATAGTGGGTGGGATAAGATGTTGAGACTCTAGAAAGAGTACAGAGAACAGCAACAAAGATAATTAGGGAACTGGAGGCTAAAACATATAAAGAACAGTTGATGGAATTGGAATTGGAGATTGGACAACCGTTTATCTGAAATGGTGTAGTAATTTGTAATAGTAAAATGGTAATTTGTAATAGTAAAACAGTAATTTCCTGCTTGAGCAAGGGGTTGTATTAAAAGACACCCAAGGTCCCTTCCAACTCTGTCATTCTGTTATATGTGTAGAGGAAAGAAGGACTTGCTTTAAACAATTTGCTTTATTCCTTCAGCAGAAATCTGCCTCAGGCAGAGTTGGGTTCATAGGAAAAAAGTGGGACTTTCATGGCAATGTCATGCCTGACCTCATCTTGATCCCAGGCCTCGTTGGGACATTCCTGCGTGCTTCACCCGGTTTCTTTTGCAAACTGTGTCACTTTTCCAGTAGAAAGGTAGATGATGATGAATGACAGAGGAAACCTCACCGAACAATAAGGCATGGCTGTAAGATTTATAAGCTTTTAGCACCGATAAGGCTGTTTGGCACAGGATGCGATAGAGCCCTAAAAGATCATCAGATGTCCATAAACTTGAAGACCCACCTAAAGAGGAGCACATGCAGCTCCATTTCCTTCTCCAAGGGGAGGATATGAATAAATTTTAGATTCATAAATTCAGAGGAAGAATGTGAGTATGCAAAGATTGCCGAATAGAAAATTGCTAGTCTGAAGTGGGTGGGCAAAGGGGAGAGGGTGGCATTATTTCATTCACTTTGGCAGCTCTTTCCAAGGGTAGTTTGCAAACTGAGCTAGGAAAGGCCTTGCATGTGTTATGAGGATGTCTTAGCATGTGATATATCACATGCTCCTATTTTCTTTCCCCCACTCCATCACTGAAGATCCTCATTCACTGTTGACTTATTAATAACAGGATGCCTTTGGTGCTATAAATCAGCTGGTAGCCTCCTCCGCAAAGGCCTATTACAATGCGCTCTATATAGGGCTGGCTTGATTTGAGATATGGATTCCACTTTGAAAGTCAGGAAGCACTTGCAGACCTGTCTGTTCTCCCAAACCTTGGAGCACATCATCAGTATCAGATCTGCAGTCAACATCTCCCAGTATGTCATAGGTCCAGTGGTTCTTCCAATTGATATACAATACTGAAGAAAACATGATACAATGCATATACACATTCAATGTACCCCACGCTAATTGCAGTGTTATTACAGCTCTGCTCTGCTTACATAATGCTATTTCACTAAGGCATCTCCTGTTACATTTTAGCAGAGAAAACAGTCCTCCATTTGAGTGTGTGTGTGTAAGAAAGACCAAGTGAATTTCAGGTTCAAAATCAAAAGCTAAATGAATGGAAGGCAGAGGGCTTGAAATTCTTGCCTATTCGTACTTAGCCCATAACCAGGTTGTCTACAGGGCTGTATTCAAGTGTGGAAATCAGGAAAACCAGGCACTTCAAATGAATATAAGGATTTATTGCAAACTTAAGCTCTCTACAAGTATCCTAGCTACTAACAGTCAAAGTGTATTGGTGGTAGATAAGAGTTAATGGAATTTAAGATGGTCTGGATTTAGATCTCTTGGACTCATGACTTATGGTGTAGTTTGACTCTTCCCTAGGCTTCCCTAGGCTCAGCCTAGTCTTCTACATAGAGCGTAAGCCTCTGTAAGAATCTGAACTACTAATGGTCAAAGCAAATTGGGGGTAGATAAGAGTTGATGGAATTCAAGGAGGACTGAACTTAGATCTCTTGTGGGCACAAAGGGACTTGAGAATGATGATACATTTGATGCCTCCCTTGGGCTAAGACTGATCAACTTCTACAGTTGTGTGTCAACAGTCAACATGTGACTACAATCGTGTGATTGAAATGGTCATCTTGACTTTTTGAACTGTTTCTGAAGATATCCCTGTTCCAGCTCACAGATTTTAAACACATTACTTGTTAAACTTTGTATATTGCAAACAATATATTTCACTAAAATATAACCAGTATTTCTACATCTGCATTATCTTTCTCAATTAGCCTTTGCACAATATACTCTAATTATTTATATAATCGCCCAGTGGCTAGCTGCATTATTAATAAAAGTTAAGTCTATTATACTTAACTATACTTAACTTAATAGAAGTCTATTAATATATTTTTTTTAAATGCTATATTAAGTTGTCCATGTTGACTTTTCTTTACTTAGTTAGTCCTTACTTTGGATCTAAAATGGATCTGCAGAAATAATTCTGTTATATTTGTGAGACCTCTATGAAAATAAAGCATGCATCCCACACATATAATTATGTCATAAGAGAATAGTTCTTTTTCATAAAATGTTCTACTTTCCATCATTAATAGCAAGGTTCTTTTGGTGTTCAAAAATTTACTTCTATTAGATGATGGTTACTTAGCAGAGTGAGCTACTTTATTTCTTTAAACTACTCAGACACATGCATAGATACCAGTTTTCATTGTATATGGCAAATGCTGTTAAAAAAAACAATCCCTATTGACAATACCAGAATCACTAGGGGCAGCTTCTATAATTACAAAAATATCTGTTCAAGCAAGTTTATCTACAGTTGCTGGCAGAAATTCCCACACAGGGAGCCCACCTCTGTGGACAGCTCATTCACACAATGAAATCCACAAGGGTGAATCTTTTTCTTGGGTCATTATTAAACAAGTATCATTAAGTCTTTCTGCAACAAATGAAACATCCTTGATAACGGCTTAATTGGAACTTACGGAAAAAGACTTTTTCTTCATGCCTTGGAAACATAAAGCTAAGCATCAATGAAATTTTTCACAGATTCAGCAAAAGGTGAATTAGTTGAATTAGTTATCTGCAGCATGAAAATAAAGGTGGCTATCTAAGTTAAATGCTTGCTTAAAAATTCATTTTACTAATTGCCAGTATTACAATAATAGAACTATTATTATAAAACTATTGCTTGAGGCATGAAAAAAAATAACGGTTGGAATATAATGCATTAGGAAATCAAACCATATTATGTTTTGCTAAAGCAGATGCTGCATTGTGGTGCTGAATCAGCAGCTCTGGCAAAGATAATCCCAATTGATTTCACATTAAAATTACCCATTGATTTCCTTCTTGGTTTTCCAGGGGATTGAGTCTATCTGCGCAATTAATGTGTGCAAAGATTTCCTCTTAATCCATTAAAAGTGCTTATTTACAGATCTGTATCTCAGTGATAATCAACCAGGTCTAATCCAGCACAGAATTGATAAACTGTCTTGCCATTTGTGCCCCATACATAAAATCAATGCATGAGTTTCTGTTCTTTTTTTTCTTCAGCATTTGCAATTTGAAGCGGGAAGGGGGGGGGGGGAAAGAAACCAGCTTCAGCATTTGAATTGATAGGATCAATCCATTCCTCTGCATTACCGTTCTTGAAGAAAGTCAATGGAATTGTTTTTAAAAGTTTTTTATTTGTTTTAGTCCTTGGTATAAACGGTGATTTCATTAAATTAGAGATTGCATAAGCTAAAACCAAAAGGCTTGGAAAACCGAGCCTTTTCAAATGGTGAAGAAGAAGAAGAAATTAGGAGAGTATCCTTGGGGAAGGGATTTTCAAAAGCAAAGCATCACAAACGCAGAATTGTACCTCTCGTCTCCAACTGACACACCCCATGACCATTATACCACTTTCCCTCCTCCCAGAAAAAACCCACAAAATGATTCTTGTGCCTGTTTCAGAAAGAAAAAAACCCTGCCTAAAAGTGCCTAAGAAGTCCTTACTCCACATTAAAGCTGGCCTGTGTTTTCCAAAACACAGTGGGAGTGAAAGAAAAGTAGCTGCCATTGCCACGTAATATCACACACTTTCCAAGACCTTTATTTTGTGGGCCTTTATTTGAAGCGGCAAAAGGACTTTTTTGCTTTCTTCTGTGGAAGTCTATAACCCTTCCCCCATCCCCTTTCCTAAGGGACATCCCTCCAAGCTGGCCCTGATATGATCAAGGTTTCCAGAAAGAGGATGATCAGCTGCTTTCCTATGTTGCAATGAAAACAATGAAACCTTAACGCTAGAGGGATTTTATGGAAGTTGAGGTCGAACATATTTCTGGGACAGCAGGTTGAGAAAATGGTTTCATTGTATTGTAATTGTATTGTTTCATATATACAGTAGCATAATTATATACACATTGAATTAATGTAAGTTATACAGCACTTATCAGGAAACATTTCTAGCAGGACTACCATCTGGTAAACTCGAAAGATTCCTTTTTCTCACCATCCGAACTAGACTTTGTTGTTTCTCTGCATCATATATGTGGGTATATACATAATTTTGCATTTATTTATTTAGTCATGTTAATGTAGTGTGTATTGGAGTTGGTATCCCTTTGAGAGCTGTATGCAATGGAATTTCATTTTAATGTATGCTGATTAGCGTACATTCAAAGTGACAATAAAGTTATTATTCTATTCTATTCTATTCTATTCTATTCTATTCTATTCTATTCTGGAACAACTTGCCTCCAGAAGTTGTGAATGCTCCAATACAGGAAGTTTTTAAGAAGGTGTTGGATATTTATTTTTCAGAAGTGGTGTAGCCTAAGCAGGGGGTTGGACTAGAAGACCTTCAAGGTCCCTTCCAACTCTGTTATTCTATTCTATTCTATTCTATTCTATTCTATTCTATTCTATTCCATTTCCATTTCCAATTCCAATTCCAATTCCAATTCCAATTCTATTCTACTCTATTCTATATTTTGGAGTAACGTAATTATCTAGCACTTGTCAGGGAATTGTGCAGCCAGTGTCCAAATGGAGACAGAGACGCTGACATGAATGTAATTTTATATAAATGAATATATTTTACATTTATATTTGAAGTAAACAAAATAATCAAGGATATCACTGCATCCTGAGGTAAATCATCAGGCCAATCACAAAACAGCATATAGAGCACACAGAAGAAAAAGACGGGAAAAAGGAACCCCCCCCCCTTTATACCCAGCAACCAATCATAAGATTGCCTCATGCAGAAGCCCGCACTCTCCAACCAATCAACTACAACTATGTGTTCTGGCCAACTAATAGTTCCAGCTATTAAATTAGCTATCTTAACAGCGCTACTATATAATGCTTATGGTCCATAAGGAAGTCACCCTAAAAGAGTAAGAATAGACAAAAAAGAATGATACAGATTAAAAAAAAACTATAAGTCCCAACCCCAACCCACCTTTCTCCTCAATAAGTGAACATGAATTCATGAATGGGCTGCATACAGAATACCTGTCCGAAACAACGAGGAAAGGAAAGATCAAACAATGAATAATAATTGTATTGCTAATCAACTAAAATCAATGACCAGTAAGATATGGGAATCTACTCTCTATTTATAGAATTAATTGATTCCAATTACTGACAATTCTCCATCTCTTGCGCACCAACCACCCATCAAAATGCATAGAAACTGCAATACACACCCTGCCTGCTGTAAGATATCTTCACCATTTCACAGACAACTGAAGATGTAATTATTACTTTGTCCAAGGGACATACAGTATTTTCATGGAACAGTTTTAGTCTATGGCCTATTCTTGTCTTGCCCGTGGTGATTTTCTATTGTTGTGGCAACAGCAGTTAATTATTTCCATAGGGAAGCAACATGTAATATCTTAAGACACTTTCAAAAGAAGGTCATTTGCTTAGGGCATTCAAAGCAACTACCCATGACCATGGATTCATTTAGTTAAGAACCAGGGTTTTAAATTGCTACCTGCTGGGAATAACCTCTCTTTCCCATCAGTAATCCTATCTTTGGTGGATCATGTTCTTTTTCTTTTTTTCAAGTTCTTCATTAACTGTGTCATTAACTAATCAAAAACATTCTTCATATTAAACTTCTTTTAATTAGGACATTTGTATCCTGGAAACCTTTTAAATGACCCATGCTTAATTCCATAATTTATGCCATTCACTGCTATAGCTTTGTGGCTATTGAAATGTCTTGCAAGTATATATTGTAAGCACAGAGCATTCTTCAATTAGCAAACTTTGAAAAGAAAGCTTGGCCTTGAGTAATGATATTAAGATCATTACACCATATACGAGGGCCAGGGATTAAATTATTTAAATGGTTTCCCAAATATATACTGTATACATGAGAGAGACCATTCAAATATTGTGTATTGATTTCATACACACACAGCCCTATAATTTTAAATAGTGTCAGATTACAAATCTTGAAAACATGTTTTAAGCATTTTATTATTATCATTTGGCAATTTAACTTCTGTTTCAGGGGCTGACAGTTTTTTGCCAACATTGCTAGAGGAACAATGATTACAATTAAGACATCCCCCAACTCATTACTGAACAAGAGATTTTGAACATTAATGGATGTTACATAATTAGTAGTTAATAATGGGAGATTACCAGATGGCTTGGTACAAACCTCTGTATCCAAATAAATATAACCCTGAAATCTTCTATGCCTCTTTTTGCCACCTTTTGTAGTTTATAGTGGTCCAGATAACTCAAGGCAAGTAACATATCCAACACTTCTTGCTCCTATTTTCTCCACAACAGCAACTCAATGAGGTGAGTTGGTCTAAGAGAGAATGAAAACCCCAGCAGGCTTTCATAGCTAAGGCAGAACTAGAAGTCACGGCCTCCTGGTGACTGGCCCAAAGACATCCAGGCAGCTTTCATCCCTCAGGCAGGACTAGAACCCTCAGCCGCCTGGTTTCTAGTCTGGACAAAACTACTAACTGGACAAAACTAGCTCTACAAACATACATTTATGTGTATGTATCAGTGGTGGGTTTCAAATTTTTTAGAACCTACTCTGTAGGTGTGGCCTATTTTATGGGCGTGGCTTGGCAGTCATGTGACAGGGTGGGAGTGGCCACCTTTTAAAATGTGGTGAAACTCATTTAACAATGCTCTTGCTTAGCAACCAAAATTTTGGACTCAATTGTGATGATAAATTCTTTCTTTCTTTCTTTCTTTCTTTCTTTCTTTCTTTCTTTCTTTCTTTCTTTCTTTCTTTCTTTCTTTCTTTCTTTCTTTCCTTTCTTCCTTTCCTTTCCTTTCCTTCCCGTTGGGTCACTGGCAGCGGCGGGCCAGATTTACTTCCAGGTACGCCGGTGGAACCCCCTCTCACCGGTTCTCTAAATTTCACCAACCGGCTCTCGCGAGTAGGTGCGAGCCTGCAGAAACCCACCACTGGTATGTATGTATGTATGTATGTATGTATGTATGTATGTATGTATGTATGTATGTATGTATATATGTTGGATGGATGGATGGATGTTTTTCAGAACAACAGAAGATGATGTGAGGATCATGTAACCCACACACATATGTGAGATGGATGTATACATAAACAAATAAATACTAGTAATAATAGCAATGATAATTATTTAGAATGCTCTTGAAGCATTTACATTAATACCTTATGCTTCTAGCAGAAAAACATGAGATACAATGTAAAAAAATGAGAAAAGGAAGCAAAAGAAGCTTCGAATATATTGTATATGCTAGAAATCACACTTTGGAGACATACGAATTAAAACCTGATCAATTTGAGCATGAACAATTGTATGCTTTGAATAGTGAAGATTTATTCAAGTAAAAGTCTTGGGAAGGAATGGAAAGCAGCCAGTAAATATGTGTGTGTGTTTGTGTTTTATTAGAGTTTCTTTCATAACCATCACAATGAAATTAGTTCTCTTATAACATTTATTTTGCCAATATAGAGATCCCATTGAGTAGTGAGGCCTGTTTTAAAAATGAAATTAATCTTCCACAAATTTTAGGTGCACGTTCCACACATCACACTATATTCCATAGATAACATTTATTTTAAAAATAAAATGGACTGTGTGGGTTATTCCCCCTATATATTTACCAAATGTTGTTGCCAAATTTTTAACACCTACTTTGGCACATAGATTGGAAACAGCATTCCTCGCAATTGTTTATTTTGTGCAGTTGGGTTTATGAAAAATAATCAAATCCCCAATAATATTAGATTACTGATATTATATGAGCATTATATGCTAATAAAAACAAAACAGCTGTTGAGCTTCATTAGAGGAGGAAAAACACTTCGCTAGGATGCAAATTATGCTTTGGGAGCAAGTTCTGAAGACAAGTAGATTTGCAGATAATTTATTTCTTGGATAAAAATTATTCTCCTAATTCTTCTGCTTGGATAACTGCTAATAGGATTATCTCTTCTCTGCAATCAAGATGAGATATCGAAAATGTCAAGGTGCCTTTAATATCTCCTTTAATACTTAGCTTGTTTCTGAAACCATTGGTGTCTTTAATAAGACAATATGGCAATATTCAGCTGGGCATGGGACTGAAAGTAAATTCAAATTACTCTGATATGCAGATGGCATTTTTTTCATCTTTTTAATAATTAGTACTTTCCCCCCAGGGGTGGGTTTCAAAATTTTTGGAACAGGTTCTGTGGGTGTGGCCTGCTTTGTGGGAGTGGCTTGCCGGCCATGTGACCGGGTAGGAGTGGCTTGCCAGCCATGTGACCGGGTGGGAGTGGCCAATTTGGAAAATGTGAAATTCACTTAACAATGGTCTTGGTTAGCAACCAAACTTTTGGGCTTAATTGTGGTCATAAGTTCTCTCTCTCTCTCTCTCTCTCTCTCTCTCTCTCTTTTTCTTTTTCTTTCTTTCCTTCTGTCTTTCTTTCTCTCTTTCTCTCTCTCTCTTTCTTTCTCTTTCTCTCTTTCTGTCTCTTTTCTTTCTCTCTTTCTCTCTCTCTTTTTTCTCTTTCTTTCCTTTCTGTCTCTCTTTCTTTTTCTCTCTTTCTCTCTGTCTGTCTATCTTTCTCTCCCTCCCACTCTCTGTCTCTCTGTGTGTGTCTGTCACTCTCTGGTTCCCCCCTCCCTCCCTGTCTCTCTGTGTGTCTGTGCCTCTCTCTCTCTGTCTGTCTCCCCCCACCCACCCAAGCCTCCTCAGCCTCTCTCACCCATCCACCGGACGAAGGAACCTGGTGTCCGATGGGTGAGCAAGCGAGCGAGCAAAGGCTTTTGAAGCAAAGGCTTCAAAGGCTGCCGGCTAGGAACAGCGCGCTACGCTGCGCGAACCCCCCCCCCCAGTCGCGGCAAAACTTTCCCTGTTAGCGCGACTGGCAGGGGGTGGGGCGGGGGTTCGCGCAGCGTAGCGCGCTGTTCCTAGCCGGCAGCCTTTGAAGCCTTTGCTTCAAAAGCCTTTGCTCGCTCGCTTGCTCACCCATCGGACACCAGGTTCCTTCGTCCGGTGGATGGGTGAGAGAGAGAGCGAGAGTAGCCGGTCAGGCTACTTCCAGGAGCTGAGGAGGTTTGGGGGGGAGGGGAGACAGACACACAGAGAGACAGGGAGGGAGGGGGGAACCAGAGAGCCAGAGAACCCGCTGGCTGTATTTACTCTCTCTCTCTCACCCATCCACCGGACGAAGGAACCTGGCGTCCGATGGGTGAGCGAGCAAGCGAGCGAGCGAGCAACCGCGGCCAGCGGGCCAGAGGATTTTTGGGGCGCGCAGCAACTTTCCTTACCCGCGGCGGGAAACACGCAAGGAGAATCCACTCCCAGCTGTCTTCTTTTTCCTTCTGCGAAGGGTACTGGCCGCTGGCAAAGCGGGAGGCTCGGGAAGGCGGCACACACACACACACAACCTACTTCAGGCGGCGGGAAACACGCAAGGAGAATCCACTCGCGGCTAGGCGTAGGGGGGAAGAGGTGGCTGAGCAAAGGGAAGGGGGGGGGGAAAGGCGCTCCCGCCGCCTTCCCGAGCCTCCCGCTTTGCCAGCGGCCAGTACCCTTCGCAGAAGGAAAAAGAAGACAGCTGGGAGTGGATTCTCCTTGCGTGTTTCCCGCCGCCTGAAGTAGGTTGTGTGTGTGTGTGTGTGCTTTCTTTTTTTTTGGTCTGCGGCTCCTGGCCCGAGCGCTGCTCTTCGGAGTTGTCACGGCAGCAGCGGCAGCAGGTTGTGGGGCGACGAGGTGAGCGGCCCACCCCCACCACCCACCCCCATGGAGAAGGGGAAAGGAGGACCCCTTCGGAGAGCCGGCCTGGCTGTCTTCTTTTTCTCTCAGCGAAGCATGGGCGAGGAGGAGGCGGCGCTTCGCTGAGGGAAAAAGAAGACAGCGCAGTCGCCTTGCTTGCTTTCCTGCCTGCCCGCCCCAGCTGGGAGCAGCAGTTAGCAGCGGCGACTTACTTCCGGGTCCACGATCCAAAGGGATCGCTCGGGATCCGGAAATTTTACGAAAGGGTTCGCCCGATCCCAGGCGAACCCCCAGAAACCCACCCCTGTTTCCCCCCCTCAGAACAGTGGTGGGTTTCAAATTTTTTAGAACCTACTCTGTAAGTATGGCCTATCTTGTAGGCGTGGCTTGGTAGTCATGTGACAGGGTGGGAGTGGCCATCTTTTAAAATGTGGTGAAACTCATTTAACAATGCTCTTGCTTAGCAACCAAAATTTTGGACTCTTTCTTTCTTTCTTTCTTTCTTTCTTTCTTTCTTTCTTTCTTTCTTTCTTTCTTTCTTTCTTTCTTTCTGTCTGTCTTTCCTTCCTTCCTTCCTTCCTTCCTTCCTTCCTTCCTTCCTTCCTTCCTTCTTTCCTTTCCTTTCCTTTCCTTTCCATTGGGTCACTGGCAACGGCGGGCCAGATTTACTTCCAGGTATGCCGGTGGAACCCCCTCTCACTGGTTCTCTAAATTTCACCAACCGGCTCTTGCGAGTAGGTGCGAGCCTGCAGAAACCCACCACTGCCTCAGAACTGTTGAAATGGCACAGCAATATAGTAACTCCTTGGCATATACACTTAGTTGGGTTAGGTTTAATAATGCTATTGGTAATTCAGAGCTGAATTACGAATATTTCTTGGATGAGAAGCGAAACGTCTTTAAAGAAAAACAAGGAAGTCTAGCTACCTCTTGAAAAAGCACCGTTGGTTCCCCCCCAAAAAAGAAACCACAAGATAGTAAGAAAGGGAGGAGAACAGGGAAAACCCTGGGGAAAGGTACCAGAATAATAAAAAACGAATACTCTGAAGAAAAGATACTACAACCAAAAAAACAGGAAAAAGAAAAAGAAGAAGTTAGGAGAAAGAAGAAGAAGAAAATGATTAAAAGTGGAATTCGTGAGAGCCCAAGAGAAAATGAATAAAAGAGGAAGAAGGGAGGGGGAGTTGTATTAGTAGATTAAAGGGAATAGTTGTATGATTGATATTGTTATGCAACTAATTAAGAAATAAGCAAATCGGACGTCACTTCTGGTTTCAGCAGCGCGTCATTTTGCGTGCTCCGAAGGCTTCCCAGGCCCTCCAGAGGCCCTCGGGAGGCTTCAGCGACCTTCAGGAGGCTTCCCTGAAGCCTCCTGAGCACTCAAAATGATGCGCCACTGAAACAGGAAGTGACATCCGATTTGTTTGGGGTGTCATTTTGAGTGGTCCGGAGGCTTAAGGGCAGCCTCCTGAAGGTTGCTGAAGCCTCCGGAGGGCCTCCGAGGGGGGTGGGGGAGGCTATTTTCGCCCTCCCCAGGCTCCTATAAAGTCTCTCGAGCATGGGGAGAGCAATTGCCTGCAGTACTGCATTCTAACCACTGTGCCACTGTGGCTCTTTCTATTCTTAACTCTTGCTAATTCCCCTTGAGCGGTTAGTAGTACAGATTCTTGTAGAGAGCATAAGCTTACAATAAATCTTTATACTCATTTGAACTGCCTGAGTCTCCTGATTTCCCCATGTTTGACGAGGAAATAAATAGGAAGCAGCTATTTATAATCCAGGTTATATTAAATATAAATTGTGACCCTGTTCCTGCTCAAAAAAGAATAGGCCAGAGGACTTTCTGCAGGACTGTTGTGAGAAATATTCTGAGATAAGGGTGGGTGTTTTGTTTTTGTTTTTTGGTGTTAATGATGCTAAGATCCACACCAAATTGATCTCAGTTTAGGCAAATCTAGACAAGGTGCTGGATGCACAATCGGATGGTGTCATCTCCGTTTAAGAGGGTGACCCTTGAGGAAGTGGGCAGGATCTTTGTGCTATTAGTTTGGCCATATCCTTGTTGGAACAAGGATTATATATGCAATGTAATTAAACAGAAATTAAAGCTGTTGTGAATTAAGGGAACTATATATTTCAATATGTTCCTTGATTGCAGCCCATTTTGCTTATCCTGCTGTGATAATCACCTCATCCATTAAAAAAAATAATGATAATTAATTTGAAAGAAGTTGCTTGCAAAGTTATTGTTAATCCTTTTCCTTTTTGAATGTGGACCACACTATTCAGTTTAACATTAGATTGTAGCTGAGTTAGAATCTTTCCTTTCTCTTCATGCCTCACTGTAGTAGTATTATTATTATTGCACATCAAAGTGACACTATGAACTATACTCATGGGAGTGTAGATTCCCAGATGAGCCATCCATGACAGGTAGATCATAGAGGGAGGATCAGACTAAGTAAAATGTGCTGAAAAAGGAACTGTCAGCCTACTCCAGTATCCTGCCCTAAACATACTGCCATGACATCCAATATTTGGGATAGGATTAGCTGAGGCCTCAGTTTATCAGCTCTAGAAGATTTCACTTCTGAGTATCATTTTGATACTTCAGATGGTTAAAGAGATTTGTGTATTATATTAATTGACTACCACCCTTTTTTCTTTTTTCCTGGTACAGAAAACTGAGACCAAAGGTTCCATTGCTAAGCAAGACAGTTGTTAAGTGGGTTTGGTCTCATTAGATGACCTTTCTTGCCAGAGTTGTTAAATGAATCACTGCGGTGGTTAACTTAGTAACAGGGTTGTTAAGGGAATCTGGTTTACCCATTGGCTTTGAATGTCAGAAGTTCGCAAAAGGCGATCCCATAACCTTGGGACACAGCAAACATCATAAATATGAACCAGTTGCCAAGGGTTCGAATTTGGATTATATGCCCATGGGGATGCTGCGATGGTTTTAAATGTGAAAAACAGTCATAAGTCACTTTTTTCAGTGCTACTGTAACTCTGAACAGTCACTAAAGGAATTGTAAATTGAAGGCTATCTGAACATATTGTGCAGCCATATAGAAGTTTAAGAAACTAGGACACAAATAAATAAATGGATATTCTCAAAAAGAACAATGTCAACTTGGTACAGGTAGTCCTCAATTTACAATGGTTTATTTAGTGACTGCTTAAAGTTGCAATGGCACTGCAAAAAGTGACTTGTGACTATTGTAGCATCCCCATGACCATGTGATTGGCAACTGACTCATATTTATGATGGTTGCAATGTCCCAGAGCCATGAGATCATCTTTTGTGAGCAAAGTCAATGGGGAAGCCAGATTCACTTAAAAACTGCAGTGTTACTAACGTAACAACTGCGGTGATTCTCTTTAACAGCTGTGGCAAGAAAGGTCACATCATAAAATGGGGCAAGCAAACCTCACTGAACAACTGTCTCACTTAGTCACAGAAATTTTAGGCTCAGTTATGGGCATAATAATAATAATAATAATAATTTAATTTTATAACCCGCTCTCTCTCCCCAAGGGGACTCGAGGCGGGGCACAGGCAATTAAAAATACAAAGAACAAACTACAGAGTACAAACAACAGAATTAAAAGTAAATTAAATAATTCCTGCGCTAAAACCCATATACTAAACTAAAAATTACCCCTAAAAACCCCCTAACCTAAAAAGAGACTACCCAAGGCCGGCCAGACGAAAAAAGTGAGTCTTTAATTTTAAGCGGAAGGAGCGGAGGTCCGTGGTTGTCCTAATATCGGGGGGAAGGTCGTTCCAGAGGGCTGGGCCCGCCACAGAGAAGGCCCTTCCCCTGGGCGTCGCCCGCTGACAAAGTCTAGTGGACGGCACCCGGAGCAGTCCCTCTCTGTGGGAGCGTATCGGCCGTGAGGATGTATGAGGCAGGATCCGATCCCGCAGATAACTAGGTCCCGAGCCATGGAGCGCTTTGAAGGTGATAATTAACACCTTGAAGCGCACCCGGAAGACGACAGGTAGCCAGTGCAGCTCGCGCAAGAGCGGTGTTACGTGGGCAAACCTAGAGGTGCCCATAATTGCTCGCGCGGCTGCGTTCTGGACCAACTGAAGCCTCCGGGTGCACCTCAAGGGGAGCCCCATGTAGAGAGAGTTGCAATAATCCAGTCGGGATGTCACGAGAGCATGAGTGACTGTGCGAAGGGCGTCCCGATCCAATAGGGGGCGCAACTGGCGTACCAGGCGAACCTGGTAAAACGCCCTCCTGGCCACGGCTGTCACTTGATCTTCCATGGACAGCCGGGTATCCAGGAGGACACCCAAGTTGCGCGCCCCATCCACAGGGGCAAGATGTTCGCCCCCTATGGCCAGCGTTGGAGAGAGCTGGTTGAATCGGGCAGCCGGAAACCACAGCCACTCGGTCTTGGTCGGGTTGAGCCCGAGTCAAGAACTACCTGCCGAAATAAAGAAGAAATGATAGGAATACACAGAGGTATACAAAAAGATGTCGCCAAATTCATGCAGCACACAAAGATTTCGGTGCCTGGATTAGAAACAAAGATCATGTTAATTCTTCATTAGCTGCAATGTGAGCATCAACACAAATCACTTAAAGATTAATACTGTGGTACAACTGCAATACAAGTAATACAATACAATAGCAGAGTTGGAAGGGACCTTGTAGGTCTTCTAGTCCAACCCCCTGCGTGGGCAGGAACCTTATACCATTTCAGACAAATGGCTGTCTAACATCTTCTTAAAGACTTCCAGGGTTGGGGCATTCACAACTTCTGGAGGCAAGCTGTTCCAGAGGTTAATTGTTCTAACTGTCAGGAAATACTGCGGAATAGTTATTTGTGTGAATCCTGTTTCCGAAGTTTAGCAAGAACAAAATGTCCATATGAAGCATAGACCCCCTCCAAATGCTGGGAGAAAAATTGTCTGCAACTGATCACAAATGAAATATCATCCTTTGGTCAAAGTTGCATCTTCTTATCTGATACTGGTAGCTGAATGCAGAGTGAAAAAGATGACGTTATTTCAAATATGTTGAGATATTTCAGAACAATTCCTTGACCCTGGGTATGCTTATCTTTCATAACAGGGTTCGCTCAAATCATTTTCCCACAGTATTTAAACTGAAGAGCAATATTTAGTCTGGAGTAATTTTTCTACAGCATTGTTTATCGTAGCCTTACATTCCAACCAATAAGGAGTTAATTCATGCTTTGGCTTTATAATATTTATCAGGTTTTATAAACTTTGTTTTGATACTGAATTAAGAGACAGACTTTGTAGAACAGGGAGTGAAATTGGCCCTAGAAAAAAATTGCTAACAACAAAGCTTCAAGTGCTTATAAAATACAAAGCAGAACTGTATAAAATCTTGACAATGCAGTTTAAAATGCTGCTTGCAGCTTTGTGAAGATGGAAAATTCAGAAGTGACCGAGGGACTGTAAAAAATAAATTTATATTCTATACAAAAAAAAAAGCTACTGCCAAAGAATATTCAGCGCTCATCTCACGTGCAAATAACACTCGAGATTTAGGCTTCAATAGCATATGGAATTAGAATTGCCAACAGCGTCTTGCTACTTTTGTTAGAATGTTGAAAACTTGGGAGGTTGAGATGGATGCAGAAAAGAGCTGGATTGTCCATTGTAATGCTGTGACACTCCCCCATTATTCCAATCCCTGTAAATACACCAACTGCCAGATGTACACGCTGAATTTAGAAGAAACTGAAGCATCTGAAATCAAGCCACTAACATTTGAAAGATGAAAAAGGCAAGGAAGTTTTAAAAAGTTGTTGTTGTTGTTGTTGTTGTTGTTGTTGTTGTTCTTCTTCTTCTTCTTCTTCTTCTTCTTCTTCTTCTTCTTCTTCTTCTTCTTCTTCTTCTTCTTCTTCTTCTTCTTCTTCTTCTTCTTCTTCTCCTCCTCCTCCTCCTCCTCCTCCTCCTCCACCACCACCACTACCACCACCACCACCACCCTCTTTTTCTTCTTCTCCTCCTCCTCTATCATCATCATCATCATTGGACATTTTCAAATACATAGACATGGTATGGTATAAGAT
The DNA here is from genome assembly GCA_039707465.1 of Rhabdophis nuchalis. Taxonomy (NCBI): domain Eukaryota; kingdom Metazoa; phylum Chordata; class Lepidosauria; order Squamata; family Natricidae; genus Rhabdophis; species Rhabdophis nuchalis. Next base: position 14,236,119 of record CM077648.1, on the reverse strand, counting down.
TCCTGACTTAAGCAGAGTGTTGATCTGATGCCCCTCCCAGCCAGAGGTGGGTTTCTGCTGGTAGTGGCGGTGGCGGGAAGCTCCGACCAATCCCCCAGTTGCTTCTGCACATGCGCAGAAGTGTCGTGCGCACACACAAGCGAACCAGTAGTAAAAAAATTGGAAAGTACCATTGCTTCCAGCCCTGTGGTTCTATTGATTATACCAAGGTTTCCAACTGTTGTAGACCACAGCCAATTGTGGCAACCTCTTTGAAACATAGACTGGGCCACCTCATCTTCTTACTGAACAGGATGGCTACAAAATAATTATTACAATGGACTTAAGGAATGCCTTGTTAAGAAAGTGCAACAGTGGTCTGTCCCTCAATATTAAAAGCACCAACTCAATTTATTTATTTATTTATTTATTTATTTATTTATTTATTTATTTATTTATTTATTTATTTATTTATTTATTTATTTATTTATTTATTTATTTTATCGAATTTGTATACCGCCCTATCTCCCCGAGGGGACTCAGGGCGGTGCACAGAAATATAAAAACATATACAATACAATACAATATATAACAGTTTAAAATGGAATTAAATTAGGGTTTGTGCACAATGCACAGGATTAGAGGAGTTGAACTACTGTAGTATTTTCTACTCTCAAAAATTCATAGGGTTGGTAAGGTACATAAAGAGATGCAGAAACATCATACCACAAAAAAAACCCTCCCAGCCTATTGTTGTTGTTGCTGTTTACATAATTTGCATCCAATTTCAGAGTCCAGGTGGCTCATATAAAACATCATAAATATCAAAGAAATGCCATCAAAACGATCAATTAAACTAACAGGCATTAAAACACCATGACGTACTAGAACCTGAAGCTCCTAAAGTCCTTTTTTTTACCACCTTTCTTAAATCCTAAAAATGACGAGACCAATAAGATCTTTGCTGATATACCCAAAGTGATGGGCTGCCATAGTAACAGCCTGTTTCTATGCCTCTCTCCTTCTGACATCCTCAAGAGAAGAGAGGAAGCACTCTGTCTCTGATTGAACCGACAAACTGCTTTAAAATGCTTGTAAATAACATGCACTCAAGCAGAACTAGTGGTTGCTTGGATTTTTGCAGTCCAGGCCTGATTAATCTAAGAAAAGTGCTACTCTTTTCTTTTACCTTCAACAAGAGATTTAAAATTCAATAAGAATTTTTAAAAAAATCAGCTTCTCCAAGCAAATCCAGACTTTCTGGGCCTTGGTTACCAACTTGGATTATCTGGTCAGCCATAGTCAGATGATGATCCTTTCCAGGATTTCATGACAATTTCCCACAAGTCAATGGGGAAGCTGGCAGGAAATGTAAACTCAATCGTGATGACATAAATCTAACCAACTTATGCAACCTCTCCAGCCCCTCTGAACTCATACTACGCTGACCACTTGCCTGTTTCCATACAGTCTTTCTAACACTGCCGTATCCTGATGGATCCTCCTTGGTGCATGCGGCATCGATTATTTATTAAGCCAGTGGGGAAGCCAGCAAGCACCTATTATTTATTAAGTCAATGGGGAAGCCAGCAGGAAGTCTAAACCCAATGTGGCAGAAAAAAAGAAAGAAGGGAGGGAGGGAGGGAGGGAGGGAGGGAGGGAGGAAGGAACAGAGGGAGAGAGGGGGAAGGGAGCAAGGGAAGGAAAGGAAGTTTTATGATGTTCCCTGCCAACTTCCCATAAGAAACTCATTGCCGATCCCAACAAGAAATTGGAAGATGCTCCTGCTCCCACATATTTTTTTTAATTCATCTGTCATTATTAGATAAGAAAATATCTCTGGAATATCAACCCCTCAGGTCATGTATTATCTAGTTTAGTTTAGTTTATTCGGATTTATATACCACCCTTTCTCCCTTACGGGACTCAGGGCGGTGAAGAGGCGATAGTAAAAACAACAATAAAACATCTGATACAATAACTATACTATAAATATACTAAAAATAAATTAAACACAGGCCTGTTCTAAAATACCCTCTAAAACCCCTAATAAAAGCCAATTAAAACTACACCAGGCCGGCTACACACACGAAATAGATGAGTTTTCAGGGCTCGGCGGAAAAGGCGCAGGTCCACGGCTGTGCGCAGGCGGAAAAGGCGCAGGTCCACGGCTGTGCGTAGGTCAGGGGGTAGGTCATTCCAGAGGACCGGAGCTGCCACAGATAAGGCCCTCCCCCTAGGGGCCGCCAGCCGACATTGACTGGCTGACGGCACCCTGAGGGGGCCCTCTCTGTGGGAGCGGACTGGTCGGAGGGAGGTGTTTGGTAGGAGGCGGTCTTGGAAGTACCCAGGTCCCTTGCCATGGAGGGCTTTAAAGGTTGTTACTAACACCTTGAAGCGCACCCGGAAGGCCACAGGCAGCCAGTGCAGCTCGCGCAGGAGAGGTGTTACATGGGAGCATCTAGAGGCCCCCAAAATCCCCCGCGCGGCCGCATTCTGAACTAGCTGGAGCCTCCGGGTTCACCTCAAGTGAGCAGTGGTGGGATTGAAATAATTTAATAACCAGTTCCCTGCCCTAATGAACAGCTGAGTAGGACGGGCTTGGTGGTCATGTGACTGAGTGGGCATGGCCAACTCAATATCACTCATGTCGATGGGCGCTTCACCTTAGCTGTTACAATGGAATAAGGGCTACCTGGAGAGGCAGTTTCTGTAAGCAGGACAATAAAGATTAGGCTAGAAACAACACCAGAATGTTTCCTTCCTGCCTTCCTTACAGGATTTGCCCTGTAAAGTGGAAAAAACCAAAATGAGATTTCTTCCAACAACTGGTTCTCTGAACTGCTTAGAAAGTTAACAACCAGCTCTCCTGAATAGGTGCGAACTGGCTGAATCCCACCACTGCTAGTGAGGTCTAAAAGCCTTCTTGGAAAGAAAGATGATGCCAGAGACGAATGCCAAAGGAGATTGTTGACGGTACCTTGTGCCCAATGATATTCTGTCATTTATTTCTGGAGAAGACGATGGCTGGTTCATTGATCTCTGAACTACGGTAGAAAATGATCATTATATTTATTTGCGATTTAGATCTGCACAGACTTGTATCTACAGACACCTCATCATCATACCATCATAACAGTTTCTTGTTAGCAAGAAACCATTTCAAGAACAGTCCACAGAAGAAGTCATACCAGGTTACAAAGAGGGAGAGTTTTGTTCATTCTTGGGTTGGATCCAGAAGTAAATTAATTCCATTGATTACCCACGGGGTGTGTGTGTGTGTGTGTGTGTGTGTGTGTGTGTGTGTGTGTTAAATCAAATGGTTTTATTCTTGTGGATTCAACCAAATGGTTTTGATTCCATTGTTTTTGAATGGCTGCTAAATGTGGCTTTCTAAAATAAAAGCTATATGTAACAGCTGCCCTTCCCTTTTTCCCATGCAAGAGGACAACAAATGCAGAACTCTATAACAACCTTCTGAAAAGCAAAAATGTTCAAATAGGTTTCTCTAGTGTTCTATTACTTTTCTCAAAGGTGACTTTTCCTCCCACTCTGCAAAGGTCTTACAAAGCTTGGCCTTTTGTAATTGCAAACTAATAGCCTACTTCACAATTAAGAAGCAAATTACATTAAAAAGGTGTACTAGCTGTACCAAACCATTTATCTTACTTCTTTACATAGAGCCAAGAAAGACGGGCATCTTGGGTAACATTTTAATTAAAAAATATTCCTTTTAGATTGAACAAATAGTTCTTTTATATGTTTCCAAGATTTTTGTTTAACTATTGTGACCACAATGATCTTTAAAGTTTTTTATTATTAATATTTAATTATGGAACTGTTGGCACTTTTACTCTAAAAAGGCAATGCAACAAAATAAAATTCTCTGTCTAAGCAATATTTTAAAAGAAAACCAAATTTAGGTCATAATTTCTGATAGATGATACAGATTGACTATGTATGAATATGTATGATCATGTTATTTTCCAGACTATAATTTTTCATGCTCAGACATCATCTAAATCAAAGTTGGATTTGGTTTTTAAAGTTGAATAGAATACAGAATAACAGAGTTGGAAGAACCTTGGAGGTTTTCTAATCCTACCCACTGCATAAGTAGGAGACCTTAGACCCGTGATGGCAAACCTATGGCACATGTGTACAGGTGGCACGCGCTGGCTGGCTAAATTCGCCCCCTTTTTGCATGTTCTTTTCACCCTCCCCAGACTCCAGAGGCTTTATAGGAGCCTGGGGAGGGCGAAAAGAGACCCCCCCGGAGGCTCTCCGGAGGCTTCATGAACTTCCCTGAAGCCTCCAAGCACTCCAAATGACACGACGGCGAAATCGGATGTCACTTCTGGTTTCGGCGGCGCATCATTTTGAGTGCTCCGGAGGCTTCAGGGAAGCCTCCTGAAGGTTGCTGAAGCCTCCGGAGGGTCTCCGGGTGGGCGGGGAAGGCTGTTTTTGCAAAATATATATATTTGTTTTCGTAGATTTTCACAGGCGTAGGTATGCTGGTCTTGTTGTATTCGGGTGTTTTCCCGTGTAAGACTGAGATTGTCTTGGCAACGTTTCGGCAAGATCTCACTTGCCATCTTCAGGCTTTAAAAGAGAAGAGAAAGCAAAGCTCATATAAGAGGTATCACATAGAAATGGAGATTTCTATGATTTTCTGATTTTGTTCCCATGTTCCTTATTTTGCCAATCTATCACTCTAGAAACATTTCTGTCCAGGCTTTTGCTTCTGCTGTTTCACTGCATCTTGCCTTTTAAAATATCTTATCTGCCTGTCCAGCAAATAGTTTGTAATACCTCTGTGGAATATTTTGATTTCCCTATTTTCAATTTGTTTCACACTCTGAACCTGCCCTGTCCAAACCTCCAGTATCATAATCATATCCAAGAATTGCCAAGTTTTGAAACAGGACATAAAACAGAACCAGCATCTGAATGTTTGGGAAAATATATTGATGCTTCTCACCAGTGGTGGGTTTCAAATTTTTTAGAACCTACTCTGTAGATGTGGCCTATTTTGTGGGCATGGCTTGGCAGTCATGTGACAGGGTGGGAGTGGCCACCTTTTAAAATGTGGTGAAACTCATTTAACAACGCTCTTGCTTAGCAACCAAAATTTTGGACTCAATTGTGATGATAAATTAATTCTTTCTTTCTTTCTTTCTTTCTTTCTTTCTTTCTTTCTTTCTTTCTTTCTTTCTTTCTTTCTTTCTTTCTTTCTTTCTTTCTTTCTTTCTTTCCTTCCTTCCTTCCTTCCTTTCTTCCTTCCTTTCCTTCTCGTTGGGTCACTGGCTGCGGCGGGCCAGATTTACTTCCAGGTACGCCAGTGGAACCCCCTCTCACCGGTTCTCTAAATTTCACCAACCGGCTCTCGCGAGTAGGTGCGAGCCTGCAGAAACCCACCACTGCTTCTCACTCTATCTTATAGAAACAGTCTTCTCTGTTTATCTCAGCTGAAGCACAAATATTCAGCTCTCCTCTGATTATTTGTCTTCACATTCATGGCTGTGCAAGAATCCCAATCCCTTTAGTCGCCTAAAAAATACCACATGTGTGAAGGACATGCTTCTAATTATGGTATAATAATTATTATAATTATTTATTTATTTATTTATTGTTTAAATTTCTATACTGCCCTTCTCCCTTCTGGGACTCAGGGCGGTGTACAGGCAACAATAAAATCACAAGTAAAAAACACAGAAACCTTTAAAAATACATTAAATGATAAATAGCCTGTCTTAAAACCTTGTTAAAATCCCTGCTAAAAACCATTCAAAACTATACCATTTAAAACTATGCCAGTTAAAAACTATGCCAGGCCGGCCGCACGAAATACATAAGTCTTCAAGGCCCGACGGAAAAGGCGCAGGTCCGTGGTTGTCCGTAGGTCAGGGGGTAGTGCAGTTCAAGTTGTTATTTATGACCTTTAAAGCCATTAATGGCATAGGCTGAGGCTACCTGATAAACTGTCTCATTCTACTAGGACAGTGATGGCGAATCTTTTTGTAAAGGTGTGGCAAAATTGTGTGCACGCTTACTATGTTGCAGGATCCAATTTGGGTCCTGAGGTTTTGTTTTCCGAGCTTTGGGACTTGTGCTGGAGCCCATCTCCAAGGAACTTTTCTGTAGTCTAAAGAAATATCTTCTTTAGATATTATTGGGAAGAAGACAAAGAGTTGGAATGATAGGATCATGGAATTGTAGTGTTGGAAAGGACGAAAAGAATTCTGTAACGTGATTCTTTGCAAAGCACAGGAAAAGCAACTAAACCCTTCTGGAAAGCTAACTATTCAACTTCTTTTTACACACCATCAGACACGGAGAGCATGCCCCCTCTCCTAGAAGATGAGAAATGGGGAAACATGCTATTGGAAAGCATCCCCCACCTTTCTGCGCGTGCGCAAGATGGCGGGTTAGCTCTGGAGCTCCGTGAGGGCTGCGGAGGTTTTTGTTAGCCTTTTAGTGCTCCCAGCCCTCTCCTATGGCTTAGAGGGCTGGGTATCGGTAGGGAATCCATCCTGGCGTGCAGGATGAGGTTCGCGCCGTTCTCGGAGGCGTCGGGAGCGGATGCGGCTCCACGGACGCTGGGACGGTGGGAGCGTCCGGAGCGAGCCGCTTGGAGCCGTTTGGAGCGGAGGCGGAGGCCGGAGGTGGAGGCGGAGGCCGGAGCCGAAGCAGAGCGGAGGCCGGCGTCTTCGGCGCCTGAATCAGGGCGGGATGCCGGCTGCGCCTAAGAGCCCCCGATGCTGTGTCAGCTGTGGCTTGCCGAGGGCAGAGACGGAGGTGAGAGCTCCGAGTGGTCAGCGGCAATGGCGTTTGCTGGAAATGTGGATGGTGGCGGTGAGAGCGCCGGGAGGTGTGGAAAGGATGGTGAACGAGATGGCAACCGCGGGAGATGGAGTGTATGGCGGCTGCGGGAGATTGGCGGTGGTGAGAGAGCCGGAGAGTGGAGAGCGCTGGAGGGAAGGACGATGGCAGCGGTGAGAGCGCTGAGAAGTTGGCTTGTGAATGAGAGAATCCTGAGGGGACCGCTGGAAGCCTGGCCGACGGCGGTGGGAGCGCCGAGAGGCCGGTGGACAAGGCGGAGGCACAGGAGAGACAGATGGCGACGGTGAGAGCGTCGAAAGGGAACGCAAACGGCCATGCTGGCCAGTTGTCCATCTTAACTTCCTCCCTTTTGAGAACTAAGCCATGATATCCCGAAGACGGTATTTGTCCTTGATTTTGGACCGGAACAACTAACTGACTATCTTTAACTGACATTGCGAGCTTATCATCTTTTAATCCTTACTGGTTGCGGGGGGCGTGGTTATGGCCGGATGAGGTGAGGACGTTTTCTCCACCTCGTAGGGCTTCTTTTTACCAACAAATGTGGATTAAAGTGATTAAAACGCGCCGCTGAGAGCTGGAAATGTTTATAGATGTTTTGGAAGGTCGGTGTGACTTGTAAATTGCTTTTTCAAAGTGATCGGACAACTCGAACTGCTTGAATTTCAAAGTTTTGTTTCTCCGTGGAGCAGAGAGTTGGCGAGCGGCCGAGGTAAGGGGGGTTACCCTTTGTCTCTGGCAAAGATCATTTGCATGCCTTTTGTCTCGCTACAAGGCTGTAAATACAAGCTGAAGTTTAAGAAAGAAGGAAGTTGGTGATGGCATGTGGATTATAACTCCTTTGAACTTTCTAATTCTTTTAAAGTGGACTGTGTGAGCTGAATGTAGCGGACAAGCTTTTTCGATTACACTTAAAATGGAGGCTTAAAAGTTAAATAAACTGGGGAAGCTCCCCTAGGCTTTTTTTTTTTGGCTCTTTTGGTGCATTTTAAGCCGGCTTAGCCTTATCTGATTTGGAACACTGTTTGCCCTTATTCTTCATAAGAGACCCTCTTGGCAAAGAAGTATAAATATAAAGTTTGTTTTTGAACTGAAATGTCGACTCAACAGCCTTCAGAGCTGGAAAGGATCTTCGGAGCTTTGAATACAATTGGCGAAAAGTTAACCGGATTAACGGATCATGTGGCTAATTTGACATTGGAAGTTCAAAAAGCTAAAGAACAGATAAGTGAATTGAATGTTAGTTTTGTAAAGCAAAACGCGGAGGTGAAATTTATTAAAGATGAAATTGAACAAATTCATGCACACGACGCACAAATTGATCGTAAGATGGAAGGAATTTTTTATAAAAACCAGCAGCAAGATAAGAGAATTAGTCTTTTGGAGGAAGAAGCTAGAAAATTCAATATTGTTATACGTAATATTCCAGAAAATAGATCGGATGATTTGAAGCAGAGGGTGCTAAAATGGTTGAATGATTTTGGATTTGAATATACAGCAGCAAATTTAGTAAGTGTTTTTAGAATTGGTTATAAGAGGCAAGGTGGAGCGGTTAGAAATGTTTTAGTAAGATTTGCAAACCTTGGAGATAAACTAGAGGTTATGGCAAAAATAAGAGATCTGGAAGGTGTTCCTAAGTTTGAGGAGAAAGAGATTCAAGTTTTTCCGGATATTTCCAGGGAAGACAGAGCTTGGAGATATCATTTGAAACCAGTTACAAAGCTCTTGAGAGACAATGATATTAAGTACAATTGGAGGCCACTACAGCAACTTAAGTTTTTTTATAAAGGAAGGATGCATACTATTACTTCAGAAACAGATGTATTAAGATTAATTCGGGGGCTTGGGCTGATTGAGAAAGAGGAAGATTTGGTAGAAATTAAAGATTATATGCTTAAGACGGGTGGAGTACAAGAGGAATCCCCAATTTTGGAAGAAAGAGGTGCAACTGGCGGCCAGGATCCCAAGAGTTTAAAGAGAAAAGAAATTTCCCCGGCAGTCTCTGAGTATAAGAAAATTCGTGAAGATACTGAACGAACGCCAGACAAGATGGAGGATCTTAGTAAAAAGCAGGAAGCTGAGTCCGGGGCGAAGCCAGCCTTGTCTTCTTTTTTTGAAAGTGGAATTTAAAGAACAGCCCGAAGAGGTGATCCGACCATCGGCACGTCCCACTCCCCCGCACTCTTTATATAGAGGCGATATCTGATTGAGGATGTGGGGGATGAAGATTGCTTGTTATTTGTTGTGGTTGTTGTGTTTGATATTTGAGTTTTTTGTTTATGTTGTTTGTTATATATTGTTTGTGGAGTTTTATGTTTTTGTATGTCTTTTTTGTTTGGTGTTTGGTGTGCACATAAAGGAAGAGGAGGGGTCAGGCTTAAAAAAGTTACCGCTTAAATGCGGTTTATAAAAATAATGACATGGAACGTGAAAGGTACAGGCAATCATATAAAAAGGAAAAGATTGGAACTTAAATTTAAAAGGGATTCTCCAGATATATTATTTTTGCAGGAAACTCATCAAAAATCTGAGGATTTTAATAGAATGAATATTAAAGGTATGCAAATTTATGAAAAATCTTTTGGGACTTCCAAAGCTAGAGGAGTTGCGATATTGATATCAAATAGGGTACACTTCGAGAAAAAACAAGTAATTAGAGATGAGGAAGGCAGATATTTAATAATTACAGGGAATATTAACGAGCAAAAAGTGACATTGGTTAATTTATATTTACCGAATGAAAAACAAAAGGGATTTTTGGATAAAATTACTAAGATTTTGGAAACAGAAAGTGAAGGGAAAGTAATTGTGGCGGGAGATTTCAACCTAATTAGGGATAAAATTGATAGTAATAATCCTACCCGCTTTAGACAAACAAATAAAGGGGAAATTTTAAATAATTGGATGTTTCAAAACAGTGTGGCAGATGTTTGGAGAGAGTTGAAAGGCCCTGAAAGGGTGTATACATTTTGTTCTAAGGTACATAATACTTATTCAAGGATTGATTATATTTTTGTTTCTAAAGATTTGCTGAATAAAGTAGATAGAATAGAGGTGGGAATTTTTAAGGATTCTGACCATGCAGAAGTCATGATGGAAATAGATTTTAATTTTGAGAAAAAGGAAAGAGGTTGGAGATATGATGAAAAATTGTATAAAAGGGAGGAGGATAAAATATGGATATTCAAAAAATGGAAGGAAAGTTGGGAATTGAATGATAATGAAGAGGTCAAATTTGAAATTGTTTGGGATACCATGAAAGCCATATTTAGAGGAGAAAGTATTAAATTGTCAAGCAGGAAATATAGAGAATACAAAGCAAAAATTGATCAGGATACAAGACAAATTAAGATATTGGAGAACCAATTCTCACTTACGAAAGATAAAAAATGTTTGGAGGAATTGACCTTATTAAAAACTAAATTGATAGAAGAAGATATTGAATTGGTTAAAAAAAATTTAAGATATTTGAATAGGGATTTTTTTGAATTTAGTAATAAAAATTCTAGGTTATTGGCAAAGACGGCGAAAAATAAAACTCAAAAGAGAGAAATTGGTTCTCTGATAGATGATAAAGGTATAAGGTGTTATAAGAGATTGGAGAAATGTGAAGTAGCTAGGAATTTTTTTCAAAAATTATACTTAAAGAAATCAATTGATTTAGAAAAATTGAAGAATCATCTTGGAAAATATGGTATGAAGATAGATCAAACATACAAAGACTTGATGGAAAGAGATATTACACAGGAGGAAATTAATGAAATAATACAAGAGTTAAAATTAGGGAAGACCCCAGGAGAAGATGGATTACCTGCTGAATTTTATAAAGATTTCAAGGAACTAATAGTACCAAAACTACAAAAATTATTCAATGGAATTTTACATGGTGGAGAAGTCCCGATGTCATGGAATAAGACAGTAATATCTATAATTCCTAAACCGGATAAAGATCTTGAGAGGATCGAGTCCTATCGACCTATTTCTTTAATCAACCAAGATGCTAAAATATTTACAGCTATTATAAGTAATAGATTAAATAGTTTTATAGATAAATATATAAGTTATAACCAAGTAGGGTTTGTTAAAGGTAGATATATGAGTGATATAATTAGAAGAGTATTGAATATTATAGATGTAGCAGAGAATAATGGAGATGAATTAGGTATAATATCGTTAGATATTTTTAAAGCTTTTGATTCTGTACAATGGGATACTATAAAAGTAATTATCGAGGCATTAGGCTTTGGTAATAAATTTATACATGTTATTTCAAAACTGTATCAAAAAAGCAGTGCAAAGGTAAAGGTGAATGGAATAATGACGGAAGAGATTAAATTGGAAGCAGGCACGAGACAAGGATGTCCCTTGTCTCCAACATTATTTTGTTAGTTATGGAAATTTTGATTAAATTGATAGAAGCAGATGAAGAGTTGGAAGGTTATAAGGGATATAAGATAAATTTGTATGCGGATGACACTTTGATTATTTTGAAAGATATAGAGAGAGATTTAAAGAGGATAAATAAACATTTGATAGAATTTGAAGAAATGACAGGTTTAAAGGTAAATTGGTCAAAATCTGAATTACTAATGAATAAAGATGGTAAGGAGTGGGAGAGTATGCAAGAACAATTTGGGATAAGAGCTAAGAATACATTGAAATACTTGGGGATAACACTTTCACTTAAAGTTAGAGATTTAAAAAAAATTAATTATGAGGTGATGCTGAAGGAAGTAGAAAAAAAGATAGATAAATATAAAGAGATAAAGTTGTCTTGGTTTGGTAGAATTGCAATGTGTAAAATGATGTTATTACCAAAGTTTAACTTTTTATTTGAGATGCTACCATTAAATTTGACAGAGAAAGATATAGAAGAATATCAGAAGAAATTAGATAAATTTTGTAATGGTGGGAAAAGACCAAGATTAATGAAGAAATTGTGGTATCAAAATCAAAAAGAGGGTGGATTGGGAATTCCCAATCTACTTAATTATTATCGGGCATATAATATTAGAACTGTGATAAAAATACTTAAAGGTGGAGATGGTCATTGGGGAGATCTGGAGTTAAAAGATATTAAGAGATTTGGGTCTATATGGTTTTTAGATAGAGCAAAAACAAAAAAGACAATTAATAGTTATTGGTTAAAAGGGTTGAGTAAAACTTGGAATAAATTTGTTAAAAAATTGATTCCGGATATAACGTTTTTGGGAAAGACAACTGAAAGTTGGCCGATTAAAACCAATATAAGTCGGAACAAAGTAATTGAAGATGAAAATATAGGAAATATAGTAGATTGGTTAAGAGCCTTAGGAACTGAAAGTAGGAAGAAAAAAGTAATTCAAAAATTGGAGTTAAATTGGTTTGAAAAAATACAGGTAGAAAAATGGAATATGAAAGTAAGGGGAATATGTAACATAGATAGAAGTAAAACTAAGTTTGAAAGTTTAGTATCTCAAATTATTAAAGATGAAACCGGGTTAAAAGGACTCGTCAGTAAGATATACAGGATTATAAACTTTGATGGAAATCCACAAATGGTAATGAAAAGGAATTGGGAGGAAGATCTAAAGATTAAAATATTGGATTTGGATTGGAATGAGAATTGGAAGAGTCGGATTATGAGGACTTTATCTATAAGGATTAAAGAACATAATTTTAAGGTTGTTTGGAAATGGTACTGGACCCCACTAAGATTATCACTGATAGATAAAAAAATGAATGATAAATGTTGGAGATGTAATACGGAATTGGGAACTTATGAGCATATGTGGTATAAATGTGTGAAAATTAAAAAGTTTTGGCAGCAATTAGAAGGAACAATGTGTGAAATGATGAAAAGAATAATAATATTGAGACCAGAAACTATATTGTTATTGATAATTAATGAACCAGAGTTAACAAAACACGAGAAAGAACTGATTAGAATTATGATTATAATGGGTAGAATTGTAATAGCAAGATATTGGAAAATAGAGGTAAATATTAAAATAGAAGAATGGTATTGTGAAATGTGGAAATTAGCCTTAAATGATAAAATGACGTGTGATATTAAATTTAGAGAGGGGGTTTATAAAAATGATATCTTTTGGAAGACTTGGAAGCCATTTGTGGACTATGCACTTGGAACTTTGGACGTCTCGACGCCTGTACCGAGGGAACGTGGATTTTGGAGATCCTAAAGATAATAGACGACACTTGAAACCAACTCTTCCTTTTGTTTTGTACAGCACTGGGTGATATATTGTAAAACAGTATAAAAATGTTAATAAAAAAAAAAAAAAATCCTTACTGGTTGCACTTTATTTCAGCTTAATAGCTATTAATGAAATGTATTTTAACTTGGCTAACAATTTTTTAACTTTTAAATCTTTGTATTTTAAACCCCAGCCCCACAAATGAATTCCATCATATTAATTATTTATTAACAACTTTTAGTACTTTTAGTATCTATTTATAACATATGTATTCCAGAGCTAGCCTTTTGCTGCTGCGAGAGTCCCCGCTCTCGCAGGTTTGGCCCTCCACACTATCGAGGGCCCGTCTCGATGAGGGATATGTTAATCAGGAGAGACGGGCGAAGCGTGGCCTTAGGGGATTTTTAATTACTAAATTATTGTCTATTTTAGGGGGCTCCAAGGGGGGGGATGGGTATAGACAGATAGAGACGACAGAACAACAGGAAAGGGGCTTGACCGGCAGCCGACGGGAGGAGACGGTAGGTCAAGATTTGAGGGGGGGACCATTAGTCGTTTTACCGGAGGGCGCGCCAATTCAGACGGTTGTGGGGAGGGGCAGGGCCGAGGGGAGACAAATTCCATCCTCCCGGTTGGTGGCACGTAGCCGTTGGCTTCAAACGGTTGGGTGCCGCAACCCCCGCAGGCTAGGTGGTCAGGGAATACAGAGCCTGGGCCTGCGGCTGATGTTCTGCAACGCCAGGTCCGTGGTCAACAAAGCCCCCCTCGTTCATGACCTTGTGTCAGAGGGGGAGCCGGACCTGGTAGGAATTGCGGAAACCTGGCTGGGCCACGAGGGAGGACTTCCCCTCGTTGAAATGTGCCCGCCAGGTTACCGCGCATTTCATCAGCCGCGGGCCCTAGGCAGGGGTGGTGGGGTAGCGGTCATTATTAAGGAAGGCCTTCAGCCGAGAGAGACCATTGTGCCTCAGACTACCGGCTGTGAGTCCCTCTGCGTGAAGTGGGGCCTAGGGAGGCAGTTGGGCTTGCTGGTTGTATACCTGGCTCCCCGCTATGTAGCAGCAGCCCTGCCCGAGCTCCTGGAGGTGATCGCTACGGTGGCAGTGGAGACCCCCAGACTTTTAGTCATGGGGGACTTTAATCTGCCATCGCTGGGCGAATCATCCGGGGCAGCTCGGGAGTTCATGGCTTCCATGACGGCCATGGACCTGACCCAAGTAATTCAGGGCCCCACCCACGAGGGTGGACATACGCCGGATCTCATCTTTGTCTCAGGCCAATGGAAGAGTGATCTGGGTATAGGGGATATAGTCATCACACCCTTGTCATGGTCAGACCACTCACTTCTCCGGCTCGACTTTCCGACCGCTGCTCCCCTCCGCGGGGAGGCGGAACCAGAGTTACCAATCTGGTACCGCCCCAGGCGCTTGATGGACCCGGATGGGTTCCAGACAGCGCTTGGGCCATTTCCTGTATCCCTGACCCGCGCCCCGATGGAGGACCTCACGGCCGCATGGAACTCTGCTGCCGTGGGAGCCTTGGATCGGGTCGCGCCCTTGCGGCCTCTCTTGCGGCAGCGAACCACCCTAGCTCCTTGGTTCACTGAGGAGCTGCGGGTGATGAAGCGCCGCAAGAGATGCCTAGAGAGAAGATGGAGGTCTAGCCGTTCTGAATCTGACCGGACACAGGTAAGAGCCCATTTACGGACTTACATTGTGGCGCTGAGAGTGGCCAAACGTCACCATTGTGCTACTCTCATAGCATCCGCAGAAAACCGCCCTGCCACCCTGTTTAGGGTGACCCGCTCCCTCCTTCAACAGAGGGAGCGGGAAGCCCCACTACAGGGTAGAGCAGAGGAATTTGTGACTTTTCTGCAGGAGAAAACCGCTCAGATACAGAATGAGCTAGCCCCCATTCTTGGTCCAGTGGGATGCCACGAGAGAGATCTTGTTTGGGAGGAGTTTGACTCCGTTACTTCCGAAGATATGGACAGGTTACGTGGGCGACTGCGAGCCACCACATGTTTATTGGACCCGTGTCCCTCCTGGCTTGTACTGGCATCCTGGGAGGTGACACGAGGCTGGCTCCAAGAGGTTGTCAACGCATCCTTAAGTGAGGGTTCCTTGCCTGCTTCCCTAAAAGAAGCTATGGTGAGGCCCCTCCTTAAGAAGCCCTCTTTGGACCCAGCTCTTTTAAACAACTATCGTCCAGTCTCCAACCTTCCCTTTTTGGCGAAGGTTGTCGAGAGTGTGGTGGCACAACAGTTTCCCCGTCACCTGTAGGAAATTGAGTATCTAGATCCGCGCCAGTCCGGCTTTCGGCCCGGGCATAGCACCGAGACGGCATTGGTCGCGTTGGTAGATGATCTCTGGAGGGCCAGAGATGGGGGATGTTCCTCCATCCTGGTCCTATTAGACCTCTCAGCGGCTTTCGATACCATCGACCATGGTATCCTATTGCATCGGCTGGGGGGGTTGGGGGTGGGAGGCACCGTTTTACGGTGGTTCTCCTCCTACCTCTCTGGCCGATCGCAATTTGTGTTGGCAGGGGAGCAGAGGTCGACCCCGAGACCCCTCACATGCGGGGTGCCTCAGGGGTCGGTCCTCTCGCCTCTCCTGTTCAACACATACATGAAGCCGCTGGGTGAGATCATCCGTGGTTTTGGGGTGGAGTACCATCTTTACGCTGATGATACTCAGTTGTATATTTCCACCCCAAACCACCCCAACGATGCCGTAGCGGTGATGTGCCAGTGCCTGGAAGCCGTATGGATCTGGATGGGAAGGAACGGACTCAGACTCAACCTGACCAAGACCGAGTGGCTGTGGTTTCCGGCTGCCCGATTCAACCAGCTCACTCCATCGCTGGCCATAGGGGGCGAACATCTTGCCCCTGTGGATGGGGCGCGCAATTTGGGTGTCCTCCTGGATACCCGGCTGTCCATGGAAGATCAAGTGACAGCCGTGGCCAGGAGGGCGTTTTACCAGGTTCGCCTGGTTCGCCAATTGCGCCCCCTATTGGATCGGGACGCCCTTCGCACAGTCACTCATGCTCTCGTGACATCCCGACTGGACTATTGTAACTCTCTCTACATGGGGCTCCCCTTGAGGTGCACCCAGAGGCTTCAGCTAGTCCAGAATGCAGCCGCGCGAGCAATTATGGGGACCACTAGGTCGACCCACATAACACCGCTCTTGCGCGAGCTGCACTGGCTACCTGTCGTCTTCCGGGTGCGCTTCAAGATGTTAGTTATCATCTTTAAAGCGCTCCATGGCTCGGGACCTAGCTATCTGCGGGATCGGATCCTGCCCCATACATCCTCACGGCCAATCCGCTCCCACAGAGAGGGACTTCTCCGGGTGCCGTCCACTAGACTCTGTCAGCGGGCGACTCCCAGGGGAAGGGCTCTCTCTGTGGCGGGCCCGGCCCTCTGGAACGACCTTCCCCCCGATATCAGGATGACCACTGACCTCCGCTCCTTCCGTCTCAAGCTAAAAACACACTTCTTCTGTCTGGCCGGCCTAGGATAGTCTCTCTGTCTTTGGGGTTTTTTAATGGGGTAGCATATTTTTAGCGAATTTTTAGCACAGGGTTGGTTTAATCGTTTTTTATGAAATGTATGTATTTTTTGACTGTTTTTATTCTGCCTGTGCACCGCCCCGTGTCCCTGTGGGGAGAGGGTGCGGTTTAAAAATAAAAAATATTATTATTATTATTTCTTAATAGCCCCCAACAGGTTGGGGGGTTTTGCCCATTAAGAAAGACATCCTATCTACAACACAAAAGACCTTCAGCTCCAGGATGATGGGATTAAGACATGACCCTCCAGGACATAATAGGATTAACCCACTAGCAGCAGAGCTCCCTACATTGCACAAAAAAAAGGACATTGCATCACAGCCCAAACTTCAACCAAACCTAGGAACTCAAACAAATTACATTCATTCATTCATTCATTCATTCATTCATTCATTTATTCGACTTATTAACCGCCCCCTGTCCCCAAAGGGACTTGGGGCAGTGCACAGGCAAATATAAAAATACAATACATCACAATAAATAAATAAATACATTAAAACTATATTAAATTACACCCTGTGCTAAAAACTACCCCAGTAAATTCCCTAAAGCCCAATTTAAAATTTCTCTACTAAACAACTAAGGCTAAAAACGGTAGGTTAGGCCAGGCCGGCCTGTTGGAAAAAGTAGGTTTTTAGTTGCTGATGGAAGGAGCGGAGGTCCGGGATAGATCTAAGTTCGGGGGGTAGGTCGTTCCAGAGGGTCGGACCCGCCACAGAGAAGGCCCTTCCCCTGGGCGTCACCCGCTGGCATTGCCTAGTGGATGGCACCCGGAGAAGCCCCTCTCTGTGGGAGCGAATCGGCCGAAGGGATGTATGGGGTAGGACATGGCACCATGGGAGTCTGACAACAGCCAATAGAATAAATGTTCTTGCATATGAACAGGAGGTTCAAGTGCAAAGCCCAGGAGAAGGTCTAAATAGCCCCCACTCTCAACTCCATGTGGTCAGCTACCCAGAATCCATGTGGTTGGTGGTTCTGCTTCCCCATTAGACCTTCCTTCCAACCAGCCTCCATGTCTCCAGTGTCTTTCTCCCAGCTTGGAACGGAACCAGATGGGTATTTCTTCCAAAACACTTGATATCATCTCAACTTTAAGCAGGCAAATCTCAAAAGTTGTTTCCCCCTCCGTAAAGCATTCGAGTGCATAAACCATAAAGGAATAAAAATTTAAAAAAAGAGCTGTACTTTGGCTGACCACTTTCTGATTTGTGTTACAGATTGAAATCGCCTTCAATATGCCATTAATTGGAAGGGTCTTTGGCTTTTTTCCCAGAGGTAAAAATTTAAACTCTGGAAAAGGAAGATGAGAGGAGGCAAAATAAAACGATAACCAAAGGAGAACGATCTGATCATAATTCTTTTGAAGAAACAGCTATTGAGGAACGGCCAAAAATAAACAAGCCGGCACTGACAAACAGCTATTGGTTTCTGAAAAGAGAGGATTGCTGCACAGTAGGACACTAATAAAATCTGGATGCAAATGTGATGGATTTTTTTTCACCTACCTATGAATGCCCAATTACCCATGAACGCAACAAGCAGCTTGGCTTCCATCTGGAATTTGACACCCAATTTACGCAGACTAAAACAAGTACAAAGGCATCAAAACATGAGGTGGAGGGAAGAGACTCAAAAAGAGAAACCCTTGGATTTCCATAGTTGTTGCTTACAGTCAATAGATTTAGCCAACCAGGAAATGAGATTAATTTGTAGAACAAAAAAGGATATAGAAAAAGAAAGCTTCTCTTCCCACAGTAAAAGCCCTTTCTTGGGTCAGGGACAAATGGAATAAGAGCCCTACTGGATTAGTCTAAAGATCTAATTGAAATAACCCCAAGCAATACAAGATTTGCATTTGGGTGTAAAACAATGTCGATAATGTCCCATGCCCGTGATGGCGAACCTATGGCACGTGTGCCCGAAGTGGCATGCAGAGCCATGTTTGCTTGGAGCGTGTGGCATAGCCCATTCCTCTTCCAGGTTCCTGGCGCGCATGCACGCAGGGCGATCAGCTGTCCATGTATGCGGCAGTGCTGGAAACTGGAAGAGCTGGTCTTCCGTTTTCTGGGATGAGCATGTGCACAGGCCAGCTGATCGTCACATGTGCACAGTAACTAGAAGACTACCTGGCCGCAGTGCATGCAGGCACATACCCCCTGGGCAGCTCCTCTTCTGGGTTGCGGGCATAATTCCCGACCAACCTCCCTTCCGGCACGCCCTAAAAAGCTGGTTTTTCCAGCAAGCCGGCCTGGCCTGAATAAAATAACGTATTAATTTTATTTCCAATTTTAATTTATTTTATAATGTCTATTAATTTATTGCTGATTGGATTTTTTATTTAATATCTTTTTAACTTTTGTACTATATGTCTCTTATGTTGTATGCTGCCCTGAGTCCTTTGGGAGAAGAGCGGCATATACATCCAATAAATCCAATCCAATTCAATCCAGACGAACGTTTATACGCTCCCTTTTTGGCACTTGGTACCGAAAAGGTTCACCATCACTGTCCTATGCTGATCTATCATATTAAAATAACAGGTTTTGGGTGGGGGAGGGGTCGAATCACTTGAGACATGGACTTCCTCCATATAATCATGACTGTTGTGAGTGGATCACCTGGCTACACAACCACATGTGAAAGTCATGACGTGTACATAGAAAGCCATGCAAAACTCAAGGTTGAAGTTGAACAATCTTTGGGGAATAGAAATTCACAGTCGTTATTGAAAGATGAGGACAGCATCTGATATGATATTTATGCAAATTGGGTCTATCATAACACAATCAAGCAGTATTTTCTCCCCACCCCCTCACAGCTGTTTACATTTTAATTACTTTTTATGTGTTTCTAGCTCCAGAAGGACAAAAAATGTAGAAATACAATTGCAATATTAAGGGCTACACAAAAGAAGGTACTCTAGCATCTAAGCTACCATCTAGAGCAGGGGTCTCCAACGTTTGCAACTTTAAGTCTGAAGGACTTCAGCTCCCAGAAGCTGAAGTCCTTCAGACTTAAAGTTGCAAACGTTGGAGACCCCTGATCTAGAGAAACAATGATTGCAATGATACACCATTCTCAGCTTTTCAGTTATAATGGTCAAGATTTCCTTATACCCTATCAGCAAGATTTTTTCTTTTGCTGCTGTTGTGTCCATAATTATTATGTAACACAGCATCTTCCAAGAAGTGTTTTTGCATCCCTTTGTAGTAACTCATTAATGTGCGTACGATATTATTGGTAACATAAACCACCTCCTGTCTGGAAGTCACTGCTCTGAGGTTATATTGATTGAACATGCTTCAATTTAGTCTTTTCACTTGGGCTTAAATTGCATTTTTGCCCTAGCAGTCTCTTATGTTTTTTGCAAGCATCTGATGGAGCTGGTATAATTTCATTTTAGGAACAAGTTATGATTGCCTTAGTATTGTTCGCCTTGCTAATGTGTGACTTTGTGTTTTGCATTCGGTCAAGTACAAACACTGAATGGACCTGATAAAACGGCCCTTCCACTTGGTGTCCAAGAAATTATAGATAGATGTAAAGGGAAAGAAAGTTTCAGATTGTGACTTCAGAAGGCAAAAGGTGATCTTTTTATGAGGATCAATGGTGGGCAGGTGAGAATATAGGTTAAGTATCTAGAAAGTTTCAGGCTGTATTTTAAATATGTTGATCCTGTCTACATTATTTTATGTGTTCTTGAACTTTGGTTCATTTTTCTACATTTCTTTTTGCTTACACGTTAGAAAGAATTCACTGATTTTTTCCCCCCAACAAAATTGAAAAGGATTGTATAGTTCCAAGATTACTGTCAGTATTAAAGAACAAGGACATCCCTAGAGTTAAAAAAAAGGTCAAGATTATAATAGAAACTATATGATAGAAGCTTTGTCTCTTTATATATGCTTCATATATGGACATTCCCTGTTGAAGAGGACGTTGTGTCACGTTGCTTAGCATCAATATGTCCATGTCCATGTCCATAAATGTATAGATAGAGACTGTATACAGGAGGCACGCTAGGCAATTGAACCACTTCCACATGACCTGCCTCCGCAGACTTCTGAGGATCTGGGGGCAGGACAAGGTGGCAGATGCAGAAGTCCTCTCCAGAGCAGGCCTGCCATCCGTTCACACCCTGCTGATGAAAGCCCAGGCATGCTGGGCAGGCCATGTTGCAAGGATGCCAGACCACCGCATCCCCAAACAGCATCTCTATGGTGAGCTGTCTCAAGGAAAGCAATCGCACGGGGGACAGGAAGGAAGCAACCCAGGAAGGAAGTGATACAAAGACACGCTGAACCAGGGGTGAAATCCAGTGTCAAGTATATCTGCTTCTGAACTTTGCCCGCATTACGGTCCTTCCTTCAGCCTTCATCATAAATCACATTAGCCAATGAGAGATGGTAGTTTAGACATGCGCATTCACAGGCCAGCTTGAGATTCCATTCTGACCACAGGTATGCATGGAATTCTCCTCTCTATGGCAGTTTGATAGTAGTCATGGAGATGCTTTACAAACTGACATCCAGCAGGTTCTGGAGAATCGGTAGTGGAAATATTGAGTAGTTCGAAAAACCAGCAAATGCCACCTCTGGCTGGCCCCCGAGTAGGGTGGGAATGGAGATTTTGCAAGATCCTTCCTCTGCCATGCTCACTAAGCCACACCATGGCCACCAAGCCACGCCCACAGAACCGGTAGTAAAAAAAATGAATTTCACCACTGTGCTGAACCCTTCTCTCAAGTCCCTGGATATCGACTCCACCACCTGGAAAACCCTGGCACAAGATCGATCGATATGGCACATGTTGATCCACCAAGGCTGCCAGACATTTGAAGATGGAAGGACAACCATAGCACAAGAGAAACGAGCACTCCGCATAGCAGGAGCTGCAAATGCTCCATTAGTGGTGCCCGCATCTGTCTGCCCGACATGTGGCAGAACATTCTGTGCCCGCGTAGGCTTTACCAGCCACCTGTGGACACACCGTGGACAGCCCACAACCCATTAGATGTCAAGCTCCTCTTTGAAAACGATAGACAAACATCATCATATATAGAGAAAGCAGATCTCCATTTTGAACTTATTTTTTTACCCCCTAATATCAATTGAATGGAAATCTTTGGAACAAATCTTCAGAGCTAAGAAAACAAGGAATTGTATCTCCTGGTGTTGCCAGTGTGGGAAATACAAGATAGACCAATGAATTGTATGTGCAGACTCTAGAAAGAGTGTAGAGAAGAGCAACAAAGATGATTTAGAGGCTAAAACATATGAAGAATGGTTGCAGGAACCGTGTATGTCTAGTTTTATGAGAAGAAGGACTAGGGCAGACATGATAGAAGTCTTCCAATATCTCAGGGGCTGCCACAAAGAAGAGGAAGTCAAGCCATTCTCCGAAGTACCTGAGGGCAGGACGAGAAGCAATGGGTGGAAACTAATCAAGGAGAGAAGCAAATTAGAACTAAGGAGAAATTTCCTGACAATTAGGACAATTAATCAGTGGAACAACTTGCCTCCAGAAGTTGTGAATGCTCCAACACTGGAAGTTTTTAAGAAGAGATTGGACAATTTGTCTGAAACGGTATAGGGTTGCCTGCCTAAGCAGGGGGTTGAACTAGAAGATCTTCAAGGTCTCTTCCAACTCTATTATTCTCTCCTATCCTATCTTATCCTATCCTATCCTATCCTATCCTATCCTATCCTATTCTATTCTATTCTATTCTATTCTGTTTGGCTTACATAGTGAGTCTAAGATTTTTCAAACTGTGCTCCATGGAATGCTATGATGACTGATTAAAGTAAAAATCCACTCATTCCCCATAGTTCATGAATGAAGCCAATTCTTCTGTTACTAAAGCTTTGTCATGGATTCCAGGTTTATTTTTTTTAAAACTTGGGGTTCTGCAGCCACAAAACATTTGAAAAACCCTATTCTGGTCCAAGTCAGCATATTTTTGTTACTTCCTGGAATCAGAGTAGTTCTTTCTCAGTATATTTGAAAATTATTAAATATTTAAAGGAACAGATGCATTTTGTGAATGCATACAATACTTCTCGTATTCCAAAATCGGTGCTCCACACAGACATTTTAAGGTTGCTGTTTTGAAAATATATATTTCTTTAACATATATTTCTGGACTTTTGAGATTATATGAATTAAATTTAAACTGTTCACCCCGCTAGAAGTTTGATGCCAGTCCTCAATTTTCAAAGGTTGATTTGATCAATAAGTTAGTCAGCAAGAGGCCATTACATCAGAATCAATGTTATGCGTATTTATATTCCTGAATGATTCTTTTTATTTGTCAGTATAAGTAACAACTTCCTGCCTTGCAGACAATGGGAATTGCTGTAGTGTGTGAAAATTCCATTTTCCAGTACTTTTAATAACTGGTGAACATTCCGGCTTAACAGTGCTTTAATTCATGGTCCAATCAGACAATTTCATTTCTTCCCATCTGGCTTGCCAGTTGCTAGCCAGCCAACCTGCAATCGTGGCCAGAGCTGAATTTCCCAAATGTTCCATTTCAATAATTACCAAGACTGCCCAGCTGTTTTTCTATGTGCAAATGGAGCCAAGCTTCCCATCACTGGGATAAGGAAGGAAGGCAGGAAGGACAATGGATGAGCTATAGTCAACGGAGAAGCCCTCGCATAGAAGAAAGGATGAATTAGAGCCAAGCTCCAGAAGGATGCAGCTTGCTGACCAAATGGAGCTACGATACTCTGAGCACTTAGACATTGCACGGAATTAGCATTCATTTCAGATGAACGTATTCCAATATGAAATTCTGCTGGAAAGCAACAAAAGCTGTCTCTAAACACTCTGGTATTGGCGTCTAATCCAAGGTTATGATCAAACAGGCATGAATTTGTTTCTAAGGAAATATGTCAAAGTATAGCCAGCCGAACAAACAGGTTTAAAGATAGCTTCTATCCTTGGGCTGTGAGACTTTTAAATTCAACCACAATCACTCCATGCACATGCTAGTTTTTTCTTTTCTCTCTCTTTTTGTTTCTGTTATAATTTTGCACCAGTGAAGTTGAAACCAATTTCATTGTAATTTTAGTACAATGACAATAAAGATTATTAGTATTATGTCTAGCAAACATAATTGTTGGATAATAGTTTTTTTCCCTGTGTTTTCTGCAAGTATCTTTTTTTTCCTGAAAGGGGTCTTCATTTTTTCCCCCTCACCATGTTAATAATAATAATAATAATAATAATAATAATAATAATAATAATAATAATAATAATAATAATAATAATAATAATAATAATAATAATAATAAAAATTTAATTTGTAGACCGCTCCCTCTCCCCGAAGGGACTCGGAGCGGTGCACAGGGGAATTAAAAACATACAAACATAAATACATCATAAATATATATAAAAGCAGATTAAACAATTTATCCCTGCGCTAAAACCCAAAATACTAAAAACTAAACCCCTTAAAAACCCAATTAAAACAATTTTAAATGTTCAGACTGAGAGGCTGGAAGGTAGGTTAGGCCAGGCCGGCCTGTTGGAATAGATAAGTCTTGAGCTTTTGTCGGAAGGCGCGGAGGTCCGTGGTTGTCCTGAGGTCGGGGGGTAGGTCGTTCCATAGAGCTGGGCCCACTCTATGGAAATGTTCCCCATTTTCCCTTCATTTCATGCCGTGGGTATCATGATCCCACTCATTACTGGCTCCTGGCCTTTCCTGGAGTTTCAAAGGAACTCTACGGCGGAAAACAATGAAGATAAAGACGTCCTTGGGCAGGAACACTTTTTCCTATCTCTAGTGTGAATTTCTCCGTCTCCTGTGGCCGCCTCGTCTTTTATATAACAAAACTGTACGTATCTAAGTTGTAGCACAGTCGCCTTGGGGATCCCTGACTGACAAGTGTGAGACAAGGGCACATGGTAGATAGACTTTTATTTTGTGCAGCATTCATCATGCAAGTTCACCAGGCAATTTTTCAAATGGGCAGAAAATGAGACCCTGCCAGACCCTGACAAGTGACTCCTTCTCTTCCACATTTTATTTGCTGAAACAAATAAATAAATAAAATCCTGCGTTAATAATGACTACCTCGCCTCTGGCTCAGTAAGTGTGGAAGCCATAACTACACGTTCCATTACTGTTCCAGCTGCTGTAAAAGCACCTACTTCCCCTTATTTTCATTTCCGATGGGTTGAAAGATAAACAGGTGAAAATATACAGGGATGCTTTTGTTTTGAGGGGAACAGAGAGTGGAAAGATCGTTTATAGCACATCATCAATGACCCTTGAGCCGAGGAACAAAAAGAAAATAATACTGAATATTCCTAAATAAATCAAATAGAAGGCAAAATGTTCAAGGAGATTCTCAATCATCCAGATCATAGTTGTCCGAAAGGAGCTTTTTCAACAGACAACTGGTCTTTCTTGGCTTTTTCCTTGAAAACATTTTGCTTCTCATCCAAGAAGCTTGTTTAGTTCTGAGGAACTAAGATTCTTGAATGAGAAGCAAAATGTTTTCAAGGAATAGAATAAGAATAAGCATAGAATAGAATGGAGTAGCAATAGAATAGAATAGAAGGAAGTACCAAAGAATAGAGTAGAGTATTGTAGCATAGCAAAGCATAGCATAGCATAGCATATAGACTAGACTAGACTAGACTAGACTAGACTAGACTAAAATAACAGAGTTGGAAGGGACCTTGGAGGTCTTCTAGTCCAACCTTCTACTCAGGCAGGAAGCCCTATACCATTTCAGACAAATGGCTATCCAACATATTCTTAAAGACTTCCAGTGTTGGGGCAGTCACAACTTCTGGAGGCAAGCTGTTCCACTGATTAATTTTTCTCACTGCCAGGAAATTTCTCCTCAGTTCTAGGTTGCTTCTCTCCTTGATTAGTTTCCATCCATTGCTTCTTGTCCTGCCTTTGGAGAATAGTTTGACTCACTCTTCCTTGTGGCAACCCCTGGGATATTGCTAACACTGCTATCAACACTGCTATCATGTCTCCCCTAGTCCCTTTTTTCATCAGACTAGACATACCCAGTTTCTGCAACCGTTCTTCATATGTTTTAGCCTCCAGTCCCCTAATCATCTTTGTTGCTCTTCTCTGCACTCTTTCTAGAGTCTCCACATCTTTTTTACATCGTGGTGACCAAAACTGGATGCAGTATTCCAAGAAAAACAAGAAAGTCCAGTTGCCTTTTGGAAAAGCACCTTTGGGACAAATGAAGAGCAATTATCCACATTTTAACAATTGTGTGTGCATTGGTGTTATCTTTGTGTTTGTTGAATGGGATGTTTGAATGCTTAGATGTATTATGTCTATATGTATTACATGTACAGTCAGGTCCAGAAATATTGGGACATCGACACAATTCTAACATTTTTGGCATAACATTTTGTTTCATTCCAAATCTATTGTGGTGGTGTACAGAGCCAAAAATGTTAGAATTGTGTCGATGTCCCAATATTTCTGGACCTGACTGTATATGTAAGCATGCTTTGATGGTTTGGGCAGAGGTGGTATTCTGCTAGTTTGCCCCAGTTCGGCCAAACCTATAGTGAGGGTGGTGCGAGGCTCTGCCTATCCACCCAGACATCATCATAGACCTTCTGGACATAAGGTTCTGCGCATGCCCAGACATGCACACTCCTGCTACCAAACCAGTAGTGAAGAAAAGAGGATATCATTACTGGTTTTGACTGTTGCAAGACAAAGTGTATCCTTGATCTATAAATATCATATCCTTAGACCATTGAAAAACATATAATTGAAGACCACCAAAATGTTGACGTCCAATGAAATACTTTGTGGCTTTTCCCAGCGGTAACCCATTTTTATTAATCAATTTGTTTGGGCTGCTAGTGGAACAACCTTGCCGATAACTCAGCTCTCTTATAACTAGTTGAAGGAAGCAATATCACCAATGGATGTCTTGGGCTCAGGAGAAAGTTTAATGATGCATAGGTTATTAATTTAAGTGCGTAGGAAAGACCCCCCCTAGGGTATCTGTTGCCTGACCTGCATCTTTAAAATAAATGAAAACTTTTTTCCCCTACCCCCATTTTAAATTAAACACATTGTGTAGAGGCACAACATTGGCATTATTCATTTTGGCACGTTTAGACAGATTGCAAGGAGCCTTGTCAACAAGCTGAGGGAGCATATATGACAGAGGGCTACGGAGCCTCAGATGGGTAATAGTTCACTGGTCAAATTTATCTAGCCAGATTAGCAATCAGGTGCTTGAGACTTTACACTGCAATCTTGTACATTAAATGATGTATCTTTAGGGCTCAAAAGCAGACATTCACTTTGATAATACTGTGTTTCCCTGAAAATAAGACGGGGTTTTATTTTCTTTTGACTTGGCCTTATTTTCAGGGAGGCCTTATTATTTTTGAGGTGCAGAAGGTGGCGAGTGTGGGCACCTCATGGCTGCTGTTGTGTTGCAATATTTTGGGGAGGGCTTATTTTCAGGGGAGGGCTTATTATAGGGCATGCACTCAAAAGCTTGATTGGGCCTATTATCCAGGGAGGTCTTATTTTCAGGGAAACAGGGTAGAAGGTCTTGGACTACTATCCAAAATAAGCAAAGTGTCAGATCCTGGTTTGCCAGTCGGCCTGGGGGTGGCATTGGGGCGGGGGAGGAGAGCCGCCAGCTGGGACACGCATCCAAGCTTCTCCAGTAACATTATAGTGCAAACTAAGGCATATAAAACCTTTGCCAGACCAATTCTCGAATACAGCTCATCTGCCTTTATACACACTGTACATCAGACATTAATACAACTGAGAAGGTTCAGAGGTATTTCACGAGAAGAGTCCTCCACTCCTCTGCTCACAACAGAATCCCTTATGCCACCAGGCTCGAAATGTTGGGCTTGGACAACCTGGAACTATGCTACCTATGGTCTGACCCAAGCATAGTACATAAAATTGTCTGCTACAACATCCTACCTGTCAATGACTACTTCAGCTTCAGCCACAAAAATACATGGGCAAACAATTGATACAAATTCAAGGTAAACCGCTCCAAACTCACGACTTCAGCAACAGAGTGGTCAACGCTCTACCTGACTCTGTTGTTACTGTTAGGATATTCAGCCTTATATTGGGTTGACAATATATATGAGCCTATGTTCTTAAGGAGTTATGTAGCTTTAAGAACTGTGTTTGAACTCTGATTGGCTGTGAGTCTCAGCTCTACCATAAAGCAAGCTCAGAATCACAGTCCGTTCCCTTTTCGATTCCCTTTGATTCCTGTGCTGAAGCTGAATATTGAAGAAGGAGGACGATTTGTTTTGCATAACTGTAAGATTGGTGAAGGACTGTTGTTATTTGTTTGAGAAGTTAGTCGGAAGAAGCATTTTAGTTGCTACAAAGTAAAGACTATTTATTTTCTTACTATCATTGTTTTAGAGTTTGTTTGTGGTTACAGCAACGTATCTCTTTACTGTCCGGTGAATTACACTAGTCCGCATTTATTTGCTAACACTGATTAAGGGACCAGAGTTGTAACACTGGTTCTGAACCCAGAGTTGCTAACAGTTACATCCTCAAACCCTCCACAGCTTCAACCTTAAACTGTCTTATTGTGGACCTCATCCCATTCCTAAGAGGCTCATAAAGGGGGCCTGCATAAGCGCACCAGCGTGCCTACCGTCCCTGTCCCACTGTCCCCATTTATTTTGTATTCATTTCCTTCATTCATGTCCATATTCATACTTATACCGGCTATCTTGTACATGTTTGACAAACTAAATAAATACATGAAATAACTAAATAAAGATCAGCTGAGTGACAGAGCTCGCGCAGGCGCAGGAAGCATGTCATGCTGAAAAAGAGCATGGTGTGCCGGATGAGAAGCTCTTGACGCTGCAAGGATGAAATGAGCAAATTGGCAACGTGTGATGGATAGGAAGTATATGGGGCAGGTTCCAGGGAGCAGAACCCTGGGATGGGGTAGAGAGCATTTAATAGATGGAGGGTTAAACCACAGTAGTATTGACTTTGTTTTCTTCGTTGTTTGTCCCTCCGTGCCATTTTTCACACTTGCAAGATAAAAAGTGCCACACTTAACTGTGTTGCCTGCATTTCTTGCCTGCTAAACGCTGGAACGTGACACAAACCCCAGTCAGGTTGGCCTAGACTTCTGAGACTGTTAATCTAGCACAGGGGTAGTCAACCTTTTCATACCTACCACCCACTTTTGTATCTCTGTGAATAGTAAAATTTTCTAACCGCACACCAGTTCCACAGTAATGGTGATTTATAAAGTAGGGAAGTCAATTAAATTAAAAAAAGGAAAGTGCTTCAGCATCGGAAAAACCCCTACCACTCACCATGAAAGCGGGAACGCCCACTTGTGGGCGGTAGGGACCAGGTTGACTACCATTGATTTAGCGTATCAGAAAGGTTTTCGATTTTAGAAGAGTGCTCAATACCTAGAGCTCTTTATTAATGTTACTTTTTCTGCTTGGCCGGCCTAGGTAAGTCTCTATCTCTGGGGTGTTAGGGAATTTTTAGTGTTTTAATTGGGGATTTTAGCGCAGGGACATTTTTAATTTAATTTGTTTTTATGCTTTGTATGTATTTTATAGTATTTTAAATTTTTCCCTGTGCACCGCTCCGAGTCCCCTTGGGGAGAGGACGCGGTATACAAAATAATTTTATTATTATTATTATTATTATTATTATTATTATTATTATTATTATTATTATTATTATTATTATTATTATTATTATTATTATTAATGTGAATGGAAGAGTTACATCTCTATGTGGTCCTCTGTGGGGTTTGGCCAGGCTACCCCTCCCTTTCCTGGTTTATTCTGTATTTTATTTTTTAATCCTTTAGTTTTATGAACCTATCTAGAGACAGTCTAGTGTCTCAGTTAAACAAAATAAATAAATAAAATTAATTCAAGCAGTTTAAAGTCAGGAATTTTAAGTCTAGACATAACTCCAGCAGTTATATGCCTTCAAAATTGCAACCTAAGTTTTAGAGATTGAAATCTTTGGGGGAAAAGATCAATGTACGCTTTATGTGGAAAGTGAGTTACGACTATCATTTAACAACTGACAACAAAAAGTCTGATGCTAATTTAAACAGAAGCACGTCATATTATCATATTTTTATAGATCGCTTTCTAGTTTCTCGGATATGCAGCCTGACACAAGATACACAATCTACTTGGCAGATTCTCTATGCTCTTAACCAAAGGCCTTTGTGAGACCCACAGTGGAAATCTGTATGGAGATTGTCAACACACGTGGAGTTTGCCCATATATTACCATGCTACATTTTAAATTCTCATATATAGATCCTCTCCCAGTGATCAGTTATTTTTACCCCTCACGTTTATCTCATCATTCATTCATTTATTCATTCATTCTGAATGAATGAATGAATGAATGAATATCAGCTAGATGAATTTTGTTCCTTTCCCTCCCCAATTTTTTTAAATTTTTTATTCTCTTACATACCATTTTAAGTATACATTCATATAATTGTTATTCTTCTTTACATTTGTCATTCTTATACTTTTGTTATTTCATTTAATAGGTTATAATATACAGTTTGGGTTGCTTTATTCAAAAATCCCTTCAGCCTGTTATAACACCACCTTATTTTCTCTTTTTTTCTCCCTCCCTCCTTTCTCTACTTCCTTCCTTCCTCCTCTCCTCTCCTTTCCCTTCCTTCTTCCCTTCCCTTTCTCCTACTCCTACTCTTCCTCTTCCCTTTCCTACCCTCTCTCCTTCTCTTTTTCTCCCTTCCATCCTCCTCTCCTTACCTCTTTATTCTTTCCCCCCTTCTTCCTCTCTGTAATCCCTGGCATCAGGTTGGAGTCGGGGTGAATGAATGGAGCTGAGAATTTACTGGCTGGATACCCTTCCCGACTCTTAGGCAGAGTTCACAGCAGACAATTACTCAGTGTGCCCAGAGAAAGAAATATCTGTTGCTACCTAGTATCAAACTCACAGCTCTTGATTGTGAGGTGAGAGTTTCAGCTCTGGGCCACCATGGTGCTCTACCAGCTTGATGTAATGAATAAGAATGTAATGAATGGAATTGCGTTGACTGGAGAAGTGAAAGGAAACGGCAATGAGAAATAACATCAGGTTTATAATTCCAATCAAATCATCTCCCAAACAAGATGTCCACCTCTGATCTTCATTCTTGGCATGTGTTAATTTATTCAGAGCTAGGATGCTTCCAGACACCTAGCACCAAAAGTGAACTGGTAGGTAAGACAAGGAGAGTAATTTTATTCCGAGGTGTTGCAACACCCCCATGGATGCTACAAATTCTTCAGCAAATTAGCCTTCTTGTATCATCACCTCTCAAGCTCATCTCCTCCTCAACTACACATGAGTCACAGGGCAGCTATAACGCATACTTGTTAATGCAAATTCTGTTAAGGAATTAACAGAGCAAGTACAGTAGTGGCCAAAAGTGTGGAAACCTTTTGAGAAAAGTGTACAGTATTTTTGAGGTTTGAAGGCTAACCACACCACTTTTTTTGGAGTAGTACCAACAAATTATATCTCAATGGAAAGATAATTTAATCAAGAATGTAATGCAATAACTTGTTGGAAGGATTTTCTATTAGAATAGCAGTTGTAAAGAAGAAAGGTGAAACATGTATAAAAAATGGGATATGCAAAAATTATCACCATATCAGTCAATACTTAGTTGAGTAACCTTTATCCTGAATTATGGCCTTACAAAGTCTTCCCATGGAGTGAACCACGTCTTTTAATTCTGCAGCTGTTATAATGTGAAACCAAGACTGAATGATTGCTTCTATTAACTGGGTTTTATTGCTGGCTATATTTGGCTATACCTTTTCATAGAATACAGATAATTGAACAAACTTTGTTGCATTACATTCGTGATTGAATTATCTTTCCATTGATATATAACTTTATGGCATTACTCCCAAGAAAAGCGGTGTTATTAGCCATCAAACCTCAAAAATATACTTTTCCCCAAAGGTTTCCACAATGTTGGCCACTACTGTAGTTCCTACATCTGGTAAACCAGGGGTCTCCAACCTTTGCAACTTTAAGTCTGAAGGACTTCCGCTCCCAGAATTCTTCAGCCAGCAAAGCTGTCTGGGAGCTGAAGTCCTTCAGACTTAAAGTTGCAGAGGTTGGAGACCCCTGTGGTAAACTACACTTGTTCATCCATAGTTGCAGGCTTAACAAACGTGAGCTTTATATCCTCCAGACCAAAGATGCTTTAAAAAAAATCCTTTTATTAACCTCATTCTAACAAGTTCGCTTCTTCCTTCCATTCTATCACAACCCAGGGAAAAAAATAATCTTTAACATGGCCTGGAAAGTAGAACCGTTTCTCATGTGACTTTTCTCCAGCCCCCAAACTTGAAATAAATCACATCACCCTAAAAAATTAAAACTTTAAACAGAAAATCTGCTTGGTATAACAAACCCCAAACACGTATCTTTGGTTGGAAAGGATTATAATGAAAACCGTGGGGAGAAGTTTAAAAAACATCACTCGCATTCAACCCAAGTGCAATATTAAAGTGATAAGATAGTTGATAGAAAGATAAAATAAAGATACCTTGATTTTAATAAGTCTGACCGTTTCTGCATAGATTTTTTTTGGGGGTCTCCAGTGCAGCTAGCTCAACTTCCTAAGCATGCAGCTCAAATGAAATGGTTTGGTTTGCTCATCTGACAAGCAATGGCAGAGTCATTTTTTTTTTTCCTTAGTTGGATCTAAGCCACAGTCGTTACTATTTATTTTAAGCACTTGGGGGCCGTCGGGAAAATAAAACCCATATTTCCTCCTCTTATGGCTTAGCCAACATCTATTCTCCCATGGCTTTAAGGGAGAAAGAACAAGAAAGAATTTGATGCTATAAATAAGTGGAATGCACAAATGCTGTAAATTCTGCTGTTTTACAGGAGCTTTAGATACAGCCAAATTCAGGTTTTTCTGAACAGAAAATGTATTTGAAAAAATATTGTGCAATGGCTGGTAGATTCAATTATTCTTGGGTATTGTTTCCCTGAACATAAGACCCACCCCAAAATAAGTCCTAGCATGATTTTTTGGGGTCGGTCTAATATAAGCCCTACCCTGAAAATAAGCCTGGGGGATGGGTGTGGCCAGCATGAGAGGCGGCGAGAGTGTGTGGGCCAATAGTGTCCAGCCACAGCTGCAAACTGCTGGCCCTTTGGCGCAGTGAAAAATATCACTAATTCTGTATATTTCAACTGGGGTTTATGCCTGGTTATTTTTCACTGAAGCTGCCTTGGTTAACCCATTGGGTTACTATTGATAAAAGAGAAGCAGAGGGAATGGAATCCTTCTGATTCTCTTAGACCTTTCAGTGGCTTTCTTTCAATTCTTCTGCAGATGTTTTCCTAAGTATAGTCTTGATATGATTCTACTCCTAACCAAATGTATCTTCCCTAAAATAAGGTGCTCCTGAGTCGGTAGAAGGATTTCTGCTCAATTCTGGTTTCTGGTTATTTGCAGAACCGCCTCCTGCCACATACCTCCATGCGATCTGTCCGCTCCCAGGGGGAGGGCCTTCTCTGTGGCGGGCCCAGCCCTCTGGAACGACCTGCCCCCCCCGACCATCGTACCATCACGGACCTTTGCCTCTTCCGGCAAACATTAAAGACTTACTTTTTTCATGCGGCCGGCCTGGCATAGTGTGTTTTTACTATCATTTTAATATGGTTTCTTATTATTTTAACACAGGTTAAATTTATTTAATTTATTTAATTTAATTTTAAATTTATCTATTGACTGTATTTATATGTATTTTATCCTTTATTATTCCTGTGCACCGCCCTGAGTCCCTAGGGAGAGAGGGTGGTATACAAATCAAAATAATAATAATAATAATAATAATAATAATAATAATAATAATAATAATAATAAAAATAATAAATAATAATAATAATAACAACAACCACAACAATAACAATAATAATAATAATAGTACTCTGTGAGGTTCCACATGGTTCCATTTTTATTTCTAACCTCTTCAGTGTCTACATCAATTATTGGATGAGCTCATTCAGAGGTAGCTTGTCATCAGAGGTGACATTCAGTCAGTTCTGACAGGTTCTGGAGAACCAGTAGCCGGAATTTTGAGTAGTTCAGAGAACCAGCAAATACAATGGTACCTCGGTTCACGAACGCCTCTGTTCACGACCAATTCGGTTTACGAACAGAAATTTTCCTCAAAATGTGCTTCGGTTCACGAACTCTGCTTCGGTTCACAAACAGGAACCGCGGCCATTTTTAATGTATTCCTGGCTGTCACATGGTTGTGACTTCCTGTAGGAAGATCGTAGAGAGAAGAAAATACAGAAAAAAGCCCCAGCACGCACACTGTGAGTACTTTCAGTGACTTTTTTTTAATTTTTGTTACGCTTTTAGCATATGGAAAACTGTGCCTCGGTTCACAAACAATTCGGTTCGCGACCAGAGTCAGTTCACGAATTAAGTTCGTGAACCGAGGTACCACTGTAGGCTGGCCCCACCCCTGTTGCTTCCCAGCCTCCCATCTTCTTTTGTTGCCCTGAACAGGAGAGCAGAACTGGAAAGCAAGTTAGTGGGGTGGGGAAGGAATGGGGATTTTGCAGTATCCTTCCCCTGCCACGCTCATCAAGCCACACCCACAGAACTGATAGTAAAAAAATGTGAACCCTACCACTGCTTGTCATTATATCCTGGTGACATCTAGCTCTGTTTCTTTCATTGGATTCAGGTGAAGATGAAATTATAGACTCCGTTCCTTGCTGTCTAATGGTCTGGATGAAGCCCAACAAACTGCAGCTGAGTCCAGACAAATAGATGGTTATCTCCATGAGTGACAGTCAAATTATTTGGAATGGAGCTGTATTCTTCTTGAGGACAAAAATGGTAGCTTGTGTTCTTTAACAATTCTGCTGGATAATCATTTAAAAAGAACTGATCTCATCATCGTATCACCCTATGTGCTCTATAGGTAAGCCACTAAGTCACTCCAGTGGCCATATAGTAAAATTACTAATGCTTAGTAATTAGAATTACCGCTGTATAGGCATGCATCCTACGTTACGGATATTGGTTCTTCATTTAAAGAATCTTTCATTTGATGGGCTGTCACAGCAAAGTTAGACTCAGTATTTCCAGTTGTGATGAGATATATTGGATTTCTATTTAAATGATACTATTTCTAAAGTCTTTTTACAAACATTAGCATTTCTGAAATTTCCTGAAAGATCATGAATGGGTAGACTGGATGCCAGACCAGCTACACAATTGATTTACACAAACAATAGATTTCTTCTTAGGTCATGTTCCTACATTAATTTAAAAATAAAATAGAATTATATTAAATAGAATTAGGGCAAAAAAATGGGACAACTTCTTGTTTGGGGATGTTTAGTAGGCTTCCCAAGTTTTACTTAAATGTGTCGTTATTGGAGAAGGATTTTCAGCTTTGGGATTTCATTTGATTAGGAAAAAGAAATCAAAAGGCTCTTTTGTGTGTGTTCATTCCTCCACTATGGAAAATAGGTCTAAGCTTATGCTTTACCTCCTAGTCTGCTTCAAGGAGCTATTCCTTATTTAGAATGTAATTTCCCCTTTTAGATTAATAAGAAATACAGTTGATTTGTTTTGTTTTTGGATCATTGGGGTGATAAGAAGGAAGACCAAAAGCAATTTAGTGAAACTAATTATTACATGAATTATTCCATTAATTTCAGAAAGCATATTGACCAAGCTTCAACAGTACTCATGAATACTATTGTATTTATTGTTATTTTTCAGTGTCTTTTATGTAGTGAATTACTGGCGACCAAGCCGTCAACAAATGAATGAATGAAGGAATCAGTGAATCAATGTCATGAATAACTGCCTTAGAAAGGGCGGTGTATTTGTCAGAGTGCTTACAGTTTTACTACATGAGACAACCCAGGAGCAATAGCAGCAAACAAAGGTTTGTAACAAATAGTGGTTTTATCTACAAAAGAATATATACTATACAAACATGTACTATAGGCAGAAGTCAAACAATCAGTAAGAAGTCAAACAATCAGTAGGGAAGAACAAAGGGTGAGAGATAGAGAGATGCCCAACAGGGCCTCTTCTTATTATACAGGCCCTTAAAGGGGTAACAGCCCAAAATCTTGCTGACTCATTCCCATCATTACATCAGTGCATCATTGCCTCATCATAGCAACTGATCAGTTCTTAAATCACTACCCTGATAGTATTAAACACAATACGGTGGAATTTAATAAATAGTGTGTGTTAACATATTCATGTACGTCTTTTGATCTAGCTTTTTACAAGTAGTAGTTGCGCCATAACTGAATTCCCAGGAGGCTGGGAATGAAGATATTATCTCCATATCTGCAGCCTGCAGATGAGGTTTTAGGATAGCCACAAGTGGTCACGTTTCAAGATCTTGAGGTTGCCAGCTGGTCAAATGGTCCTTCCCATGCAAAACCACAAAAAATGTTTATGTACAAAAGCATCATGAGCCAAGTGAAACGTTTTAGATCAAAATACTTATTTTCTTGATTATTATTTTTTTGGATGCATGCACCTCTTTGGAAGCGGCTTTAGCACTGTTTTCCTTCTGGCTTCCGTGAAAATTGGGAACCTGCTTATTTCATGCATCTAAAAATTAAAAGTTTAATAAATCTGGCAGGCACCCTGAATGTTAGATTGCACTCCAAGTTCCACTGACTGTAGAGAAGCCATATTCATGCTGTAAACAAGCATGCCAGACATTATCTCTCAGTGCTCCTTAGGATGTTGCAGTGAGATCAATCAGAAATCTGCTCACATCAGGAAGGCACATTTGAGACTCTTTTGCATCATTTACACAACATTTAACGACTTCTAAGAGAGGCTAATGATGCTTAGCTTTATTGCACTTGTCCAAGCTTCCTCATTTAACTGATTTCCTGAACTGCATAAGTTGGATTCATTTTAACTTTAGATACACCTTGCAATCCATCCGGTTTTGCGAAGATTGATTCCACCTGCCACTTCATCAGATATAACTGTTATGCTTGGATCTAAAACCTGTGATTTCCTCCCAAATAAGGAAGAACCCAAAATTATGCTTTCACCTACGTAGCACCAGGGGTGAAATTTGACCGGTTCTATTTTGGCTCGGGCAAACCGGAAGCACCGGTGGTGAGAGGCTCCGCCCACCCACCCAGACGTCATCACGTCCCATTTTTGAAGCTCTGCGCGCATGCTCACATTTGCAAACTGGTAGCAAAGGTAAGTTGATTTCACAACTGTGAACCAATAGCACCAGCAGCAAGAGGCTTCACCCACCCACCCAGACGTCATCACGTCCTGTTTTTGAAGCTCGGTGCACACGCTCGCATTTACGAACTGGTAGTGAAGATAAGTTGATTTCACCCCTGGTAGCACTGAAGATTATTCACTACCTAGAAAAGGGGTGTCAAACTCACGTCATCATGGCAGTGTCATGCAATGTATCAGGACTCCCCCCTTCACTAAACCGGGTCTGGGCATGGCCAACACATGACGCATCCAGTCCATGAGTAGGACAGCCCTGACCTAGAGTCACTTGCTGAGATGAAAAAAATATAGACATTGACTGAATAAATAAATAAATAGACTGAAGGTAATTTTACTGCATTATATAATCCACCCATGATTTTCATTAGTTTGAAATTCTTAGGAAACCTGCAGAACACTTCTCATTTTTCCTTAATTATTCACTTTTAACGATAGGTTGCAAAGTTCACAAGGTTTTTTCACCTATCTTCTGTAAACTACATTATTTTAATTTTCTATATAAAATAGCCATATACATACATAGATACATAGATACATGCACACACACACACACACATCCATGATCACATTGGCTATTACAATTTGAAGATGTGCAACAAAATTAAATCTTTCTACTTTGCTTATTGGGCACCCCTGAACATGAATCCAGTCTTAGAAACAGGATAAATCACACCAGTGGTGGGATTCAAATAATTTAACAACCGGACCAGCCATAATCATTCTTTTTCATTTATTTACAGGAAGAATTTCTCTAAAACATCCCAGTCTAAAGCAAAATGGCGTGCATCCATGTTCTCAACTTAAAAATAATCTAGCTGCTTCCCACACATTAAACAGTCGAAATGTTTATTCTACATGCCTGTGTTTTCCCCAAAATAAAACCCTGTCTCATATATTTTTTTGCCACCCAAAAGGCACCAGGTCTTATTTTTGGGGGATGTTGTCCACTGACTCACCTCACATGTCCATGTCATCCTCGCTTCTTTTTTGCTATCAGTGGCCTTCAGGAACTTCTTCATCTAACAAGGCTTTCCTAAAGGTCTCTGCAGCCGATAACAGAGCTCTGGATCGATCCAGAGCTCTGTTATCAGCTACAGATGCCTTCAGGCATGCCTTGTCGGATGCAGAAGAAATGGGCCAACCATTGGGCACCAACGTTTCCACACTCTTTTAGGAGGGGGAAAAGGTGCGTCTTATACTCCGAGAAATATGGTAAATTGATTTCGCCCCTGCCTTATAATGACATACTGTATTTTTCGGTGTGTAAGACGCACCTTCCCCCCCGCCTAAAAGAGGGTGAAAATTTGGGTGCATCTTATACACTGAATGTATCCCCACCCACCCTATGACCCCAACCCTTTGGCCTCTGCCTCCCAGCAATTTACCTCTTTGCAGCAAACAGGGGCTTGTAGAGGCTGCAATTGGCTATAGCAATCCCTGCAGCCTGAAACAGCTGATGATCGGGAGAAATTGAAAGTGAAATTGCTGGGAGGCAGATTTTTTTTCTTGTGCTAATCAGGCTGTTTGCTGCAAGGAGATAAGTCAACAACTATAGAATGCTCTAAAGAATGTTCGAATTATTAGACTTATTTTTTTAAATACTGCTTTATTATTACTCCAGACAACAAAACGAAGAAGGCTTGATCTGAAGAGGCCCAATGCTATTGTTTTAAGAAGTGCTATTCTTTTAAATAGCAGGGAATAACTATACTTCCAGAAAGCACATCAGTTTTAACAGCATCTGTACAAGTATAGTCTGAAATATAACACTACAAACAGTGTATATTGTCTGTACTGTTTGTTACAAAGAGGCAAATTGCTGGGAGGCAGAACCAGATATTTTTCCCTTTGTTTTGCTCTCCAAAAGCTAGGTGCTTCTTTGGAGCATCTTATACTCCGAAAAATACGGTAGTTACAAAATCCACCCACCTAAACATTTATTTTAAAGCCTAGGGGTTGATTTCCTCTTTCAAATAACAAATCAATAATGAATTCCTGTCTAGCTGCCACTTTTTCATTTGGGAAGATGTATTAATAATTTTAAATCCCCAAATCAAGCCTATTACCATTTTCCCATTCCTAAGTTTTGGATATTTGAATAAGCAGTGTCGCATTTAACCACTTGGGATGCAGATCAAACAGAAGACAAAAAAAAACCCTCAATAATGCTGCATACATTCCCGGAAACTGTGTGATTTACTTATTGGGTAATCAATTTTTAAGTAGATCTGAAGACAATATTTATCAACTTCCTATTAAAAGGCAGAGCGCAGGAGACAGGCAGCGGGATTTTTTTTCCCCTCCTGGCTGAAGCCATCATTTTTTTCAATTATAATTATCAGCAATTTCTTTGAAAGATATTGTGAGTCTCTACAATTGCCACTGCTTATCAAACCCAGAGTTAATTAAGCCAAATTAAAACCTGAAATAATTTACTTATAACGCTTTCTTAAACTGATACAGTTCTACACAGGAATTATTGAGTCTGGCATCTGCACCTCCATAACTGTCTCGTTCGGTTCTGCAACCCAACAAGACAGACACAGACTTCAACGGATAATTAGAACTGCAGAAAAAGACAATTGCTACCAACCTGCCTTCCATTGAGGACCTGTACACTGCATGAGTCAAAAAGAGGGCCGTAAAAATATCTACAGTTCCCCACCCCCTCCCCACCTCTGGACATAAATTGTTTCAACTCCTACTCTCAAAATGATGCTATAGAGCAGGGTCTCCAACCTTTGCAACTTTAAGTCTGAAGGACTTCAGCTCCCAGACTTCTCCAGCCAGCTTTGCAGAATTCTGGGAGCTGAAGTCCTTCAGACTTAAAGTTGCAAAGGTTGGAGACCCCTGCTATAGAGCACTGCACACCAAGACAACTAGACACAAGGACAGTTTTTCCCCGAACGCCATCACTCTGCTAAACAAATAATTCCCTCACCACTGTCAAACTATTCACTAAAGCTGCATTACTATTACTATTAGTCTTCTCATTGTTCCTATCACCCATCTCCTGCCACTTATGACTGCAGGACTGTAACTTTGTTGCTTGTATCCTTACGATTTATATTGATTGTTTCCTGATTGCTTATTTGTACCCTATGACTATCATTAAGTGTTGTACCTTATGATTCGTGACGAATGTATCTTGTCTTTTTATGTACACTGAGAGCTTATGCACCAAAGACAAATTCCTTGTGTGTCCAATCACACTTGGCCAATAAAGAATTCTATTCTATTCTAAAAACAAAACAAAACCTGACGTTGTCCAAGGAGCAAATTTTCCATTTTTAAATAATTACTCTCCTACTTCTATGGAAATTCTCAGTCATCCAGGTCATGGTGAAGACACAGATAAACCCTGAGGACATAGATAAACATCCAAGTGGCCTCAACAACTCTCTAAAAGAATGCAAATGACCAGCTATCTGTAAGGAATATAAATTTTTCCATTCCCCACCTTCCAGTCAGAGCTGAAGAAGCTTCTTGGATGAGAAGCGAAACGTCTTCAAAGAAAAACCAGAAAGTCCAATTGCCTCTTAGGAAAAAAAAGCACCTTTAGGATTACTTTCCTATCTCCATTCCGTTAAACCAGTGTGCCACCCCTCCCCCATTTTTAAATGTTTCTTTTAATACAAACATTTCATCATTCATTAAACAGTGTGTCATCTGGGTACAATTTTTTTGTATCATAATGATTAAAGTGTACCACCATATTCATTATATATATATATCTATTCTTATCAGAAAAATATAGTCAAGAAAATGTATATTTGATTATTTTTGTAATAACTGAAGCCAGAATTGTATTTGCACAAAATTGGAAGGGTGGAGAGATCACCACAGATGAAAACGTAATTTTATAATGTGCAGAAATGAATAGATTAACGCTTGCAATTAAAGGAAAGGAAGAATCTGACTATTATAATATATGGGAGCTAGTTTATCATTGGTTAGAGAATAAATATGAAAAGAATGTACTATCAAGTTAAATAAATTAAGACGAGAAATGTTATAATGATAGATAAGTGAAATTTTAAGTACTAGTATTAAAATAAGAATAGATATAAAATAAACGCATGCGCATGCGCAAGTCCACGCATTTTAAAGTTGCCAAGGTTGAGAAACGCTGCATTATACTAAGCCTCTCATCTCAAATGTTCTCAGTGTGTGATTTAACACTAGAATGAAATATTTTGAAGTGTGTGGAGGAAAATGAGTGAGGCATTTCGGGCACCGAAAGTTTATCTTCCCTTTTCTTTCTTTCTCTTTTTTCTTTTTAAGAAGAAAAACCATTTCTGCTGATTTTTTACTTCTTGGAAAGCTTCCTAATGTTTATTTGACTTGTCAAAACTCAAGTGTTTTGGCACAGACAACTTCAATTTGTCATTTTCTCTTGCTCTTGATGACTGTTAGAGCTCTCAGCAACCGAGGGCCGTATATCATTCTGTGAAGTTACAAAAAAGAGAACAAGAATGGAAAAATATCAAACTCAGTGTCCAATCATAATTCATAGCTGGATTCGAAAGGAAGGCTAAGTAATTGTTTTATTTGGCCCATTCCAAACTTGACAACCACAGGTTTTTCCCGCATTGTCATTTTATAACTAAATTGGACAAATGGGGACAATCTTGATGAGAAAAACCCAGAGGCAGATGAACAAATATGAGACAGTGGGTTCATTTTTCTGCCCTATTTCAAGGAGCACCATCAAACCTTCATCATAGTGAAGGTTGGAAGGCCACAGCAAACATACTACACAGCAATGGAGAAATAGGGAATCACTCTGAGTGAACTCCACCTTATTCCAATCCCTAAGCATTCTGGATCTTTTGAAAACAACAATGCATTTGCCATGTAGAAATATATAAACCTAAAGTTCCAATAAACATCCCAATAAAGGAGAATATAGTAAGGTTCTACATCTAGGCAAGAAAAACTAAATGCACAGGTATAGTATAGGTCAGGGGTGTCAAACCCGATTTCATTGAGGGCCACATCAGGGTTGTGTTTGACCTTGGGGGCCAGGGTTGGCATGGCCATGGTGGGTGTGGCCAGCTTAATGTCATTCGTGTTGGGGGTGCCTGTGGTGGCCTAAGCCCTCTGCTGGAGAAAACGGGCTCCCGAGCTCCATTTTCAGCTGCAATGGACTCCTACAAACGTCTGTCAGTGAAAACGAAGCTTGGGAGTGCTGCCAAGCTCCGTTTTAGGCTGCAAGAGTTTCTGCCAGGCACACCTCCTTCAATATCCAAGAAAGAAAACCCCCAACTCCATTTGGATAGAGATAAAGTACTTTTACTAGATGTGAATTGAAAGCAGCGAAAAGCAAAGCAAGGTCTGAGCCAAAAAGGCGTGAACATGTACATAGCAAACGTTTACCCAGCATCCTCTTCCCAATTCCCCAACCCAATGTCCAATCGGCAACTCCGTAAGGTGTCATGTGGGGTGCATCTTCAAAAAGCCTCATCAAGTTGGTATGCAAGATTGTTGGCCTTGACCAAGTCCAAACACAGGCCACCAGCATGCGCAGAAGATGGTGAGAACAAAACGCCCTTCTTCATAACTCCTCCAGCACCAGTAATTCCCCCTCCCAAATACCTCAAGCCCCCTCCCTTCCCGTTTCTATGGCAGCCGATAGCAAGCAAGGAAAGTAGAGGCTGACAGTTTCCTGCAACCCTCTGCTAGCGAAAACAGAGCTCGGGGATGAAAGGGTGTAGGGTTTCCTGCCTGAGCAGGGGGTTGGACTAGAAGGCCTCCAAGGTCCCTTCCAACTCTGTTATTCTGTTAGTTGTAGCTCATGATTGAAATGAGGGGTCCTTAATGCTCTTTGAGCTTGATTATTTTCCTGGAGATGTTTCATTACCTGAACTAGGTAACAACATCCATGCTCAGCACTCAACATGGATGATGTTATGTAGTTTTGGTAATGAAACATTTGGAAAACAACCAAGTTTAGAAAGCATCAAGGACCCCTCAGATCTAAAGTTAGTTCCAGCTCCCTCTGGATTATATTAACTCCAATGTAATAGAAATGGTCTTCAGCACAATGGTGACTCTGATACCAGCCCATTCTTACTTAAAAGTCATCCCAATCCAAATAGCTTTAAGCATACTTTTCAAAGTTGTCCATAAAGTGCCTTCAACATGGCCCATTTAAAGATAAAATGTACCACCAACTGGACAGTTTATGGCATCTAGTTTTCTATCTGCTTCACTTGTGCTGGTCAACAACCTTATTTTTTTCAGTTCCAAGCCAGCGTCAAAATCAAGACCCACTAGAAACCTGTCCAGTCTGATTACTGTCAGAGTTTGTTGCAGAAATCACATCCAGAAAGCACACACAGATAACTGATTCAGCAGGATTCATTAACTTCTCTCTATACATAATAACACATGAGTAAATGTACAATACCAATAGTGGATTCTCCAAAGTGGTAGTAGTTACAAGCAAAACACAGGCAGAGGAGAGATTGGTTTCCAGTTTCAATTCAGAGAGCAGACTAGATTAGTTATTTTGCACAGACTCAGAGCTACATAGGTAAGCCATGCCCAGGCTCCAAGCCATCTGTCATGGCTCTCCGTCACCACTGGCTGACCTAGTTGCCATGCCTATACATTGGCTGACCTTGTTACCATGCTCTATTCCAGCCAGTCCCCAATGGCTGACCTGTTGCTATGTCCTATTCCAGTTCATGAATATTCTGGCAATTACTTGGCGTCATTATACTAGATTTCTGGTAACTTGTATGCGCCTGATACTGTGATAGAAAATTAAATACGGAGAAGTATTGTAAAACCACATTCGGCAAAAATCAAAGAAGCCATAATACTTAACAAGCTGTTTTGGTTTGGTCTGCATTCTCTTGCGCACATTAATTCTACACTTTGTGGTCATAAATGCAAAACAAAAATGTTCAGGCTAGCAGTCTCATTACTGCCTGAAGTTCATTAAAAAAAAGACTTTGATGACATAAACAATTTGATGCTAACTACTTTGCTCTCAGAGTTAAATCAATAGTGTGCTAGTTGCTAAAAGGGTAGCGTCAAACTACA
The DNA here is from genome assembly GCA_039707465.1 of Rhabdophis nuchalis. Classification (NCBI taxonomy): domain Eukaryota; kingdom Metazoa; phylum Chordata; class Lepidosauria; order Squamata; family Natricidae; genus Rhabdophis; species Rhabdophis nuchalis. The sequence goes on along the minus strand of CM077648.1, from coordinate 14,192,141 downwards.
GTTGTCGCTGGCTAATGGTGTCAGTAAAAGGTGATCTCAAAGTAGGATGCAAAAGGTCAAAAACCAAATTATTCCGGATCAATCCGAGCATCATCACTTGGGAAGATTCCCATTGATTGCGTACATTTGGGTTTTATGAGCATCTAGATCTCTTTTAATTCTGTGAGCTCATTATATGAAGTGACAACAGTGCAGGTCTTCTTTGTTGGTATTTAGAATTATTTAAAAAAAAGAAAAATTCCTGAAAAAGATTATAATCGAGCATTTCAAATGCAACAAATTTCCATATAGCCACTGGATGTATGCAGGTGATTAAGAAAAAAAAGAGAAACTTTTATTGGAGAAATGAAGCTAAATATATTGAGAAGATAAAAGGTAAAGATTCCCCTCATACATATGTGCTAGTTGTTCCCAAATCTGGGGGATGGTGCTCATCTCCATATCAGATCTGAAGAGCTAGTGCTGTCTGAAGTCATCTCTGTGGTCATGTGACCGGCATGACTTAACGCTGAAGGCGCATGAAACGCTGTTACCTTCCCACCAAAGGTGGTTCCTATTTATCTAGTTGCATTTTTACGTGGTTTCGAACTGCTAGGTTGGCAGAAGCTGGGACAAGTATTGGGGAGCTCACTCCGTTACATGGTACTAGGGATTCGAACTGCCGAACTGGCAACTTTTCTGATCGACAAGCTTAGTGTCTTAGCCACTGCTGCAGTTTTTCTCTTGGTATGAAGAGAATGGACCTGGTTAAGTCTCTCTCCCTCTCCCCCCACCCTCTCTCTCATTCTCTCTGATCTATCCTGGTTTAACAGAGCAAATTCAATCCATTTTAAAGTCCACCTCTAGGAATAGATTTCACATCTGGTAGACTTTCAGCCTGTTTTCCGAATAAAAGTCTGTGTAAAATTTCTCAGATTAGACTTGGGAGAGATCGTGAATATTTTATAAACTTCTAAAGTAGCAGAATGCTTCCTTTTAAAAGCCTGGGCACCTGTATTAGAACCAGGCGTCGCAAAAAAATATATGTAAGTTTCATTTTTACCACTTCTTGAATTGGCCAAGAGACCATGTAAAGCTGTGTGACCATATGGCCATTTCAGGAAGAACATTTTCTCACACGTTATAAGCAGGCTGTATATTTTAGGCGTTATGAAATGGAAGAAAACAGTTACAAATTCTCAGCTATCTCCTGCAGATGCAGTTCAGAGAGTAACTGTAAAGCCAGTGTGTTACCACCATCAATTTTTTTTCCCAGGGGAAGATGTAGAACTAGTTGGAAATCTTTCTCACTGGCTTCCTTCCCACAATCCCCTGGCAGCAAAATAATCAGATTTGCATGTTTTCCACATTCTAGATCAGGGGTCCCCAACCTTTGCAACTTTAAGTCTGAAGGACTTCAGCTCCCAGAATTCTCCAGCCAGCAAAGCTGTCTGGGAGCTGAAGTCCTTCAGACTTAAAGTTGCAAAGGTTGGGGACCCCTGTTCTAGATAATATCCATTTTATTCTCTTCTAATATTAAAAGAAATTGGGGTGGTACCATAAAAACATGAGTACAAGGTGGACTAAAGGAAGCATTTTTTTTCATAAATTGCATAAATATAGCTATATGGTTTACCATACAGTGTCTTGATTAGTCACTGATTTAAATTATTTTTTAAAAAGTTAGAAAATTGTATGGCAGTGAAAGTGTTTAGGGCTAATCATTATGATAGGAAGCCATGCAGGGGTGAAATGCTACCGGTTCGGACCAGTTCACCCAAACCGGTAGTAAAAAAATAAAACCGGTCAGATGAACTGGTTTTTCCAACGATCAGTTGTGACGTGTGATTTATATTAGCTAGAAAGCAGGATTTCCTATCTAATCTAATCTAATCTAGCTAATCTAAATAACATGGCACAGCGGATTCCGCCCCCTCCCTCGCTGTTTGCTTATCTTTACAGGCACTTGATAGCAGGCTCCGCCCACCCATGTGGACGTCAACATGCCCATTTTTGATGCTCTGCGCATGCGCAAGAGGTTCTGTGCATGCATGGAAGTTGTGTGTGCACACTCACATTGCTACGAACCAGCAGCAAAGGTAAATGGATTTCATCCCTGGAGCCGTGGTAACGTAGTGATTAGAATGGAGTATTGCTGGCTAACACTACCCACAGCCTGAGGTTCGATCCTGACCGGGCTTAAGGTTCACTCACCTTCCATCCTTCTGAGATTGGTAAAATGAGGACCCGGGTTGTTGGGCGCAATATGCAAATAATGCTTTGGCACTGTAAACAGCCCACAGACTGCTATAAAGTAAGATGGGTCAGTCTGTAAGTTTAAATGCTATTGCTGTAATGAAGATTATGAATGTTGTTTAATAGACAGAAACAGTGGGCGAGATCTACTCTCTCTGAGTATCTTCAGATTGAAATTAAGGATATCTAGATAGGGGTAGTCAACCTTTTGTATCTCTGTTAGTAGTAACATTTTCTAACTGCCCACCGGTTCCACAGTAATGGTGATTTATAAAGTAGGGAAGTCAATTTTGGATGGTTTTGACGACCATCTTTAAAGCGCTCCATGGCTCGGGACCTAGTTATATGCGAGGCCGCCTCCTGCCCCATACATCCCTTAGACCGATACGCTCCCACAGAGAGGGCCTTCTCAGGGTGCCGTCGGCCGGACAATGCCGTCTGACGACACCCAGGGGAAGGGCCTTCTCTGTGGCGGGCCCTGCCCTTTGGAACGACCTACCCCCTGAACTTCGCACCATCTCCGACCTCCGCCTCTTCCGCCAGTGTCTAAAGACACATTTCTTTCATCTAGCCAGCCTAGCATAACCGCTGCAATTGACTATTTTAGACAGTTTTAAATTTTGGGGGATTTTAATTTGGTTTTAGCACAGGATGGTTACTAAATAAGTTTTTTAAATTTTTTATTGATTTTGTATGTATTTTAAAATTCCTGTGCGCCGCCCTGGGTCCATTTGGAGAAGGGCGGGGTATAAATTTAATAAAATAAATAAAAAATAAATTAAACTAAAAAAAGGAAAGTGCTTCAGTATCACACAAACCCCCTACCGCCCACCATGAAAGTTGGAATGCCCACTAGTGGGTGGTAGGGACCAGGTTGACTACCACTGATCTAGATGAACAAAGTCAGCGGTGCTACGGCTGGTACAAGTTGGAACATACTTGTGTCATTCCACAGGATATGTCATATCTGGTACAACACAAACACTGTGAAGGGATTTAGTCCTGATGACCATCTTCTTTCCTGGAAGCTGAACTAGAAACAATTAAACAAGCATACAAAGACCAGGAACTTCTTTAAATTAATCCATTGCAGAGATGAAACTACCTAGCTCTGAATTAGAATCATTCATCCACATGATACACACAATCAAGAAGAATGGCATTCACCTTTTTCTTGTTCAGCTTGGTTATTGTAATGTGTAACTGGCCACCTAGAAAGCAAGTAAAGCTATTTTTTTATTAAGTTAGAGTCTGCAATCTTTTGAGCTCCATAAAGTTTTAGCAGGAGAAAGTCTGGGATGGGGTGCATGTTTTGGTAATTCATCAATGGTTTTATGGTATGATGCAGCTATGTATGAATGTTGAGCAGACTTCTCAACATTCTGTACTGGAACATTATCTTCAATATTAATTTCTTCCTGCCTTGGACAGCCCTGCCTATGGTTTTCCAGTTATTCCATCAGTACTCAAGTGAATCTAATTACATTGCTGTGAGCCATTGAACTAATAGGCTTCATCACCTCGGATGCCCGGTGCCAGCTGTTTATCTTGGTGGTGTTTGAAAGCATCAAGCAGCTTCTCCTTAATCATTTTGATTAAACATGGGGAACACCAGTGGGATTTAGAAATGGGGAAATGCAGTATCCAGGATTTTCCTGCTTCTATTCAGCCAGTTTCAGGCCATCAGGGGGGGGGGGGGGGATCTGAATTAATTGGTGGCGAGGTGGCAGCCCATAGCCAACACAGGGGGATTCTAAAAGGTTAACCCAGTATGTACATGGATAGGGAATCAGATTGTCATCTAATTTTGAAGAAGGTTGGTGGCTTTGTTCCACAATAACATTCTCTGCAGTGTAACAAGCGTGTTAGAGATAGCATTCTGAAGGGATCGCTGTGAAGAAATGGCTTTTGGGTCTGTGAACTGCCATTATCTTTTTCTCTCTCCCTTAAAAGTAATGCTTTCCCAACCAGCACAAACTGTATGTCACGAACCAACATATTAAATTTGAGAGGCGGTTCTATTGTTGGTTCTTCCAGAAATAGCAATTACACTGCAAACAATGTCACACCTATCCAGAATATTAGATCATCTAACCTTGTGCATTCTTATCGCTTTGTCTTTCTTATACAAGCTGAAGAAGATACACGTATTGTTATCTGTAGGAGCACCACTGGCACTGATGATGTTGGGTAATGAAACATCTGAAAGAAATGTCTATGGAGATTCTCAGTCATCCAGGTCATGGCTGTCCCAAAGGTACTTTTTTCAAGAGGCAACTTGACTTTCTGGTTTTTCTTTGAAAAAGCACTTTTGGAACATCTGAAAGAAAGCAATCAAGGTCACAGAACACCAAGGAATCCACAATTCAACCCTGAGCTATAAGTATTCTCTCCTATAAGGTAAAGGTTCCCCTCGCACGTATGTGCTAGTCATTCCCAACTCTAGGAGGTGGTGCTCATCTCCGTTTCATAGCCAAAGAGCCAGCGCTGTCTGAAGATGTCTCCATGGTCATGTGACCGGCATGACTAAACATCAAAGGCACACGGAACACTGTTACCTTCCCAACAAAGGTGGTTCCTATTTTTATACTTGCATTTTTACATGCTTTGGAACTGCTAGGTTGGCAGAAGCTGGGACAAGTAATGGGAGCTCACTCCATTATGTGGCCCTAGGGATTCAAACAACCGAACTGTTGACCTTTCTGACCAACAAGCTCAGCGTTTTAGCCACTGAGCTACTGCGTCCCTAGAGAATCTCTTCTATAGGTAGCATTATATCCTCCAATATTTTCACAGGGTTGCTAAAGGAAATAGATCTTAGCCAAAAGATGGTTCAAAGTCCTCCAGAGGAGCTTTCCTAGTTGAAGTTCCTCCCATGGAACTTTCTTAGTTCCTAGATTTGAACCTAAACTTCTCCAATTCTAGGTTAAAACTTTAGTCACCACAGGTCTTTTTTCTATTCTAACTCGAATGTCAGGGTTCCAAAGAGCATCCAAAATTAAATCAGAGTCCAGGGCAAAGTATTGCCCAAAGTTCCAATTTATTAAGAGAGCCACATTGGCACATCTGGGAAAACCCGAATCTGAAGGCTTTCCAGTTTTCCCACCCAGTTGAAAATTCAAGATCTTGCCCCCACACCCACAAGTTCATCACATGGTCCAATCTCCTACTGCTATGCTGGCAGTTCCCCCCATCCAGCTCCGATCAGGTGCAGAGATACAAAGACATAGGATGACCGTGGCTTTCTAGAAAGAATTTTGTTATGGCTACATATCATCTAACTCCGTAAAATCCCCCCACTCATTTTCCCACAATAGAAAATGCATAGTAGAGTAATAGAAAGTGTGGCAGGCCAAAGATCCAAAAGAAAAGATGGCTGCAGGCCTGACATAGGAAACATTCCTTGCAAGTTCACAATGCAAGAAGTTCCCATAATCTGCTATCCAACATATTTCATTGGACGTATCAAGAACTGAAATCAGGAGTCTCTCCATGAAAAATCTCTTCTATAAATGAGCCATTTATTATGCTGGGTCCATGGAATTTTTTAACTTTTTGAGAGAGAGCAAAACATGATGTTCTAGAAAAAAAGAGAGAAATCTCTGTGGGTCAAAGAAGTAAATAGTCATTGCTATTTGCATTTAAATTAGAAGACTTATTTTTGAAATCAAAAATCACTGATCTGTACAGGCATAACGTTATTATAAAAATGTCAAAGTTTAAAATTAGGTCTCATTACAGTGATGTGTTTTGCCACTTTAACTTGCTTACAAAAATGTTTCCTATTAATTTATAGGTATACCATTAAAAGCTTCTTAATTGCAATATTTGCTGTCCATCTCTTCATAAAATAAAATAAAATAATAATAATAATAATAATAATAATAATAATAATAATAATAATAATAATAATAATAATAATAATAATAATAGGAGTGATATTTCAAGCCCATCAAAGCCCCCAGGAAGCCTCTTAGTCAAAGCAAGGAGCAGGATGCTGTAATCAGCTCTTCTGAAAAAGAAGCCAAGCGAAGCTTCATAGGGATTATATAATTTAAATGGTCAAAGCAGGCTCAGGACTCAAGACTTCACTGCAATGAAATTACAGAATAACAAAGTTGGAAGGGACCTTAGAGGTCTTCTAGTCCAACTCCCTGCTCAACCAGGAGAACCTATACTATACTATTTCGGACAAAAGGCTGTCCAATCTCTCTCTCTTTTTTTTTTTTTAACCCTCCAAAAATGGAGCACTCAACTTCTGGAGGCAAGCGGTTCCACTGATTAATTGATCTCAGTCAGGAAGTTTCTCCTTAGTTTTAGGTTGCTTCTCTCCTTGATTAGTTTCCAGCCATTGCTTCTTGTGCTGCCTTTAGGTTTTTTTTGGGAGAATAGGTTGACACTCCCCACCCCCCTTCTTTCTGGCAGCCCTTTAAATAATGGAATATTTCTATCATGTCATCCTCTAGTACTTCTTTTCATTAGACCAGGGGTCTCCAACCTTTGCAACTTTAAGTCTGAAAGACTTCAGCTCCTAGAATTCTCCAGCCAGCAAAGCTGGCTGGAGAAGTCTGGGAGTTGAGGTCCTTCAGACTTAAAGTTGCAAAGGTTAGGGACCCCTGCATTAGACTAAAGGTAAAGGTTCCCCTCGCACATGTGTGCTAGTCGTTCCTGACTCTAGGGGGAAGTGCTCATCTCCATTTCAAAGCCGAAGAGCCAGCGCTGTCTGAAGACACATGAAACACTGTTTACCTTCCCACCAAAGGTGGCTCCTATTTTTCTATTTGCATTTTTTACATGCTTTCAAACTGCTAGGTTGGCAGAAGCTGAGACAAGTAACGGGAGCTCACCCTGTTACATGGCCCTAGGGATTCAAACCGCTGAACTACCGACTATTCTGATCCACAAACTCAGCGTCTTAGCCCCTGAGCCCCGCTTCCCATTCATTAGACTAGACATAACCAATTCCTGCAAAAAGCTAAAAAAAAATCCATTCTTTATATGTTTTTGGCCTCCAATCCCTTAATTATCTTTGTGTTTCAGCCTACCTTTGAGTAGTTACTATAACTAACAAAATTTCCATTCTGGTGGTGTGTTTTTCTTGTTCCTACTTAATAACTAAATACACTATATTGTCAAAAGTATTCGCTTACCTGCCTTTACTCGCATATGAACTTACAGTGACATCCCGTTCGTAATCCATAGGGTTCAATATGAGGTCGGTCCACTGCGCACTGTTCTTGAGCTAATCTGAAGACCACATGAAGTTTGGAGGTCTGTCGCGATGGACTCTGCAGAACGTTGGCGACCTCTTCGCACTAAGCGCCTCAGCAGCTGCTCTGTCAGTTTACGTGGCCTACCGCTTCGTGGCTGAGTGGCTGTCGTTCCCAAACACTTCCATGTTCTTATAATAAAGCTGACAGTTGACTGTGGAATATTTAGGAGCGAGGAAATTTCACGACTGGATTTGTTGCACAGGTGGCCTCCTATCACAACTCCACACTGAGCTCCTGAAAGCGACCCATTCTTCCACAAATGTTTGTACAAACAGTCTGCATGCCTAGGTACTTGATTTTATATACCTGTGGCCATGGAAGTGATTGGGACACCTGATTCATTATGTGGATGGGTGAGCAAATACTTTTGTCAATATAGTGTATATATTACTCGTTTTGGTCCTGATGGCCACAGTTGGCCAGGATGGTATTAAATGAGTACAAGTAAAATAAAGAAATTGAAATCAACAGTATAATGTGGGTGTACAAATGATAATTTATGCTGCAGGAAGAGAAATACGGTATAATAATAATAATAATAATAATAATAATAATAATAATAATAATAATAATAATAATAATAATAATAATAATAATAATAATAATAATAATAATTTTAATTTGTAGACCGCTCCCTCTCCCCATAGGGACTCGGAGCGGTGCACAGAGAAAAATAAAACAATAAATATACAAACACATTAAAAATAAATTAAACATATACCTGTGCTAAAAAATTCCCCATTAAAATACTAAAATTCCCAATTATAAGTAGCTAAAAACCCCATAGAAGAGAGACTACCCTAGGCCGGCCAAGCAGAAAAGATGCGTTTTTAATTTTAGACGGAAGGAGCGGAAGTCCGTGGTCGTTCTAATATCGGGGGGAAGGTCGTTCCAGAGGGCTGGGCCCGCCACAGAGAGAGCCCTTCCCCTGGGTGTCGCTCGCTGACAAAGTCTAGTGGACGGCACCCGGAGAAGTCCCACTCTGTGGGAGCGAATCGGCCGTGAGGATGTATGAGGCAGGATCCGATCCCGCAGATAGCTAGGTCCCGAGCCATGGAGCGCTTTAAAGATGATGACTAATACCTTGAAGCGCACCCGGAAGACGACCGGCAGCCAGTGCAGCTCGCGCAAGAGCGGTGTTATGTGGGTAAACCTGGAGGTTCTCATAATTGCTCGGGCGGCTGCATTCTGGACCATCTGAAGTCTCCGGGTGCACCTCAAGGGGAGCCCCATGTAGAGAGAGTTGCAATAGTCCAGTCGGGATGTCACGAGAGCATGAGTGACTGTGCGAAGGGCGTCCCGATCCAATAGGGGGCGCAACTGGCGAACCAGGCGAACCTGGTAAAACGCCCTCCTAGCCACAGCTGTCACTTGATCTTCCATGGACAGCCGGGCATCTAGGAGGACACCCAAGTTGTGCGCCCCATCCACAGGGGCAAGATGTTCGCCCCCTATGGCCAGCGATGGGGTCAGCTGGTTGAATCGGGCAGCCGGAAACCACAGCCACTCGGTCTTGGTCGGGTTGAGTCTGAGTCCGTTACTTCCCATCCAGATCCGTACGGCTTCCAGGCACTGGTACATCACCGCTACGGCATCGTTGGGGTGGTTTGGGGTAGATATATACAGCTGAGTGTCATCAGCGTAGAGATGGTACTCTACCCCAAAACCACGGATGATCTCACCCAGCGGCTTCATATATGTGTTGAACAGGAGAGGCGAGAGGACCGACCCCTGAGGCACCCCACATGTGAGGGGTCTCGAGGTCGACCTCTGCTCTCCTGTCAACACAAATTGCGATCGGCCGGAGAGGTAGGAGGAGAACCACCGTAAAACGGTGCCTACCACCCCCAACCCCCCCAGCCGACGCAATAGGATACCATGGTCGATGGTATCGAAAGCCGCCGAGAGGTCTAATAGGACCAGGATGGAGGAACAACCCCCATCTCTGGCCCTCCAGAGATCATCGACCAACGCGACCAATGCCGTCTCGGTGCTATGCCCGGGCCGAAAGCCGGACTGGCGCGGATCTAGATACTCAACTTCCTCCAGGTGATGGGGAAACTGTTGTGCCACCACACTCTCAACAACCTTCGCCAAAAAGGGAGGGTTGGAGACTGGACGATAGTTGGTTAATAAAGCTGGATCCAAAGAGGGCTTCTTGAGGAGGGGCCTCACCATAGCCTCTTTTAGGGAAGCAGGCAAGGAACCCTCATTCAAGGATGCGTTGACAACCTCTTGGAGCCAGCCTCGTGTCACCTCCCAGGATGCCAGTACAAGCCAGGAGGGACACGGGTCCAATAAACATGTGGTGGCTCGCAGTCGCCCACGTAACCTGTCCATATCCTCGGAAGTAACGGAGTCAAACTCCTCCCAAACAAGATCTGTCTCGTGGCACCCCCCCCCTGGGCCATCAATGGGGGCTAACTCGTCCTGTATCTGAGCGATTTTCTCCTGCAGAAAAATCACAAATTCCTCTGCTCTACCCTGTAGCGGGGCTTCCCGCACCCTCTGTTGAAGGAGGGAGCAGGTCACCCTAAACAGGGCGGCAGGGCGGTTTTCTGCGGATGCTATGAGAGTGGCACAATGATGACGTTTGGCCACTCTCAGCGCCACAATGTAAGTCCGTAATTGGGCTCTTACCTGTGTCCGGTCGGATTCAGAACGGGTAGACCTCCATCTTCTCTCTAGGCATCTCTTGCGGCGTTTCATCACCCTCAGCTCCTCGGTAAACCAGGGAGCCAGGGTGGCTCGCCGCCGCAAGAGAGGCCGCAAGGGCGCAACCCGTTCCAAGGCTCCCGCCGTCGCAGTATTCCATGCGACCACGAGGTCCTCGATCGGGGCGCGGGTCAGGGGTACAGGAAGTGGCCCAAGCGCCGTCTGGAACCCATCAGGGTCCATCAGGCGCCTGGGGCGGAACCAAATTGGTGACCCAGGTTCCGCCTCCCCGCAGAGGGGGGTAGCGGTTGGAAAGTCGAGGCGGAGAAGTGAGTGGTCTGACCATGACAAGGGCGTGATGTCTATATCCCCTATACCCAGATCACTCTTCCACTGGCCAGAGACAAAGATGAGATCCGGTGTATGTCCACCCTCGTGGGTGGGGCCTAAAATTAGTTGGGTCAGGTCCATGGCCGTCATGGAAGCCATGAACTCCCGAGCTACCTCGGATGATACGCCCACCGATGGCAGATTAAAGTCCCCCATGACTAAAAGTCTGGGGGTCTCAACTGCCACTGTAGCGATCACCTCCAGGAGCTCGGGCAGGGCTGCTGCTACATAGCGGGGAGCCAGGTATACAACCAGCACACCTAACTGCCTCCCTAGGCCCCACTTCACGCAGAGGGACTCACAACCGGTAGTCTGTGGCACAGTGGTTTCTCTCGGCTCAAGACTTTCCTTTACAATAACCGCTACCCCACCACCCCTGCCTAGGGCCCGGGGCTGATGAAAAGCACGGTAGCCTGGTGGGCATATTTCAACGAGGGGGAGTCCACCCTCGTGGCCCAATCAGGTCTCTGCTATTCCTGCCAGGTCCGGCCCCTCCTCTGACACAAGGTCATAAACGAGGGGTCATAAACGAGGTCATAAACGAGGTTTACAAATCAAAAGGGAAGGGGAACAGTTTTACTCCTCTGAGCTTTGGTCAAAGCTACCAAAAGCAATGTGTCCATTTTAAGGATTCCAATAAGGTTGATCAAGGGAGTAGAACCGTATAAGAAGAAAAGTCAAGTGAGTGGGATGTCATAGCCCTCCTCCAATACTTGAAGGAATGTCGCCAGATGTGGTATTCAGCTGGTTCAGAACGGTTTGCCTGAACTGATAGTGGGCTCACCTACCTGCCCCGGCTCTTTGCTGTCCTATTTAGGCATGTTTTAAAGCTGTGCACATGCGTGAAAGCCGCACGCACTATCCAAGTGTGCGCGCTCACATTTGCGAACCAGTAGAGAAAAGTAAATGAATACCACCACCCCTGAATGTCACATTGAAAAAAAAGTCAAGGTCTCATTCCAGAGAATATGAAAAGAAGGATTCAAGTTAAAAGAAAGCTGATTTTGATGGAATGGTTCCTAAAAATAACAATACTTTGGCAGTAGAACCAATTAGCCAGACAGCCTAGATGTGTTCAGTGGTAGTCCCATAATAGGGGTGCTACTATTGAGAAGACTATACCCTTGGCTATTGAGCGATGAGAAGAATGTATAACTTGGATCTTCCCTGCTTGACGGCCAGGTACAAATTGTACAATAGTGGGGAATGCAGGCTTTTTAAAAAAAAATTGGGGATGGGTAGGTCCTAATTTATTTATATACTAATGTCAGTTCTTTAAGATGGGCTTGATAGATGACAACCAACCAGCACAGTCCTCCAGCATTGTCCTTTTAAGGTAGGAATTGCACCTGTTGATTTATTACTCTTCTAATCTCTATAGATCACTGAGCTCCAGGCAATGCACCAAATATGAAAATAAAACAATATAACAGCCGATCTAGAGAACAACACAAGAATCGATACAACATCGAAAACAAAAAACTCTTCTCAATCAAGATGAAGTATAGTTTGGCTAGATCAGCTGTCAAGTGGTGTGGTGGCACCCACGAAGCATCTAAGCCTGAAGAGTCAAGGAATTAATTCAACCTATCCAGCAGGGTGTCAGCCTCCACTTTGCTGCTTGCTTCAGCTGCCATTGAAACAGGGAGGGAGGGGCTTTGGTCATTGGGAATGGGACTGTATGGTGCAGGAGGGAGATTTGGAGAAGGGAGTAAGTTCTTACCATCTACTTCGCATACCACTGGCTGGGGCCAGGCAGTAGCCAAGGTCAACGGTCCTACATGCCATCCTGATGATGCTCTTGAAGATGAAACCCACATGACACCTAAGGGGATTGCACATTGGGCAATGGGGTGGGGGTTGTTGGGGAAAGGGGGTTGGACATATATTGATATGTATGATTTCACGTGTAGGACCTCCATGCAGGTCCTACACTTACGTCGCATCCCAAATGGGCTGCGTGGAGATTCCTGGCAGGAGAGGGGTGGGGTAGGCGGGGCCAGCCAGTGGTGGGATTTGGAGGTTCTCCAAACCAGCCATAAGGTTAGCTACGGGTTCTCCCGAACCCGACTGAACCCGCAGCAGCCCACCCCTGGTGACATGATAGAGTGGTCCAATATTTAAGGGGCTGCCACAAAGAAGAGTGGATCAACCTATTCTCCCCAGAACAAGAAGCAACGGATGGAAACTAAGGAGAGAACCAACCTAGAATTGGGAAGAAATTTCCTGACAGAACAATTAATCAGTGGAACAAGTTGCCTCTAGAAGTTGTGAATGCTCCAACATTGGGAGTTTTTAAGAAGAGATTGGACAACAATTTGTCTCAAACAGTATAAGGTTTCCTGCCTGAGTAGAGACTTGAACTAGAAGACCTCTAAAGTCCCTTTCCACTTTGTCATTTTGTCATTCTGTATTCATCTACAGAGATACCTACCCTCTGGAATGGCCTACCTTCCGGCCTCCGTTCCATCACAGACCTCCGCTTGTTTCGCCGGCACCTAAAAACTTTTTATTTTCATCTGGCCGGCCTAGCATGATCTACTCCACACCCATTATTTTATAACAAATCAAAACTGTAATTTGGGTTTTAAATTTAAACTTATTTTAAGTTAAGCAGGATATGGATTTAATTTCGTTATTATTTAATAATATTTTGTATTTATGTATAATTGATTTTAAATCTCTGTTCGCCGCCCCGAGTCCCTTTATGGTGAGATGGGTGCGGGCTATAAATGTGAAAAATAAATAAATAAAATAAATAAACATCCATTAACAAGAGCAAAAAGAGTTGGCACAGCTAAGTTCTCAAGATGTATTGAGATTGGGACTTGAAATTCAACACATTTGGAAAATGCCTGACACAGAAGCCTGCTTTTTGAAAACCACATCAGATTTCGGAGTGGTGAATCATTTTTCTCTTTCATGATGTTCCTTATGTGTGTAAGAAAAAACAACAACCATAAACTTATGGAATGCTTCAGTCAGTAACATTATGCCATGTTGTTATACTGATCTGCCTTGATTCATTTGTCTTGTAGTTGAACCTGTGAACATTTGTAGCTACCAGCTTTCCATAGGTTTTAAAAAGGACTTCAGGGAGGGCTATCTAAATCAATGCTACCCCAACACTTTAGACCAGGGGTAGTCAACCTTTTTATACCTACCACCCACTTTTGTATCTCTGTTAGTAGTAACATTTTCTAACCGCCCACTATGGTGATTTATAAAGTAGGGAAGTCAATTAAATTAAAATAAGGAAAGTGCTTCAGTATCAGACAAAACCTCTACCACCCACCATGAAAGTTGGAACACCCACTAGGGGGCGGTAGGGACCAGGTTGACTACCACTGCTTTAGACTGTGAGATCATTCGGCCCTCTGTATCTATTGAACAGCATACAAAAGCAGATACCCTGCCAACAAAAGTGCATCTAGTCAAGGCTCTGGTCTTCCCATTTGCAATGTATGGCTGTGAAAGTTGGACCATAAGGAAGAATAAGAATAAGATCCTAAGAAAGGCCAAAGAATGGAGGCCTTTGAACTCTGGTGCTGGAGAAGACCCCCACAAGTCCCTTGGACTGCAAGGTAATCAAACGGTCAGTCCTAGAGGAGATCAACCCTGACTGCTCTTTAGAAGGCCAGATCCTGAAGAGGAAACTCAAATACTTTGGCCACCTAATGAGAAGGAAGGACTCATTGGAGAAGAGCCTGATGATGGGAAAGACTGAGGGCAAAAGAAGAAGGGGACAACAGAGAAGGAGGTGGCTGGATGGAGTCATCAAAGCAGTCGGCATGAGCTTAAATGGACTCCAATGGATGGTAGAGGACAGGAAGGCCTGGACTGGAGGAATGCTGTCCATGGAGTCGCAATGGGTCGGACACGACTTTGCAACTAACAACAACAACATCTATTGAATGCTTCCTTTCCAACTCCCTCCCAAGATGCTGGGACATGTACGAGAAAGGAACGAGCTTTATAAAGCTGAATTGGGGTCTTTAAGTCTCTAAATATTTAAGCACACAATCCTTTGTTGGATTGTATCCTCATTGGGTTTCCACTGTTTTTCTTTCTTCAACCATCTCTTTCCTTTGATTAGGATCAAATTTAGCATAGCCAGACCCCTCGTTTCTTCTGGAAAATGAATTAGTTAGTAATATTACTGAGGAATTCAATGGATCAAATTGATTTTCCAGCAGATACCTGGGTAAATTTCCCATTGTTAATCTCTACTCCCAAATTTCTGTAATATAGTCCAAAGAGGCATTATCCAGATGTTCTACTGAGTTTGGTGAGCATCAAAATATTCTATTCCATTCCATTCCATTTTTTGCCCTCCCAGAGCCTCCGCGTGGGCCCTGCACTTATCTCGCATCCAAAACAGGCTGTGTGGAGCAGGGGTGGGTTCTGGCAGGGGCTACTGTTGGTTTGCTTAGGGGCGTACCACATGCGCGATTAATGTGTGCTCTGCGTGCATGCACACTGCAATAAAAATTGCTCTGTGCATGCACAGAAGCAAAAAACAAGATGGAGAACCAGTTTGGGGGCATGGCAACCCTGGGTTGTTGCCAGTTCCAGTGACCCAGGCTGCCAAACCACTACCGGTTCAGCTGAACCGGTCTGAACCCACCACTGGTGTGGAGATTCCTGGAAGGGGAGGGGCGGAGTCAGCCAGTCCTTGCAATGACCAGTTTGGTGAACCTGATTAAAATTGACATCCGGGTTGCCCGAACCGGTCCGAACTGGCTAAATCCCACCCCTGTTCCTACTTTGCAGTAGCAACTTGGTAGTTCCTCCTAGCATAATCTGTTTTCCTGATGGCACCTTGCCTCTAACTCTTCTGTGCTGGCATGGCCGACAATCAGTGAGTAAGTTGGAATCTCCCATGGGCCAAATAAAAGCAGGTTCATGTTTCTTTACAACTAGTAAAAGACTGAAGTAAAGCAGTCTTGACGGAAAAATACTACCTCTGCACTGCACTCCCAATCCAATAAGCAGCTCTGAATCAAATGGCAAATCAATCCAAAGAAGAAGCAAGAGACCAGTTGAGATGAAATCCGAGATTCCAACCATGGCAAAACAGCCTGTTCACAAACAACATCTGAGTTTCCTACAGGTTGTTCTCAGCACTGTCTGGAGCAAGTGGGCACAGTAAAGGAACCAAGCAGAATGCATAGCTGAGATCTGTCAAACATTACCTGGCTTCATAGATCTCAGATCTCAAACAGAAATTTCTCTCCTATTAACGTTCCCTTGCCTTTTGGCTAACCTCTTGAATCCAGGAAGACCAGCTTTCTGATCCTAAATCTTTATTAAATGCCTCTGCCTAGGACCAACTGAGGGATATGGTGGCTCAGTGGCTAAGACACTGCGCTTATCGATCAGAAGGTCTGAAGTTTGGTGGTTTGAATCCCTAGCACCGTGTAATGGAGTAAGCTCCCATGACTTGTCCCAGCTTCTGCCAACCTAGCAGTTCGAAAGCACGTAAAAGATGCAAGTAGATAAATAGGGAGCACCTTTGGTGGGAAGGTAACAGCGTTCTGTGAACCTTCAGCGTTTAGTCATGTTGGCCACATGACCACGGAGACATCTTCGGACAGCGCTGGCTCTTCGGCTTTGAAACGGAGATAAGCACCACCCCCTAGAGTAGGGAATGACTAGCAAATATGTGCAAGGGGAATTTTTACCTTTTTAGGACCAACTGATTGAATTTCTGAGATGCAGAACAGGGGTCCCGTGAGCTTGCTGGGTATATCAAAACCGAAGTAGCATTATTGACTTGGTTACAACTTGGATTTCCAGAAGGCAAAAGGATAGCAGCCAGTTATTTTCCCTGGCTCTAATTTCCCATCTCCTCTTATCCAAAGACACATTCCCTTGCAGAGGCATGACATGAACCTGGCCTGTGAGTGTCAACACTTCCAAGTAAATGCAGTCCACAACACAAGAAATGCAATAACTTTATTCTATTGATGTAGAGCAGTGCTGGCTAACCTTTTTGTCCTTGCGTGCCAAAATCACATGCAGATGTGCGACAGCGTGTGTGCATGGGCTCAAACCCATAATGCAATGTGTCCCGCGCCCTGCAAATGCATGCATGACACACACCCCTCCCCCACTACCACTGCACCCCGTGTATGCGTGCGACCCGCCTGTGCTCCCCTGTGCGTGACTCCCCTGTGCCCCATTTTCGGCCTATCAGGCCTCCCTGAAGCCTCCTGAAACCAAAAGTGGTGTGTGTGTGTGTGGGGGGGCTGCCTCCTGTGCATATGCGTGTGACCGTCCCTGCATGCATGTGCGTCTCCCGTATATGTGGCAGAGAACCTAAAATCAGCTGGCTAGCGGGAGGCTCGCGAGAATGCAGAATTTCGCTGGGCGATGGGCCCGTGTGCCAGCAGAGAGGGCTCCGCGTGCCACCTGTGACACGCGTGCCATAGGTTCGCCATCACGGATGTAGAGCATAAAAATAAAACCTTGAAAGTCCGATTAAATTTCCCTTCCCTTCCCTTTCATAAGCAAGAGAATTAAAGAAGGCCGTTCCTATATTTTTTTTCCTGCATCCCTTCCTATCTTTCTGAGCTAAGCTAATGTCTTTGTAACACTCTGCAAGGCTATCTTTATATTCTCTAAAGTGAAAGATTTAAAGATTTCACACGATGGGCTGCTTTTCTAGTAGTGAAGAAGTCAAAATCAAAAGTGAAACAATCAATATGGTGCCGCTCATTGGCCATATGTCCTGGTGGCGTGTGCCTAAGGATTAGCCCTTTTTATTCTTTTGTCTTATACGAGACAAATAAAATCAAACTTTAACAACAACAAAAAGCCAGTAAATCCAATAATTCAATAGAGGTCAGAGATGGAATGTAGTAAGGAGGTTGATCCCCGGGAGGGAAGGGTGCATTCCCGAGGAGTAAGGGGCCACTCAGCCCAGATATCACATGGGAAAGAAAAAGGGTGAAGACAACCCCTCCCTAATAGTTCCAAGAGTATATTGTAGACGCAGATAGTAGAGTACTTCAGTTTGGCAAGATTCTGTCTATCAATGTGAAACAATATAGAACTGAACTTGGAAAAATCCTGTGTTATTCTTGGCTAATTCTTTCAACCCAGAACTCCTACTCGGTGCTTCTAACACTCTGCTCCTTCCTACTTCCTACTCTATGTGATGGACAAAAGAATATTTGGCCACAAATAAACCAACACATTAGAACAGTGGTTCTCAATCTTCCCAATGCCGCGACCCTTTAATACAGTTCCTCATGTGGTTGGTGACCCCCAACCATAAAATTGGTGTCTCGGTTCCTAAGACCATCGAAAATATGTGTTTTCCGATGGTCTTAGGTGACCCCTGTGAAAGGGTCATTTGACTCCCAAAGGGGTTGCGACCCACAGGTTGAGAACCACTGCATTAGAAGATGCACTTTGTCTGAAGTGGTGTAGGGTCTCCTGCTTAGGCAGGGGGTTGGACTAGAACCAACCCCCTCATTCGTGACCTTGTGTCAGAGGGGGACCCGGACCTGGTGGGTATAACGGAAACCTGGTTGGGCCACGAGGGGGGTATGCCCCTCGTGGACATGTGCCCACCAGGTTACCGTGCTTTTCATCAGCCTAGGGCCCTAGGGAAGGGTGGGGGGGTGGCGATTATCGTAAAGGAAGGTCTTGAGCCAAAGGAGACCTCTGTCCCCCAGACAACCGGGTGTGAATCTCTCTATGTGAGATGGGGCCTAGGAAGGCAGTTGGGCATGTTAGTTGTATACCTGGCTCCTCGCTATGCAACAACAGCCCTGCCCGAGCTCCTAGAGGTGATAGCCGAGGCGGCAGTTGAGACCCCCAGACTGGTAGTCATGGGGGACTTTAACTTGCCGTCGGCAGGCGAAGCCTCTGGAGCAGCTCGGGAGTTCATGGCTTCCATGACGGCCATGGACCTGACCCAAGTAGTTTTAGGCCCCACTCACGAGGGGGGGAACACACTGGATCTCATCTTTGTCTCGGGACAGTGGAGTCGTGATCTTGGAATAGGGGATCTAGTCATTACTCCCTTGTCATGGACGGATCACGCTCTCCTTCGGCTGGACTTTCCAATCGCTGCACCCCACCGCGGGGAGGCGGAACCGGACACTCCTATATGGTTCCGCCCCAGGCTTCTAATGGACCCGGAAAGGTTCCAGAGGGAGCTTGGGCCAATTCCTGTGACCCTGCCCCGCGACTCGACTGAGGACCTAGTGGCCGCATGGTTAAGTGCGGCCACGGGGGCCTTAGACCGAGTTGCGCCCTTGCGGCCTCTCTTGCGGCGACGAATCACCCGGGCTCCTTGGTTCACTGAGGAGCTCCGGGGGATGAAACGCCACAAGAGATGCCTAGAGAGTAGATGGAGATCCTCTCGCTCCGAAGCCGACCGAACACTAGTGAGAACCCATATTAGGGCTTATTTAGTGGCGATAAGAGTGGCCAAACGGGAGTATTGTGCCACCCTTATTGCATCCGCAGATAACCGCCCTGCCGCCCTGTTTGGGGTGACCCGCTCCCTCCTTCACCAGAGGCCGCGGGAAGCCCCTCTGCAAGGGCGAGCAGAGGAATTTGGGATTTATCTGCAGGAGAAAATCACTCGGATTCGGAATGAGCTACCCTCCATCGACAGTGGTCCTGTGGGACTGTCCGAGGCTAGTCTTGAGGCTCCTTCTTGGGAGGAGTTTGACTTTGTTACCACCGAGGATATGGACAGGTTGTCAAGGAAACTTAGGGCGACCACATGTTTATTGGACCCGTGTCCCTCCTGGCTTGTACTGGCATCCTGGGAGACGACACGAGGCTGGCTCCAGGGCATTGTCAACGCATCTTTGAGTGAGGGGTCCTTACCTGCCGTCTTGAAAGAGGCGGTAGTGAGGCCCCTCCTCAAGAAGCCGTCCCTGGACCCAGCTTTACTAGAGAACTATCGTCCGGTCTCCAACCTTCACTTTTTAGTGAAGGTTGTCGAGAGTGTGGTGGTCCAACAGTTTCCGCGACACCTGGAGGAAGTTGATTATCTAGACCCGCGCCAGTCCGGCTTCCGGCCCGGTCACAGTACTGAGACGGCATTGGTCGCGTTGGTTGATGATCTCTGGAGGGCGCGGGATAGAGGGTATTCCTCTATCCTAGTCCTATTAGACCTCTCGGCGGCTTTTGATACCATCGACCATGGTATCCTATTGCACCGACTGGGGGGGTTGGGGCTGGGAGGCACCGTTCTGCGGTGGTTCTCGTCCTACCTCTCTGGTCGGTCGCAATATGTGTTGACGGGAGGGCAGAGGTCGACCTCGAGGCCTCTCCTATGTGGGGTTCCTCAGGGGTCGGTCCTCTCGCCCCTCCTTTTCAACACATATATGAAGCCGCTGGGTGAGATCATCCGTGGTTTTGGGGTGGAATACCATCTGTACACTGATGACACTCAGTTGTACATATCCACCCCAAACCACCCCAACGATGCCGCCGAAGTGCTGTCCCGGTGTCTGGAAGCCGTACGGATCTGGATGGGTGGTAACAAACTCAAACTCAACCCTGCCAAGACTGAGTGGCTGTGGTTTCCGGCACCCCGGTTCAGCCAGATCACTCCAACTCTGGCCATTGGGGGCGAAACACTGGCCCCCGTGGAGAGGGCGCGCAATTTGGGTGTCCTCCTGGATTCCTGGCTGTCCATGGAGGACCATGTGGCAGCCGTGGCCAGGGGGGCGTTCCATCAGGTTCGCCTGATGCGCCAACTGCGCCCCTTACTGGACCGGGCTGCCCTACGCACAGTCACTCAAGCACTCGTGACGTCCCGACTCGACTACTGTAATGCTCTCTACATGGGGCTTCCCTTGAGGTGCACTCGAAAGCTACAGCTAGTCCAAAACGCAGCCGCGCGGGTGATTATGGGAGCTACTAGATGCTCCCACATAACACCGATCCTGCGCGAGCTGCATTGGCTTCCTGTGGCCTTTCGAGTGCGCTTCAAGGTTTTGACTACCATCTTTAAAGCGCTCCATGGCTCGGGACCTAGTTATATGCGAGACCGCCTCCTGCCCCATACATCCCTCAGACCAATCCGCTCCCACAGAGAGGGCCTCCTCAGGGTACCGTCGGCCGGACAATGCCGACTGGCGACGCCCAGGGGAAGAGCCTTCTCTGTGGCGGGGCCAGCCCTTTGGAATGACCTACCCCCTGAATTACGTACCATCACCGACCTCCGCCTCTTCCGCCAATGTCTTAAGACATATCTGTTTCAACAAGCCGGCCTAGCCTAACCTCCCTTGGGGACTTAAGATAGTTTTAAATTGGGTTTTAAAATTTGGTTTTAGCGCAGGATAGGGTTATTTAATAGTTTTTTAAATTATATTTATTGTATTTTTGTATGTTTTTTAAATTTCCTGTGCGCCGCCCTGGGTCCTCTGTGGAGAAGGGCGGGGTATAAATTTAAATAAATAAATAAATAAAAATAAGACCTCCAAGGCCCCTTCCAACTCTGTTATTCTATTTCTATGCTATTATCTGGCAACCCTTGCAGGAACATGGGAAGGAGACCCCAGTTGTCTACACCTCTTGTTTCTTCTGAAAATGCCTTTGCGTGATCAAACACGCCGTAACACACGTATAAAAATATAGCAATGGAAGCTGCGGCGAAACAGGTTTTAAAAGTGATCAAAATGCACGACTCAGAAAAGAAATATCTATCTGGGATAGATGAACACATGAAACATCCATAAAGACATCCATAAATATGAAGCTCGGAAACACATTCCCGTGAATGAAAGATCGCATCGTATAGCTCACCTTTTTCAACTTTATGCATTAGTAAAAAAAATGTTTCGTCTCCTGCTGTCTACTGGATGTGTATTAGCTCAGCTCTTGCTGTGAGCCGTGCTGGTGAAAGAAGAGAAACAATGGGCTCTTTCTTGTGAGGATGATATGACGGAGATAAAAGTTTATTCTAACCGTAAACTAGCAAGAGATGAAAATATATCAATATAACACGATAGCAAAAAGAGGGGCCTCCTTTGTCAAACTCAGCTCATGGGGAGCACCAAGGCATGTTGCCTTCTTAACAATAACGTTATCAAGTCAACTAAGGCTGAGTTTATTTGATTATGAGCCCCGGTGGCACAGTGGTTAGAACGCAGAACTGCAGGCTACTTCCGCTGCCTGCCGACTGCCTGCAATTTGGCAGTTCAAGTCTCGCCATCTCAAGCTAGCTATCTGCGGGATCGGATTCTGCCCCATACATCCTTGCGGCCGATTCGCTCCCACAGAGAGGGACTTCTCTGGGTGCCGTCCACTAGGCAATGCCAGCGGGCGACGCCCAGGGGAAGGGCCTTCTCTGTGGCGGGCCCGGCCCTCTGGAATGACCTGCCCCCCGAAATTAGAACAACTACGGACCTCCGCTCCTTCCGTCAAAAATTAAAAACGCACTTTTTCTGCTTGGCTGGCCTAGGTTAGTCATCTGTTTATTGTTTAATCGGGTTTTTTAAGGGGTTCAGCTTTTTTAGTATTTTGGGTTTTTAGCGCAGGGATAAATTGTTTAATCTTGATTTTATTTATATTTATGTATATTTATGTCTGTATATTTTAATTCCCCTGTGCACCGCTCTGAGTCCCTTCGGGGAGAGGAAGTAGTCTATAAATTAAATATTATTATTATTATTATGTTCAAGGTTGACTCAGCCTTTCATCCAGGGGTGAGCTTAAAAAATTTCAGCAATGGGTTCTCGGCAACATCTTATGTTGATGTGGCCATGGTGGGCATGGCCTAGTTAGTCTTCTGCACCACAGCTGGGGGGTGGGTGCGGGGTTGCCTTCCCCGGGCTCTGGAGGCTTTCCTCAAGCCTCTGGGAGGGCAAAACCTGCCTCCCCCAGGCTCTGGAACCTCCGGGAAGACGGTTTCCCCTCCCCTCCCTGAGCCTCCGTGTGGACTGTGCACTTACCTCACATCCAAAACAGGCTGTGTGGAGACTCCTGGGAGGGGCAGGGTGGGAGGGGCCAGCCAGGGGTGGGGCCTTGTAAGTCATCTAGTCCAAACCCCCACCCAAGCAGGAGACCCTACACCATATCTAACAAAATTGCAGTCCAGTCTCCTCTTGAAAACCTCCAGTGATGAAGCTTCCACAATTTCAGAAGGCAACTTCTGTTGCATGCGTTGATTGCTGTCACTGTCAGAAAGTTCCTCCTTATTTCCAGGTTGAAACTCTCCTTGATCAGTTTCCATCCATTATTCCTTCTGGCCTTCGGGGGCTTTGGAAAATAGCTTGACCCCCCTCCTCTCTATGGCAGCCCCTCAAATATTGGAAGACTGCTATCATGTCTTCCCTGGTCCTTCTTTTCACTAGACTAGGCATGCCCAGTTCCTGCAACCGTTCATTGCAGGTTTTAGCCTCCAGTCCCTAATCATCTTGGTTGCTCTTCTCTCCACTCTTTCTAGGGTCTCAACATTTTTTTTTATAAGTGTGTTGTCCAAAACTGGATGCAGTATTCTAAGTGTGGTCTTACTAAGGCTTTATAGAGTGGTATTAGTACCTTCTTTGATCTTAATTGTATTCCTCTGTTAATGCAATTTAGGATTGCATTGGCTTTTTTGGCTGCTGCCGCACATTGCTGCCTCCTATTTAACTGGTTGTCCACTAAGACTCCAAATTCTTTTCTGGCATCTATGGATCATCTGGATTTTGGCAACCTGGGTGATACATTCTTTGGTAAAATCAGGGGTGGGTTGCTACAGGTTCGCCCGGGTTTGGGAGAACCCGTAGCTCACATTATGGCTGGTTTGGAGAACCTCCAAATCCCACCCCTGGCTGGCCCTGCCCACCCCACCCCATCCCTCCCTCCTCTCTCATCCCAGGAGCCGCCACATGGCCAGTTCTAGATGTGAGATAAGAGCAGGGCCTGTTCGGAGTCTCGGGGAGGGGGAAAAACAGGCATCCTGGAAGTTCCGGAAGACCAGAAGGCTGGAAACAGGGGCCTTCAGAGCCCGGGGAAGGCAGTTTTCACCCTCCCAGAGGCTCAAGGAAAGCAATGGTGCAGGAGGCTGACTAGGCCACGCCCACCCAGCAACCAGGCAGAGAACCCTTTGCTGAAATTTTTGAAGCCAGCCCCCGGGTAAAATATTCACATCTTCATCAACGATTTGGATGAGGGGATAAATGGGGAACTCATCAAATTTGCAGACGACACCAAGCTGGCAGGAATAGCCAACACTCCAGAAGATAGGCTTAAGATACTGAAGGATCTTGACAAACTTGAACATTGGGCACTATCTAATAAAATGAAATTCAATTGTGAAAAAAGTAAGGTTCTACATTTAGGCAAAAAAAACAAAATGCACAAGTACAGTATAGGTGGTACCTTGCTCAATAGTAGCAACTGTGAGAGGGATCTAGGAATCTTAGTGGACAACCATTTAAATATGAGCCAGCAGTGTGCAAGCAGCTGCCAAAAAAGCCAACACAGATCTAGGCTGCATAAACAGAGGGATAGAATCTAGATCACGTGAAGTGTTAATGCCACTGTATAGTGCCTTGGTAAGGCCACACTTGGAATACTGCGTACAGTTTTGGTCGCCACGATGTAGGAAAGACGTGGAGACTCTGGAAAGAGTGCAGAGAAGAGCAACCAAGATGATTAGGGAACTGGAGACTAAAACATATGAAGAACGGTTGCAGGAGCTGGGTATGTCTAGTTTGATGAAGAGAAGGACCAGGGGAGACATGATAGCAGTGTTCCGATATCTCAGAGGGTGCCACAAAGAAGAGGGAGTCAAACTATTCTCCAAGGCACCTGGGGGCAGGACAAGAAGCAATGGGTGGAAACTAATCAAAGAGAGAAGCAACTTAGAACTAAGGAGAAATTTCCTGACAGTTAGAACAATTAACCTCTGGAACAGCTTGCCTCCAGAAGTTGTGAATGCCCCAACCCTGGAAGTCTTTAAAAAGATGTTAGATAGCCATTTGTCTGAAATGGTATAAGGTTCCTGCCCACGCAGAGGGTTGGACTAGAAGACCTACAAGGTCCCTTCCAACTCTGCTATTGTATTGTATTATTGTATTGTACTGTGGATTCGTGGACAAGAGGGATAGTGGCTTAGCTCAGCGTGGCAGTTCTTTGGCATTTAGAAAGTCTCATGCCTAATCAGCTGCAAGTGCTGTGCATCTAAGAAACCCTCCCTCTCTTTTTCAGTTGCTGTTTTTTGTTTTGTTTTGGAAGGATCAAAGGACAGAGGAGAGCCTCTCTCTCCCTCCGTTCCTTCCCTGCGTCTCCTTGAAGGCGGCAGACTTGCAGGCTCGGCTCCAAGCGTTTTTTTTCTTTCTTTCTTTCTGCCAGCCAGGAAACAATGCCAAGCTCTGTTCTCCTGAGGAGCAGCCAGGCCAGAAAGCGGCAGATGGCACTGCCTGATTTCTGCAGGCATTGCGACCACAGCTGGCAAGCTGCAAAAGGCCAGCCTCCCTGGGCAATTTCTCTCCGACTTGCCTTGCTTTGGCAAACAGCACAAAGTCTTGAGAGCCCAGGCATTTTTCATAACGACCACCAGGGAGAGGCTTAAAAAAAATATAGACTCACCGTCTGGCCCCTGGCACAGGAGCCAGTGCAAAGCAAGAGCAGCTTCAGGAAATGTACAGCACTTACAATGACAAGCAGCAGCCGCCATCTGCCTAAAATCAATGGCTGCTGGAGAGCAAAATTGTTCCTTTTTTTTCTAGCCAAAGTCTTCCATTTTTCAAGCCCTCCCAAGGCTGGGAGGCTTCCAATTACCTTCAAATGAGTCTGACATATGCTTTCCATTCTGGGCATTTTTAAGTTTATAAAGTCATCCCGGTTGCATTCGCAAGTGTTTCTCAATTGTTAACAAAAGGAAGGCTTGGCAGGAAAGAAAGGGGAAAAAAAGAATCCAATCCAGTGGTGGGATTCAAATAATTTAACAACCAGTTCTCTGCCCTAATGACCAGCTGGGTAGGCAGGGCTCAGTGGTCATGTGACTGGGTGAGCATGGCCAACTTAACGTCACTCAGGTCGATGGGCGCTTCCCCTTAGCTGTTACAATGGAATAAGGGTTAACCGGAGAGGCAGTTTCTGTAAGCAGGGCAATAAAGATTAGGCTAGAAAGAACACCAGAATGTTTCCTTCCTGCCTTCCTTACAGGATTAGCCCTGGAAAGTGGAAAAAACCAAAATGAGATTTCTTCCAACAACTGGTTCTCCGAACTGCTTAGAGAGTTAACAACTGGTTCTCCCGAATAGGTGCGAACCGGCTGAATCCCACTACTGATAAAATTGCACCGGGAAATTAATTGCAATCGGCTGTAGAATGTGGAAATGGAGTTCTGGGCTCCTGACGGTTTTTTGGATTAATGTTTATAATAAGAAAGCAGTTTCCCCCCCCCCCCTTTCTCTCTGATAATATCATCGGCCAATCTTATTATATATAAAGTTTTTTTTATTTTTTCATTTTCATAACATAACCACATGTATACTATTACATAACCAAGGTCATATCATATTATTAAATGTTTGCATCAATTTGTCTTACCATCACAATAGCAGAGTTGGAAGGGACCTTGGACGTCTTCTAGTCCAAACCCCTGCCTAGGCAGGAAGCCCTGTACCGTTTCAGATAGATGGCTATCCAGCATCTTCTTGAAGACTTCCAGTGTTGGGGCATTCACAACTTCTGGAGGCAAACTGTTCCACTGATTAATTGTTCTGACTGTCAGGAAATTTCTCCTCAATTCTAAGTTGCTTCTCTCCTTGATTAGTTTCCACCCATTGCTTCCTGTTCTGCCCTCAAGTAGAACAATTAACTACCATCAACTCCCAAAAACAATTTTGGCTCTTCTGCTCTCCATACACGATATTTGTACCTTATTCATCACTTTCTTCTCCTTCTCTGTTCCTCCTCCCTACCTCCTTTCTTCCCTCTGTCATCCTTCTCTTCTCTACTTGCCCTTCCTCTCTCCTTCTCCTCTCTCACCTTTCCACTCCTGCTTTCTCTCCTCCTCTTCCCCCACCGTGCCCTCTCTCCTTCCCTTACCTCTCTCCTCTTCTTCCCATTCTTCATCTCGTTTACTTGGTGTATTTCAGCCTCTGAGTGAGCTCCATTTTATGTTGATGGTATTTTTAATTCCTTTTCAATATACCTATTTAATTTTAACATATATCTTCCTCCTTCTTTTTTAAATGAGAAAAAAAAGTATACATATACAGTAATTGCATTTTTAAACCATCATCGGCCAATCTTAAATACGATCCTCCCTACTTCAACTCTTTTCCTTTCACATTCATTACTGGTAAAATGACTGAGATAATATATTTTTATCAATTAGGTCTGGAGGTTTAATTGGTGAATCATTAAAAGCCTTTGACGGATCAAAGATCAAGCCTGATTAATCCAGTGACATTTTTAAAAACACATTATTTTTTAATGTAAATGATTAGAAATTGCAGATGGGATTTTTTTAAAAAAAAATTCCTTCATTCTTCTCTATTGCAAGAGAGAAAAGGTCATTTTTAAGGTAATGTCAGCTGTGATAAAAACATGGATCTTCCAGGGAAAGGGTTGATCGGCACATGTGTGTTTTTCTCTGACAATAATTGTTTTATCTTATGCAAATTTAATTAAGAAGGCACGGTGGTGATGATGCATTCAGTTTATAGGGCTGCAGTGCCTAATCTTCAAAGCGGTATACAGTGAGTTTAAAAACATAATTAAAAGCAATATAAGGCCAAGTATAATAACAACAGCAAATTAAGCAATATGCAAAAAAAAAACCAATAAAAAAATTAAATACCATTCTTGAAGTGGGTCTGCAACAGAGGTGGTATTCAGCAGGTTCTGATCAGTTCTGGAGAACCGGTAGCAGAAATTTTGAGTAGTTCGGAGAGAGAACCGGTAAATCCCACCTCTGACTGGCCCCATCTATTCTCTGCCTCCTGAGTCCCAGCTGATCAGGAGGAAATGGGGATTTTGAAGTAACCTTCCCCGGGAGTGGGGAGGGAATGGAGATTTTACAGTATCCTTCCCCTGCTGGGGATGGGGAGGAACAGACTTCAACTCAACCCGTCCAAGACTGAATGCCTATGGTTTCCGGCGTCACGGCATAGCCAGCTGGTTCCATCCCTGGCTATCGGGGGCGTATCATTAGCCACCGCGGAGAGGGCCCATAACTTGGGCGTCCTCCTGGATACTCGGCTGTCTTTAGACGATCATGTGAGAGCCGTGGCCAAGGCGGCTTTTTATCAGGTCCGTCTGATACACCAGTTGCGCCCCTTTCTGGACCGTGACGCTTTACGCACGGTCACTCAAGCTCTCATCATCTCCCGCCTGGACTATTGTAATGCTCTCTACATGGGGCTTCCCTTGAGGTGCACCCGGAGGCTCCAGCTAGTTCAGAATGCGGCCGCGCAGGGGATTCTGGGAGCCTCTAGATGCTCCCATGTAATAAATCTCTCCTGCATGAGCTGCACTGGCTGCCTGTGGCTTTCCAGGTGCGCTTCAAGGTGCTAGTAACAACCTTTAAAGCGCTCCATGACAAGGGACCTAGGTACCTGCAAGACCGCCTCCTACCAAATACCTCCCTCCGACCAGTCCGCTCCCACAGAGAGGGCCTCCTCAGAGTGCCGTCAGCTAGTCAATGTCGGCTGGCGACCCCCAGGGGGAGAGCCTTCTCTGTGGCAGCTCCTGCCCTCTGGAATGACCTGCCCCCCGACCTCCGCACAACTACGGACCTGCACCTGTTCTGCCGAGCCCTGAAGACCCGTCTTTTTCGTGCGGCCGGCCTGGTGTAGCTTTTAATCTGGTTTTATTGGGGTTCTATTGTACATTTTAGAGCAGGCTTAGAATTTAATTTATTTTTAGCATAGGTATTTACATTGATGTTTTTATTGTTGTTTTTATCATTGCCTGTTCACTGCCCTGAGTCCCGCAAGGGAGAAAGGGCAGTATGCAAATTCGAATAAATTGAAATTGAAATTGCCATGCCCACCAAGCCACGCCCACCAAGCCCACCATGCCATGCTCACATAACCAGTAGTGCACACTCACATTTTTGGTTCTGCACTAGACGAACCAGTTGCTAAATTATGTGAAGCTCACCTCTGCAACCAGCACAAAATGAATCTGTGCGATAGTCTTTCTAACTACAGCTACTACAGCTGAAAATCTAGGAGGACCCAAAGCATGTCTAAGTATTAAAGATGAAAAATTCTTGGACAGATGCAATCCCTGATCCCAAAGTCAATTAGTTCTGCTAAAATTGAATCTGTTCCTCACCAAATCTTAACAATCTCCAAGGTCTCGACAAGGATTCAAGTATCTCAACAGCATCATTTGGTTGGCAGGGAGGATCAAAACACTGAGCTCAGTATCATCAACATTTCTGATGTTACCTGATCCTTATCATCAGATGCCCTTTCTCTGTCTCACATAGTTTTGAAATTGGAGAAAGTGTCATGTCCCAAGGAAGCCCACTAAACAAGGCTCTTGAACTCTGAAATGTATTTGAATATTAGTAGCGCGGGATGATAGTTGAGCTGTTAGTTTGAACTCCGAGCGTGGCAATTTGGTTGCAAATGTTTCGTCACCATTTGAGGAGACATCGTCAGGCACTTTGAGTTGTGCTCATCTGTCCAAACACTGGCCTTTAAATACTTCTTTATGTGATGCAAATTAGTAGGAATGTTGTTTGTTTGGATGCTTCTGAGTCATGATTTGAATCATGGCTGAACAAACAACATTCATTCATACTAATTTACATCTCATAAAGGCCAGTGCTCTGACAGACGAGCACAACTCAAAATGCACCGACAATGTCTCCTTGAATGGTGGCAAAATGTTTGCAACCAAATTGCCAAGCTTGGAGCTCAAACTAACAGCCCAACTCGTGAACTCTCTCCACCAACACCAACCAGAACCAAGCAAGGAGAAAGGAAAACCTCTGCAGAACACTGTTCTCCATTCCTAGATTTCAAAACCCATCCAGAAGAATATCATGATCCATGGTGCTAAAAACTACCAAGAGATCGAGAAAGACTAGGAGTCCAGTCTTTGTTAAGTTTGCAGGAATTCAGTCCGAGACAGGCTAGTCATTGAACAGGTTTATTGCAAATAACAAGAACTATATACAGGAACAACAAGAGATCAGTGCAACTGAGACTTCCCCACTTTGATAGCTTTTTATAGGTTTCCCTAAAGCGGGAAAAACCTGAGCCAGACAGAAAGTTTGGCCGGCCAGCCGCGTCTCGGCCAATCAGACGCGACTGGCTGTTACAGTGTTTCACAAAGCTCCGGGTCAATCTTGGTTCCCCAGACTGAATGTCTGTGCGTAGGTTGAGAACATAACAGTCTTCCTCGGCCACAACATAGGTGGGTTGCTCTTGGTTCGGCCCAGTTCGGACGAACCAGTAGTGAGATTCAGGCCTAGGTTGTAGAACTGGCAGCAACCCAGGCTTGCCACACCCCTGAACTGGTTTCCTTGCAGCTGCTGGGGCACCGGCATTTTGGCTTTTAGTGACCGTGCATACGCAGTTCACTGTAAATTGTTCTGCGCATGTGCAAAGAACAGTTTACATTGAACAGCAGCGCACGCATGCACAGCGCGGGTCTAGCACGCACACAGTGTGGGTCTGGCACCCATAGCGCACATCTGGCGCACGCAGGGGTTGCGAACCGATGTTAAAACCGGCAGCAACCCACCCCTGAGCCACAATATATCATCCACTTAATTTCATTAAACTAAGATATCATTAACTTTGAAGTAAAGACACAAAGTGAAGCAGAGCTCTTATTGTAACTGATGGAGCATAGCAGTCCCTTCACATCGCTTGAAATAAGTTCTTTCATGGTGTTTGTAGCTGGAGAGGCAGGTTGATTCATTGAGATAGATTTGTCCCCCCTCCGTATCGATCAGCGTGGAGAGACCTAACCCAACATGGAAAACACTTTCTTGAGGCTGAATGCCTGCGATTTGACATTCTCTTTTTCTCTCTGTTTCTCATCCTATAAAGTGGAGAGGATAGCTATTTTTGCACATTTCAAACATGAGCGCAAAGGTATTTTCACACGTATTACTCTTCATATAAACACTTCCATGCATTTTTCTTCATCTACAGATAGTCCTTGATTTACATCCAGTTGTTGGACTACCATTCGGAGTTACGATCACATTTCTATATACGAGACCGCCTTCTGCCCCATACATCCCTTCGTCCGATCCACTCCCACAGAGAGGGCCTTCTCAGGGTGCCGTCGGCTGGGCAATGCCGGTTGGCGACACCCAGGGGAAGGGCCTTCTCTGTGGCGGGCCCAGCCCTCTGGAACGACCTACCCCCCGACCTTCGCACTATCTCGGACCTCCGCCTCTTCCGCCAATGCCTTAAGACATACCTATTCCAACAAGCCGGCCTAGCGTAGCCCCCCGTTTCTGACTATATTTATAAATTTTAATTTTTTAGGGATTTAAAGGGTTTTAGCATGGGTTTTAGGTTAATTTAATATGTTTTTAAGAGTTTGTATGGTTTTGTAATGGTTTTTAATAATGCCTGTGCGCCGCCCTGGGTCCTAACAAGGAGAAGGGCGGGGTATAAATTCGGGGGGGGGGGGAAATTCGGGCATTTGCAAAATGCCTCAAATTTATGACTGGTTGCAGCATCCTGCAATCAGGTGGCCAGAGTTTGCTATGGGTGTTGACAGTTGTCAGCTAAAAACAACCATTCAGGAAAAGCCATTCACCACCCCGAAAATCCACCAGAGAAAGAAAATAAGCAGGAGCAACAACAGAAGGCGGAAGGAAGCGTAGGGAAAAGAAGAAAGGGTAAAGGAGAGGAAGCAAGGGAAGGGAAATGAGAGTAGGAGAGAGGGCAAGAAGGAGAAGAAGAGAGAAGGAATAGGGGAAAGGGAGAGGAAGAAGAAAAGAGGAAGGAGAGGAGGAAAGAAGAAGGTAGAGAAGGGAGGTTGGGAAGAAGGAAGGGGTATTGCTGTTGCAAAATAAGATGGAGATTATCTTATCCGGGGTGGCAGCAAATCGATCCCAATTGTGTTTTTTATATTTTTAAGCAGATGGTGAGAAATGCTAGACGTCAACAGATAAATGTTAATACTGTCTATGAGAATGTATATTTGTGAATGTATATGGAACGGAAAAAATAAAACTTTTTTTTTTTTTAAAAAGGAAAAGGTATTCAGATGTATAACTGCGTGATTCGCTTAATGACCACAATAAAAAGAGATGCAAAAACAGTACGTTTATGGGACTTACAACTGTCAAGAACTACAACGAGAATTCTGGTCCCAATTACAGTCATAAGTCTAGTTACATATTTTTAAAATTATTTTCCATTATACCTGCTTGTTTGCTAGCTGCTAGCTGTGAGATGATAGTTATTGATCTGAAAAGCAGCACCTTACAGGAGAAGATTAGAAAAAAGAAAAAGAAAATTCGATGTCTATTCCTCCTTCTAATATATTCCATATTTTGTGCACTGCTGTCTTAGCATATACATTTACAGGATTCTTTATTTCAGTTAAAACAACTTAGAAATGTTGCGTACATATTCATTTCAGTTCTACGAGTGAATGGTGAGCATAATAAAGTTTTACCAAAAAAAATAATTCAGATTGATTAAATTGCTCATCTACTCAACTTCTGACTGAATTTAGTGTGACAGATAGGAGATTCGGGAGAGATAGACTCTATCTATACTTCCAACAAAACCCATCTCAGGTATTTTGCTGCAATTGGATGCAGTAAATTAGGTGGGGCATATCTTTGCACACTTTTGAAAGAAAGAAAACCCAGGGCTTTAAGTTAAGAGACCCTTTTCAGAAAAGCTGCAGCAGGTCTCTACTCTGGTTTGTTTCTAACAGTTCAAACTCATATTATGTAGGTGCTAATACTTTCCCCCCCTCCTTTTGGCCTCCTTTCCACAATTGTCTAAAATCTCACGGCACTGCCAAAACTCATGAGATTTTATTATCCCCACATTACTTTCTTTGCTGTCCTCCTCCTCCTTCTCCCTCTCTACTTCCTTTTTAAATAAAAGTTTAGCATTTTTAAAAATGATTTTATCTGAGGTGTCAGTATAGGCCAAGAGATGTAATATATTACATCTCTGTGTTCTACTAACAATCTAGTATTCTAAAATCAGTTGTAATTTAAGGCTGTTCGTCTATACATAGGCACTGTGTGTGGGTGTGTATGAGTGAGAAAGAGGAAGGGAAGGAGGGAGGAGCGGGGGAAGAAAGATTGAGGGAGAGAGGGAGAGAGATTGAGAGAAAGATTGAGGGAAAGTGTGAGAGAGATTGAGGGAGAGAGAGATTGAGATTGAGGGAGAGAGATTGAGAGAGAGATTGAGAGAGAGAGATTGAGGGAAAGAGTGTGAGAGAGATTGGGGGGGAGAGCGAGAGAGAGAGATTGAGGGAGGAAGAGAGATTGAGGGAAAGAGTGTGAGAGAGATTGAGGGAGAGAGAGATTGAGGGAGAGAGAGATTGAGGGAGGGAGGGAGATTGAGAGAGAGCGATTGAGGGGGGAGAGATTGAGGGAGAGAGAGAAAATGAGGGAGAGAGATTGAGGGAGAGAAAGACAGAGATTGAGGGAGAGAAAGACAGAGATTGAGGGAGAGAAAGACAGAGATTGAGGGAGAGAGAATTGAGGGAGAGAGCTTGAGGGAGGGGGGAGGGGGAGAGAGATTGAGGGAGAGAGAGAGAATTGAGGGAGAGATTGAGGGAAGGAGAAACATTGAGGGAGAGAGGGGGAGAGATTGAGAGAGAGATTGAGGGAGGGAGAGAGATTGAGGGAGGGAGAGAGATTGAGGGAAAGAGTGTGAGAGAGATTGAGGGAGAGAACGAGAGAGAGATTGAGGGAGGGAGGGAGATTGAGAGAGAGATTGAGGGGGGAGAGATTGAGGGGGAGAGAGAGAAAATGAGGGAGAGTGAGGGAGAGAAAGAGAGAGATTGAGGGAGAGAGGGAATTGAGGGAGAGAGAGATTGAGGGAGGGAGGGAGATTGAGAGGGAGAGATTGAGGGGGAGAGATTGAGGGAGAGAGAGAAAATGAGGGAGAGAGATTGAGGGAGAGAAAGACAGAGATTGAGGGAGAGAAAGACAGAGATTGAGGGAGAGAGAATTGAGGGAGAGAGCTTGAGGGAGGGGGGAGGGGGAGAGAGATTGAGGGAGAGAGAGAGAATTGAGGGAGAGATTGAGGGAAGGAGAAACATTGAGGGAGAGAGGGGGAGAGATTGAGAGAGAGATTGAGGGAGGGAGAGAGATTGAGGGAGGGAGAGAGATTGAGGGAAAGAGTGTGAGAGAGATTGAGGGAGAGAACGAGAGAGAGATTGAGGGAGGGAGGGAGATTGAGAGAGAGATTGAGGGGGGAGAGATTGAGGGGGAGAGAGAGAAAATGAGGGAGAGTGAGGGAGAGAAAGAGAGAGATTGAGGGAGAGAGGGAATTGAGGGAGAGAGAGATTGAGGGAGGGAGGGAGATTGAGAGGGAGAGATTGAGGGGGAGAGATTGAGGGAGAGAGAGAAAATGAGGGAGAGAGATTGAGGGAGAGAAAGACAGAGATTGAGGGAGAGAAAGACAGAGATTGAGGAAGAGAGAGAGAATTGAGGGAGAGAGATTGAGGGAGAGGGGAGGGGGAGAGAGATTGAGGGAGAGATTGAGGGAAGGAGAAAGATTGAGGGAGAGAAAGAGAGAGATTGAGGGAGGGAGAGAGATTGAGGGGGAGAGAGAGAGAAAATGAGGGAGAGAGATTGAGGTAGAGAGAGAGAATTGAGGTAGAGAGATTGAGGGAGGGAGGGAGGGAGAGAGAGAGAGGGGGGGGGGAGAGAGAGAGAGAGAGACTTCATCAACATGATTAAGAAGAGCAGCTTTTAAGAGCATTAAGCCTACCACAGTGCAGGAGAACGATATTAATTAGACTTAATTTGGGGCCGAAACATTCCAGTTTAGCACTTCAAGCTTTTTCACAACACATAGCACAAATCACCTGATTTCTGTGCATTTGCTCAGTTGGTGGTCGGACATTAATTGTTTCGCACAGCAAAAGCCACGTTTCACATTAAGCCAGAGGCCTTTTTCCTCACATCGGTTTTTCAAAATAGAAAGCTGGGATAGTGGAAAAGAAGAGTAAAAGAAGTAGCCAAGAGGATCACCTGCCCATGAACCGTTGAGGTCCAGAATCATAACCCAAAATACGTCCATCCTTCATTTAGCACAAAGGTCAGCATTCTTCCTGATGAGAGATAATGCAGCAAGCTAAAAGCATGTCTCTACTTCCTCTAAGGGGAAAGGAATTTTCCATGACCATTAATACAATTTTGCCCTTTTCCTCCTTCTCTACTTTTTGGGGAGCTCTGTCCCAGGATGGCTGTTTATGCTACTCACGTTTCTTTTCTAATGATTTTGACACCTATTCACACAGACAAATGTTTAATGTATGCCACTCTTCGGCACAGTCAATGATAGGATGGCCTTTATCTCATGAACGGGGAGAAGAAATCACGTCTTCGATCAGCCCCAACTTGGTGCTCCTCTAGTACACACACACACACACACACACACACACACACACACACACACGGTTTTGTTTATGTGTGTTCCAGCATAACTCTGGAACGCCTCAAACAATTTCAACCAAACTTGGTACACAGATTACCTACACTCTGGAAAAGAATACTGTGGGGGTAAGACACCCCTAACACCCCTCGGGGTGTGTGTTCTGTTAAGATACAGCCTGTTGTACCTTAAAATGGCTTCTACCATACAGCGCTGTGGAGTTGCAATGGTAATGGCTTCACAGTACTCCACAAGAGAGCACCCTCTGGTAAGGGGGAAAGTCCAACATTAGAAATTGCGGCGACATTCACGGAAGGAGGGTTGGGATAAATAAATATCCAGACAGCGCCAGGTTATTAGCTAGCATAGAAGTTGCCAAGCTGTATGTCATGATGGGAACATACTTGGAAAAGCCAACATACATCATCAGAGGAACATATAGAAGGCCAGACCATTTCATTCACCTGCAGTTCTAATTTACTTATAGCTTCACTATTTCAGTCTGGGAACAGCCTGATCTGTCAAAATCACATTTCAACCAGGTGTAAATTTGATGTGTCAAACCATACCTCCATTGTGGACTCTGTACAGCAGGGGTGTCAAACTCGATTTCATTGAGGGTTGCATTAGGGTTGTGTTTGACCTCAGGAGGCTGGGGTAGGCATGGTCAGGATGGGCGAGGCCAGCTCGACATCACTCATGTCAGGGAGCCTGTGGTGGCCCGAGGGCTCTGCTTCCGAGTTCCATTTTCGGCTGCAAAGGCTTCCTGCAGCCCTCTGCCAATGAAAACAGAGATCATGAGGGCCGCAAATAGCCCCCGCAAGCTCTGTTTTCCCTAGCAGAGGCACCACAGGCCAGTCCTTCGCTGTTTCCAGAGTGGTCCCAAGGGCCAGCTCTAAACACCCCACGGCCCATATCTGGCCCCCGGGCAGTGGTGGGTTTCTGCAGGCTCACACCTACTCGCAAGAGCCAGATGGTGAAATTTAGAGAGCCGGTAAGAGGGGGTTCCACTGGCGGAGCCAGAAGTAGAGAGAGAAGAGAATAGAATAGAATATTTATTTATATAACCGCGTCCTCTTCCTGAGGGGACTCGGAGCGGTGCACAGGGAGAAATTAAAACAACATAAAATATATACATACATAAATACAATAAAAACAAATTAAATCTAACTGTCCCTGCACTAAAATTCCCATTTTAAAATTAACATTAACAAGTAAGTCTGGCCTGCCGCTGCCAGTAACTCAATGGAAAGGAAAGGAAAGGAAAGGAAGGCAGAAAGTAAGAAAGGAAAGAAAGGAAAGAAAGGAAAGAAGGAAAGAAAGAAAGAAAGAAAGAAAGAAAGAAAGAAAGAAAGAAAGAAAGAAAGAAAGAAAGAAAGAAAGAAAGAAAGAATTTATCATCACAATTGAGCCCAAAATTTTGGTTGCTAAGCAAGAGCGTTGTTAAATGAGTTTCACCACATTTTACAAGTTGGCCACTCCCACCCTGTCACATGACTGCCAAGCCACGCCCACAAAATAGGCCACACCTAGAAAGTAGGTTCTAAAAAAAATTGAAACCCACCACTGCCCCTGGGCCTTGAGTTTTATACCCCTGCTGAACAATGCCTAGCAGGATGTGTATTGATTAATTTAGCTGTCTACCGACAACAACAACAACAGCAATAATGGATTGTCATTTGGAGCACAACATGCCAGATATCACGGTTTTAGAGGGCCGAAGTGTACAGTTTATTGATATCACTGTTCCTGGAGATGCCATAGTCGAAGAAAAATCACGGGGAAAAATCACGAAATATCGTGACCTGGCCATTGAAACCACACAGCTATGGATGAGCATGTAACAGTGACACCCATTGCCATAGGGGCACTTGGCACCATGTCCAAGAATTTTACAAGATACATTAACAAATTGCAGCTTTCCAGTGGAACGGCAAAAAACTGTGCTACTCGGAACATCTTATATTTTAAGAAGGTACTTGGTTGATACCTAGGACACTGGCAACAAACCGTATCAACCATTAGCACCAGTCAATGGTATTTGTAATGCATTTTTGAATGTTCAGTTGGCTGAGTGTCATGTTTAATGAATAAAGTAAATAACAACAACAACAGCAAGAACAGAAACCTTCCATCTTATTCTCCTAGTCGTCTGCAGTGATTCGCTTCACAACTATAGCAAGAAAGGTCATAAGATAGGACAAATCTCGCTTAACAACTGTCTTACTCGGCAACAGAAACTTTGGGCTCAACTGTGGTCAGAAGTCAAGGACTACCTTACCATCATTCTTCCATTGGGTCTCCTACTTAAGCAGAGGGTTGGACTAGGTGACCTCCGTCACTGTGACTGAACCTAAACTGAATAAGCCCCACTTGAGATTCAATCTGAACTAAATCCAAATTGATTTGAATCTGTTTGGTTTGACTGTCACACGCTCTGTTTGGTTAGGCTCAGAGAAACTGAACCATCCAAGGGTGTCCAATGAGATCCATGCTTGATCTCCACAATCTAAATCCAACATTGAGGTTGCTATGGATACATATCCCATATCGTCAGAGATAGGCTAGGCACAAAAGCCAAAACATGCTAATAAGCGAGAGATAGGAAGATGATTGTTTCCTGTATAATATCACAGTAAGAGCACGAATTATGGGGCCATTCCTCCTGTTAAGAAGAGAAATAACTTGCTAATAGATTATCCGAAACGCTTCTATTTCCTAGCTATAAAATTTGGAAGTTTCTGTATCACTTTCTGTGCCAGAATTTTGATAGTTTATTGTAGTGGTGGAGAACCTCTGGCACACGTGCCAGAGGTGGCGTGCAGAACCCTCCCCATGGGCACATCCCAGCTCTGCTTTGGGTGTCCGCCATACATGTGTGCACCCCTCCCGCCAACCAGCTGGTCTTTGGGTCTCTGCTGTGGAAGTGGGGCATGCACACATGCGCAAGTTGTGTATTCCCTGTGTCTTAGAGTTTGGGCACGGGATGGGCACATGTGTGGGGTGCATGCGCATGTGTGGGGCATGTGTGCATGCACGGGGTGTGCTCTCGGTGCCTAAAAGGTTCGCCATCACTGGTTTATTGTATGCAGTGAAACAAAATGAATGTGATTATTCGAGGGAGTGGTAAACTTCATTTCTCCATTCCACTCCCGCTAAGCTTCCAGGATGATCTCTACCAATCCAGCTTAGTTTTAACATTTTTTTCTCAGCTTGTAAGGACAGGAAGTTCTCGACGAATGACCGCAATTGAGCCCAACATTTTTGTTGATAAGCAAGATAAGTTGTTCAGTGAGTTTCCCCCCATTTATGATCTTTCTGGCCACAGTTCAGAGGTGGTATTCAGCCAGTTCTCTCTGGTTTGGGCGAACCAATAGCGGTGGCTGCGAGAGGGTCTGCCCCCCGCCCCGATGTAATGCGCAAGCACTGCGCATACGCAGAAGGCAGTGTGTGTGTACAGACGCAGCGCATACGCTCGCATTTGCCAACCAGTAGGGAAGGTAAGTGAATCCCACCAGTGTCACAGTTGTGACATGAATCACTGCCGTTCTTAAGTTAGTACCACGGTTGTTAAGTGAACATGGTCTCCCCATTTTATGCTGCTTGTTGGAAGGTTGCAAAAGGTGATCAATCATGTGACCCTGGGACATTACAACCTTCATAAATATGAGCCAGTCGCCAAACATCCGAATTTTGGTCAGGTGACCAAATGCTGCAATTGGTCATAAGTCATTTTTTCCCCAATGCTGTTGTAGCTTCAAATGTTCACTAAATGAACGGTTGTAAGTTGAGGGCTACCTGTTCTGGCTTTCAAGAATGCTTTTGGGGGCCCCTCACAAATATTATCAGAATATCAGAGTATCAGAAATATTCTTGTTAGGTATACTAACAAAAAAGCTATAATAAAGGGAGTACATATTTAATAATTCATGTGTTATCAGCAGAGAGAATTGTATTTGCACAATATTGGAAAAATGAGGACAGATAAAAATATAATTCGGAAAATATTAGACTGGGCAGAAATAGATAGATTGACATTAAAAATAAAAGAAAAAGCAGATACAGAATATTACTTAACATGGGATATGTTTTACCAGTGGTTAGATACAAGAGGTAGAAATTAGAAGAAGAAAGAATATTACTTCGTATAAGTAAAAGATGAATTAATATGCCTATGAATATAAATTATTAATTATTATTAAAAAAAACAACCAATTTCATTGTAATTTTTACAATGACAATAAAGATTATTATTATTATTATTATAAATAAGTTAACATAAATATCTTTGTTATTACAATTATTTTCACTACTATTATTACTATTGAAACATCTGTTATTTCTCTGTTAAAAGGAATGGATCCAGATAATACACTGTTTCCAAAGTATTTCATCATCATCATCATTTAATACTTATAAACCGCTCCCTCTCCCCATGGGGACTCGGGGCGGTGCACAGGCAGAATAAAAACAGTAAAAACATACAAACAACAATAAAATATACAAACAATTTTAAAAGCCAAATTAAACTCAGCCTGTGCTATGTATCATTTTATGTATCATTAAATTAAAATCTATATATAAAAAATGGCTGTGTGTTTGTGTGTGTGTTCCAACATAACTCTGGAACGCCACGAGCAATTTCAACCAAACTTGGTACACAGATTACTTACTCTCTGGAAACAAATTCAGTGGGGGGTAAGACACCCCTAAGACCCCTCGGTGTGTGTGTTCTGTTAAGATACAGCCTGTTGTGCCTTAAAATAGATTCTACTATACTGTCATAAAATGGCTTCTGCTATACAGTGCAGTGGAATTGCCATTGTAATGACTTCACAGTACTCCACAAGGGGCTCCCTCTGGTAAGGAGGAAAATTTAACATTAGAAATTATGTTTGGTCTGAACATTTCCCCCCTTATAAATAAATACCGGGGCAACGCTGGGTTATCGGCTAGTATAAAATAAAACCAAACAAATTTTATCTTCTATGAATGCCTATGTGGGGCTCCTCCTCATTCTTGGAAAGAAAGATGATTCTGGAATAACAGAATAACAGAGTTGGATGGGACCTTGGAGGTCTTCTAGTCCAGCCCTCTGCCCAGGCAGGAAACTACACTCTGCTTTGTAAAGTTGGACTGTAACTTTGAAAGTCACATGCTTTTTAGTTTGCCAGGTTGTTTTTTTTAACTCCCTTTGATGGGAATTCCGCATCTGGATAGCAAGCTGGGAAGGCAGATATAAGCCCACTTACAGTAGCAAAACCAGCCAGTGACATCCTTCCGTGCATAAACTGCATGCGGTGGGCAACCAATCAGTTTTTCTTCCTTTTCTCTTTATGATAGAGCGGAATAGCAGCAAATTTAATAAATATCATTCAGAGGACTCGATGACTTCAAGTATGTGTATAAGGTTTAGTAGTGGCACAACAATGCAACGACACCTTGCCGTGCGATAAATAACCTCTCTTCTCCCTGTAGAAAACATCACAGGTAAAATTAGTTCTGCTGAAGATCTCACCAATGCCCTTGAGGGTTTGGGGCTCCTGGCAACTAATGAAGAAGTACTGCTGACTGTCACCGAGCAGCGTGGGAGGCATTCATCTTTATGGCAGAAGCAATTAAATCCGCTCGGCTCTCTGAGCATGACGCACAGGGAAGCCCCCAGACTTTGTTTTCCTTAAAGGAAGTTTAGGGGCGGCTGACATATGAAGATAAGCATCTAGGAAATGTC
This sequence comes from Rhabdophis nuchalis, assembly GCA_039707465.1. NCBI lineage: Eukaryota > Metazoa > Chordata > Lepidosauria > Squamata > Natricidae > Rhabdophis > Rhabdophis nuchalis. Next base: position 14,151,318 of record CM077648.1, on the reverse strand, counting down.
AAATTGGCTCAGACATCCCTTGATAGCTCCTGGAAAGGGTGGAAGGAGAGCCTCATCTATCCGTGGGAGGACACGATAAATCCTCAGAGAACACGGCTAGGATAATAGACTTTTCAGACAAATGCTACGGCTGGGTTTTCAATCGCTGGTCTCTCGGAAGGATGGGATGGGATGGCGGCTTACAGGGCTCTGCCTCTGAGACGTTTACTTTGCTGAAGAAGCCGCTGCAATCATTCAATTTCCTATCTTTGGTTAACAGATCATCAGCGGGTCATTGGCCTTAAGATGTCGGAGAGATTCATGCTGAAATGGCTGAGGATGCTAAAATTTATTGGGTGACTTTGGGCCAGTGGCTAATTCCTAGCTTCTCCTTCACCATAGAGCAGGGGGGTGAATCCAGTGGTGAAATTCAAATTTTTGTACTACCTGTTCTGTGGGCATGGCTTGGTGGGCGTGGCAGGGGAAGGATATTGCGAAATCTCCATTCCCACCCCACTCCTGGGGGAGAGATATTGCAAAATCTCCATTCCCTCCCCACTCCTGGGGGAAAAGATATTGCAAAATCTCCATTCCCTCCCCACTCCTGGGGCCAGCCAGAGATGGCATTTGCTGGTTCTCCGAACTACTCAAAATTTCCGCTACCGGTTCTTCAGAACCTGCTGAATTTCACCCCTGGGTCAAACTCAATTTCATTGAGGGCCACATCCAGGTTGTGTTTGATCATTATTTTTTTTTGTAAAATATTCATTGTGGTTTCATGGACAAACGTGGGCAGTGGCCGGTTAAGGTTTTTCCTGAGGCAGTAATCAAAGATTAAAACTGATACAGTGATCCCTCGTTTTTCGCGGCTTCATGTTTCGCGGCTTCAGTGCTTCGCGGGTTTTTCAAAAATACAGGGGGGGAAATGCATCGGTAGGAGGCAAGCGCCCCCTAGTGCTTGCTTTAAACGATGTCCACCAACTCAAGTTTCCGGTGCAAATCCTACTTCGCGGTTTTTCAGTTTTCGCGGAAGGTTCCGGTCCCCATTAACCGCGAAAAACGAGGGATCACTGTACTAAAAAGGAAATTGCTAAAGAGTAAGCCTAATTTTGATTAGTCACCTTTGGAATAAGACACTCTGAAGAGCCTTTGAAAGTATGGCCCTCCAAAAGCAGGAAGCATTATAGACACCTCTAATGAAAGGACAGTTCCTTGTAATCAGATCAACCATCAAACAGCAGAGAATCTCAAGGCAAATAAATATTAATATGAGAGCAAATCAGTTTGTCCTTTCTGTCAAGTCACCTGAGATGGTGCAACCTTTTAAATATTTCAAAGGATGACTAATTTAAAATGAAGATGCCATTTTCCTTTCGGGTTAAGAAGGAATGCAGTTTCTTCTTTTTACTATCAATGTGTCTTAAGGGGAGATGCACTATAAAACAACTTTAATTTAACCTGTTGTTTACTTAAATTGATTGCGATTCTCTCCTTCTCTAGATCTGGTGTTACATTGTTGTTGTTAGTTGCGAAGTTGTGTCCGACCCATCACAACCCCATGGACAATGTTCCTCCAGGCCTCCCTGTTCTCTACCATTCCTCGGAGTCCATTTAAGCTCACACCGATTGCTTTGGTGACTCCATCCAGACACCTCATTCTCTGCCGTCCCCTTCTTCTTTTGCCCTCCATCTTTCCCAGCATTAGGTTCTTCTCCAGGGAGAAGCATTAGGTGGCCAAAGTCTTTGAGTTTCCTCTTCAGGATCTGGCCTTCTAAACAGCAGTCAGGGTGGATCTCCTTTAGGACTGAGCATGGTTTGATCGCCTTGCAGTTCAAGGGACTCGCAGGAGTCTCACCAGAGTTCAAGAGCCTCTATACTTTGGCACTCAGCCTTTCTTATGGTCCAACCTTCCCAGCCGTACATTGCAACTGGGAAAACTATACACACTTTTGTTGGCAGGGTGTACATTACAATATCAAAATTGTTATTGCAGCCATCACTGGCCATAGGGGGCGAACATCTGGCCCCCGTGAATCAGGCACGCAACTTAGGCGTCCTCCTGGATGCCTGGCTGTCTATGCAAGATCACGTGACGGCCGTGGCCAGGGGGGCATTCCACCAGGTACGCCTAGTGCGGCAGTTGCGTCCCTTATTGGACCGGGACGCCCTTCGCACAGTCACTCACGCGCTTGTGACATCCCGGCTGGACTACTGCAATGCTCTCTACATGGGGCTCCCCTTGGGGTGCACCCGAGGACTACAGCTGGTCCAGAATGGGGTCGCGCGGGCGATCTTGGGAACATCCAGGTATTCCCATTTAACACCGCTCCTGCGTGAGCTGCACTGGTTACCTGTGGTCTTTCGGGGGTGCTTCAAGGTGTTGATCACCATCTTTAAAGCGCTCCATGGCACGGGACCTAGCTACCAGCGAGACCGCATCCTACCCCATACATCCCTTCGGCCGATCCGCTCCCACAGAGAGGGACTTCTCCAGGTGCCGTCCACCAGGCAATGCCAGCGGGCGACGCCCAGGGGAAGGGCCTTCTCTGTGGTGGGCCCAACCCTCTGGAATGACCTACCCCCTGACCTTAGAACAACTACGGACCTCCGCACCTTCCGCCAGAAATTAAAGACACTCTTGTTCAATCAGGCCGGTTTGGCCTAAGCTATTCACTAGCCTACAGTCTGTACCATAAATTGTTTTAATTGGGTTTTAGATGGGGTCATGTTTTAACATTTTTAATTTTTAGCACAGGGATAATTTATTTAATCTGGTATTAATTATTTATATTTGTGATATTGTGTGTTTTAATTTCCTGTGCACCGCCACGGGTCCCTTTGGGGAGAGGGTGCGGTTATATAAATTCAACAAATAAATAAATAAATAAATAAATAAATAAATAAATAAATAAATAAATAAATTTATTTGTTTGTTTGTTTGTTTCAATTTATAAACCGCACCCTCTCCCCGAAGGGACTCGGGGCGGTGCACAGGAAGTTAAAAAACATATATACATAATAAATATAAATATTTAAAACCCAAATTAAATAGTTATCACCCTGTGCTAAAATCATTAAAACTTAAAACTATATCCCTTAAAATCCCAATTTAAAACAATTTAGACTTCAGACTGCAGGCTAGGTGAGGTAGAATTAGGCCAGGCCGGCCTGATGGAAAAAATAGGTCTTTAATTTTTGGCGGAAGGAGCGGAGGTCCGTGATAGTTCTAAGTTCGGGGGGTAGGTTGTTCCAGAGGGTCGGGCCCACCACAGAGAAGGCCCTTCCCCTGGGCATCGCCCGCTGGCATTGCCTAGTGGACGGCACCCGAAGAAGTCCCTCTCTGTGGGAGCGAATCGGCCGAAGGGATGTATCGGGTAGGATACGATCCCGCAGATAGCATTGAGACAATGTTACCCAGGTCTGGAACTAAAACCAGTGAAATGATTGCAATAGCTGATTTATGTTGATTTCAGAGAAACTTAATTATGATGGAACTTCCCAACATTCTAGAAACAGCTTAGAAACACTACGTGCACGTTGAATTCATTATCATACATTCTACGGTTTTAAAAAAAGGCACTACAGATAATCCTTGATTTATGACCACTATTGGGCTCCAAATTTCTGTTGCAAAGTGAGACATTTGTTCAGCAAGTTTTGCCTCATTTTTTTTTACCTTTCTTGCCACAGTTGTTAAATGAACCAATTTCATTGTAATTTTTACAATGACAATAAAGATTATTATTATGAAACACTGCAGCGGTTAAGACCCAGATTGTTGGGACCAATATGTTGCTGGCAGCAGGCAGGGTTAGCCTGCAAGACTGCATTCTAATCACTGCACCACCACTGTGCAAGGGTGATCACATGACCCAGACACAGTGCAAGTGTCATAAGTACATGCCAGTTGCCAAGCGTCTCAATTTTGATCACATGACCATGGAAATAATGCACCAGTCATAAATGTGAAAAATGGTTATGACACTTTTCAGGACTGTTGCATCTTTTGAACAGTCACTAAACCAAATTTGTGGCCCGCCAGCAACAGTGCAGCTGGCAGCAGATTTGGACAGTGGGGAGGTTGGGGAGGAGCATGGGCCAGTCCTGGAGTCTGGGGAAGGCTCTGATGAGGGCTCTGTGTCGAAGGCAGAGAGGAGGCCAGAGCCTTATGCCAGTTATCAGCTGCCTTTGGAGTCAGACATCAGTGGGGCAGACGAATAGCTGGAGCATGCGCAGAGTTGCGAGATGAAGGGAAGAGCTAAAGAACAGGGGTCAACTTGGGAATAAGGCCATAGGTGGACGATGAATGGCCCCTCCCAGAGGAAATAAAAGAGGAGCGAAAGGGGAGTGGGGTTTGCAGGAGACAATTAGTTCGCTTAATTGGTTCGTAACTCTCCGAGATTCCTTGGCAAGTTTTGCAGATATCGGCCTGTCAGCTCTCCAAGCCAGATAAGGCCTGTGACTATAAATCCTCGCCTTGAAAGACTTTGCTGGATGTGAATGAGCAGAATTCACAGTAAATTAATAAAAGGTTTTTTTGTCGGAACAAGCAGTTTGCTTCATGCTCTCCGGAAGCCTAGGTCAGAACAACCAATGGTTGTAATTTGAGGACTACCTGTACTTTAAGGAAAAGAAAAATGATTGTTCTTATTTCCTGTTCTATATTAGTTAAATACGATCTCTATTGTTGTCTGCCATATAACTAATTTCCTTGGGGGTCTCTCTAGAGATTGTATAGTTGTATGTTCCTCCCCTATATCCCTACTAGGGAATTCTTACTGGTATTTTAGTTTATTTATATTGTTCATATTCAATTGTTCATATTCCGAACCAGTGGAAAATTACGTATTGCAAATGCATATATATTACTGCATTACATCCAAGGCATTATTTTAACAATAGGGGAGGCAGTTACTTTCAAGCAACGATATTTCCAGTGGGAACCAAGAGCAAAATTGTATTTTGCCACACATGCCAAAGCTGTCCAAGAAGCATTTTAGTTTAAAAACCAACAGACCATCACATCTGTCATGGTAATTACTCACTTCAAACTCTTTGTGCCAAGAGCAGACAATTTTACCCTTTCTCACATTTTGAGCAAAAATGGGGTTGGAAAAGAAGACTTTGTAGCTGCAGAATGAACGTCTGGAAAACGTCTCCAAAATAATCTGACACATCATATCGAAGCTCCAAGGGCCAGATTGCGTTATATTTTGTGTATACTGCAATTAAGCGTCATTTCAGAACCATATGTTTTCTCAATCCTACAACCTTCTTCCTTCAAATTTAGCCTTTTATTTGGCATTTTGGCATTTTATTCCTAAGCACCCAGAAAGAATCCAGAAAAAGTCGGTTTTCTGAATGCCTGTTTAGCAACAGTGACCTTTCGAAATGAGTACTCCTAGGCAGTGGTGAAATTCATTTTTTTTTACTACCAGTTCTGTGGGCATGGCTTGGTGGGCATGGTGTGGCTTGGGGGCATGGCTTGGTAGAAGTGGCAGGAGAAGGATACTGCAAAAACGCCTTTCTCTCCCCACTCCAGGGAAGGTTATTCCAAAATCCCCATTTCTTCCCCGATTAGCTGGGACTCCTGAGGCAGAGAAGAGATGGGGGCGAGGCCATCCAGAGGTGGCATTTGCCAGTTCTCTGAACTACTCAAAATTTCTGCTACCGGTTCTCCAGAACCTGTCAGAACGTGCTGCATTTCACCTCTGGTGCAAACTAAGAAAAATAACTACTACAACAAAGTATATTCAAGGTACTGGTTGTCACCTTTAAAGCCCTTCATGGTTTGGGACCTGGTTATCTGAGGGACCGTTGACTTTTCTTGTCAGAAGGTCACAAAATGTGATCACAAGACCCCATGACACAGCAACAGCCTTAAATATGAATCAGTTGCCATGTGCCTGAATTTCGTTTACCTAATCATAAGGATGCTGCAACAGTTATATGTGTGAAAAATGGTCATAATTAATTTTTTCAATGCCGTTTTAATTTTGAACAGTCAGTAAATACCATATTTTTCGGAATATAAGACGCACTTCGCCCCCCTAAAACAGCGTGGAAATGTTGGTGCATCTTATACACTGAATACATCCATTTTTGGCCTCCCAAAGCCCCACTCCATGTCCCGTTTTTGTGAAAAACAGGCCATTTTTTTTGTAAAAACGGTCGCATTTTTACCTTCCCCCAGCCCCCAGAAGCACTCTGCAGGTTTCAGCAGGGCTGGGAGAAGGTAAAATGCCCCTGTTTTTGCAAAAAACAGGCGAAATACGGGCCATTTTTTGCATAACCAGAGGCGTTTTTGCCTTTCCCCAGCCTGTTGAAGCCTGCAGAGTTCTCTAGGGGCCAGGGATGACAAAACCTTTTTTTCTTACTTACCTCTTCGAAATCTTGGTGCATCTTATACACCGGTGCATCTTATAGTTCAGAAAATACAGTAAACTCTTATAGATCAAGGATTATCTTTATAGGATTTCACTGCATTCTTTACATCCTTTGAAATCAACAAAGCCAATTATATGAATGACCCACGACCACTGATTTCAGTGGCACTAAAACAGAGATTTTATATTCCTACAGCTAAACCATCAGTTTAAAACCCTAAATTTTGAAACAATGGATGCCTTGAAACTCCGAGACATTAACATGGATAGGAAGTAAAATCTGCATCTATATTCATGGGGGGAAAGACAAAATAATTTATATTGCTAATTAAAGATGTAAATCCAATACAATTCCAGAAACATATTTCAGTGTATCTGAACAACTGTATTCATTTTTGCCAGAACTTTTTTTTAATTTCTGGATTTAAATACCATGAGACACCCACTTGCATTCCCCAAATAATTTAAATGTATTGCCAGTAAGTAAACCAGAAAAAAGAGATGTTTTGGATACCAGCCACAGATTTGACATACAAATACAAGTTTGTCGCCAGCCGCCTTTAGAATGATAAGAGCAACACAGTTGTGTACATAATGCAGACTTGGGGAAACAGTTTCAATGATCAGCAGAAACAATACATTGTGATATATTGGTTAATCTGAAGTCTTTGTTCGTATATGCAAGCACAGTCAAATTCTAATGCACTCACATTTGAGGGCCTGCAATGGCTCTCAGTGGGATATCATTTCTTCCCACTCCCCCATTTCTCTCAACAGCTACGGGATATTGCTACAGGTAGTGCTCAACTTACTACAAGTGACTATCAAGCACAGGAAAACAGGAGTCCAGGCAGTACAGATGAATATAGGTTTATTTCATGCTAATGCTCTCTACAAGAATTTTAACTACTAATGGTCAAAGCAAATTGGCAGTAGATAAGAGTCAAGAGAATTCAAGGGGGGCTGGATTTATATCTCTTGTGAGTGTCAAGGGGTTTGAGACTGATGAAGCGTTTGACCCAGTGGTGGAATTCATCCGGTTAGTATCGGTTCAGGCGAACCGGTTGTTAAATTACCATCCCCTGCTATCAAAGGGATCCTAGGTGCTGTGCTGCGCTACGCAGCAATGGAGAAACAGGCAACAGAGCGGCCGATGTGAGGGAAGGAAAAGGCTGCTTTCCCTCATTCTTCTGCCTGCTCCGCCTCCTTCCCTCATGCTGGCCACTCCGTTTCCCATTTCTCCATTGCAGCGCAGTGACCAGGACCTACTTTTATAGTGGACAGCTATTTTCTAAAGCACCTGAGGGAAGGACAAGAAGCAATGGGTGGAAACTGGTCAAGGAGAGAAGCAACTTAGAACTGAGGAGAAATATCCTGAGAGTTAGAACAATTCATCAGTGGAACAGAAGTTGCCTCCAGAAGTTGTGAATGCCCCAACACTGGAAGTCTTTAAGAAGAGGTTGGATAACCATTTGTCTGAAGTGGTGTAGGGTTTCCTGCCTGAGCAGGGGTGGGGGTTGAACTAGAAGACCTCCAAGGTCCCTTCCAACTCTTTTACTCTATTCCCGTGATGGCGAACCTATGGCACGCATGCCACAGGTGGCACGCGGAGCCATTTCTGAGGGCACGCAAGATGTTCTCCTGTCAGCTCCAGCACGCATGCGCACCGCTGGCCAGCTGATTTTCGGCCTTGATTTTCAGCAGTTTTTTGTCCTCTGGAGGCATCAGGAAAGCCTCCAGAGAGTGAAAAATGGACTTACTGGGCCCACCGGAAGTTGGAAAATGGGCTGTTTCCAGCCTCTGGAGGGCCTCTGGGAGGGGGGCGTTTTCACTCTCCCCAGGCTCCAAGAAAGTGCTGTGTGTATGCACGGGGCAGCAGGGCGGGATGTCACGCACGCATGCAAAGGGGGCATGGCATCGGAGGATTAAATTATGGGGGTGGGCACTCGAGTGCATGCAATATTGTGCAAGCGTGTGCTTTTGGCATCCGAGGTAAAAAAGGTTCGCCATCCCTGCTCTATTCTATTAGAACCATGGCCTGAACAACTGAGAATCTCCATACCCATCCAGCATTTTAGTAACACCATTTGTATCCGTTTTCAGTCCTTTAGGAAATGATGATTACAAGAATCGTTTCCATCTCTAATTCGAAGCATGCATTCTTGGGAACAAGGCTCGCACATAGAAAGTTATGCAATCTGTATGCCAACGTAGACGTGGGTGGAGAAATTTGAACAAGGCCAAGTGTTTATATCTATTCTCCAGGACAACAATAACCAAACCCCTCTGACTAAATTCTCTGTCCTTCGCATCCGCATCCATTAACATTTAGCCATGGATTCCATTGTAAATCAGCCCACACTGCTCCACGTTGCATTGCGAAAATATTTTCATGCCTCAAATGTCTTGCTTTTTAAATCCGGAGAGAGAGAGAAAACCTCTGCATTATTATGTGTTGCGTGAATATTTGCCAAGATGACAAGAGAGCTTCCTTGAGTACAAACAAAACAACCGCCAAATAGGGTGGGTGTTACAGAAATCAGAATTGTATTCCCACTTGATACAATTCAGTGGGGCCAAGGCTGCCTTCCCAATTAGAGGAGACTAAATCTTGCTAAACTCAATGAACAAAAATTGTGTTAAATAATTGCCTGACAATTGAGGTTGTCTCTTATAATGAGCTTAAAATTGCAATGCGGTGGAGGTAGAGGGATTTAAAAAAAAAAAAAAGATGGGGCGACACTACCGGCATTGGGGTGTTTACCAGCAGGTGGAGCAATACCACTGAAAAAATAATTGGCCGGAAATGGGTTAAAACAGACCAGTTGATTCTCTACTGCCCATTTTCAGGATTCTCCCTAAAAGTTAATTTTCTAGAGAATGTGCATAGCAGTCCTATGCAGTGGGTTGGACTAGAAGACCTACAAGGTCCCTTCCAACTCTGCTATTGTATTGTATTGTATTGTATTGTATTGTATTGTATTGTATTGTATAGCAGCCTTCCAATATCTCAGGGGCTGCTACAAAGAAGAGGGAGTCAAACTATTCTCCAAAACACCTGAGGGCAGAACAAGAAGCAAAGGGTGGAAACGAATCCAGGAGAGAAGCAACTTAGAACAAAGGAGGAATTTCCTGACAGTTAGAACAATTGACCAGTGGAACAGAAGTTGCCTCTAGAAGTTGTGGATGCCCCAACCCTGGAAGTCCTACCAAAACAGGAATTAAAAGTTACAAATACAGAGTTTTCCATGTTTGCCAAATTGGCTTCCTACCTTTCTCATCTCATGTCTATGGAGATTCTCAGTCATCCACGTAATGGTTGTCCCAGAGGTGCTTTTTCAAGAGGCAACTGCGCCGTATTTTGCGGAGTATAAGACGCACCTTTTTCACCTCAAAAAAGAGGCTGAAAGACTGGGTGTGTCTTATACAGCATTTTTTTGCCTCCCGAAACCCCGCCCCTTCACCAAAATGGCCATGCATAGCCTTTAGGAGGCTTCCAAAGTGCTCCTGGGGGCAGGGAACGGCAGAAATGGGTAAAAAACAGGGTGGTTTTTGCTCAATTTTGCCTCCCCCCCAACCCCAGGGGCACTCTATAAGCTCCTAAAGGCTCTGCATGCCCTTTTTTTGACAGAAAAAATGGGTCGTTTTTTGCTCATTTTGGGGTAGGCACCCCCCAGGAGCACTCTACAAGCCTCCTAAAGGCTATTCACGTTTTTAAAAAACCAAAAAAACAGGCCCGTTTTTGCAAAAAATGGGCCATTTTTGGAAGGTCTGCAGAGTGCAAAAACTTTTTTTTAATTTGCGTCTTCTAAATCTTGGTGCGTCTTTTGCTCTGGTGTGTCTCTGAAAAATATGGTATCTTGAAAGATACTTCTTGGATGAGAAGCACAACGTCTTCAAAGAATAAACCAGAAAATCCAGGTGCCTCTTGAAAAAGCACCTTTGGTTTTCTTATGTCATCCACTCCTGGAAGTTTGTGGATTGTTTCCCATAAGTTGTATGTTGCAGTGAGGACATACTAGGCAACGTCAACTGAAGCATTCTAGAAAGCCAGATTTAAGATGACCTCTAGGGTCACCAGAAGGCAACAAAGAAATCCAGTTTTCTGCATCTCTGTGACACCATTTATGATCAACCAAATGATCTGCAGTCCAAGCAGCCCTAGTAGCCCCCATTCCTCCCAAGAAGCCGTGATTCCAGAAAGTCAGAAATTCATATATCCTTAGTCATTTCTTCTAACTCAATTCTTAGCAAAAAATAAATAAATCTGCTTTTTTAATTCATAATATTCTGCCCAGCGTGGCTGATGGTCAGATTCCGAAAGATCTCCTATATGGAGAATTAGTGCAGGGAAAGCGCCCCAGAGGGAGACCACAACTGTGGTACAAGGATACCTCCAAAAGGGATCTAAAGGCTTTGGGAATGGACATGAACAGCTGGGAAACCTGGACCTCTGATCGTTCAGCTTGGAGACTAAAAACACAGCATGGCCTTCTCTAATTTGAAGAGACACGTGTTCAGCAGGCTACGACAAACAGTTCCAGAACCAGAGAAATCTGAGGGCTGGGCAGGGGGGAAGAATGTATCTGCCCTCAGTGTGGAAGGGATTGCCACTCCCAAATTGGCCTTTTTAGCCACGCCAGATGCTGCTTTAGGACCTCTTTCTAGAGCACGATACCATAGTCTTTTCAGACTGAAGGATGCCCATGACTGACTGAGGGCTAACATTTTGCAAGCAAGGTTTTGTGCTGATTATCTTGCTGATGATCATCTGCATTGGACAGATCCAGAGGTGGTATTCAGCAGGTTCTGGCCAGTTCTGGAGAACCAGTAGCGCGAATTTTGAGTAGTTCGGAGAAGCGGTAAATACCACCTCTGACTGGCCCCACCCCCATCTATTCTCTGCCTCCTGAGTCCCAGCTGATTGGGAGGAAATGGGGATTTTGCAATATCCTTCCCCTGGAGTGGGGAGGGAAAGAGATTTTACAGTATCCTTCCCCTGCCACACCCACCAAGCCACGACAAACAAGCCACGCCATGCCGACCAAGCCACACCCACAGAACCGGTAGTAAAAAAATGTGAATCCCACCACTGGACTGATCCACTAGTCGTAACTTTGCTTAGGAAACGTACTTTTTTCATCTGGCTAGCCTGGCTTAGATGTTAATAACAAATTGTAGGGATTTTAGTAAGGGATTTTAGATGGGTTTTAAAGATGTTTTTAGCACGGGTTTAAATTTAATATATTTTTATTGTATTTACATTGTATTTTTGTATTGTTTTTAATATTTACCTGTGCACCGCCCGGAGTCCCTTCGGGGAGATAGGACAGTATACAAATCCAAGAAATAAATAAATAAATTTTTATTTATTTATTTATTTTAATCAAATTTATATCCCGCCCTTCTCCATGAAGGACCCAGGGCGGTGCACAGGAATTTAAAAACATACAAAACAATAAAATACAGAATTTAAAAACATATTAAATTACAATCCTATGCTAAAATCCAAATTAAAATCCCCAGTTTAAAACTATCTAAAATAGCCCCGACGGGAGGTTAGGCTAGGCCGGCTTGCTGAAAAAGATGTGTCTTTAGACACTGGCGGAAGAGGCGGAGGTCCGAGATGGTACGCAATTCAGGGGGTAGGTCGTTCCAAAGGTCAGGGCCCGCCACAGAGAAGGCTCTTCCCCTAGGTGTCGCCAGTCGGCATTGCCCAGCCGACGGCACCTTGAGAAGGCCCTCTCTGTGGGATCGGATCGGCCGGAGGGATGTATGGGGCAGGAGATGGTCTCGTATATAACTAGGCCCCGAGCCATGGAGCGCTTTAAATGAATGAGAAATGAATTTCTCATGACCAAGAATCCCCAATGATTTGTGCTAGTGGGCACCGCTCATGTAAATCCTCTTGCAAATTATTGTTAGGGTTCTTATCTATTTGCAAAATGGGAATATTGCTGAAGCAGGGATATAAGGGAAGTGCGGAGTGTTGATTTATCAGAATCTTGGAGTCTCATCTCTTGAAAGATGCTGCACATTACTCCCTGCTTGTGGTTGACCTTTTTCCAGGCAGGTGAGCTTGCTATCAAACAAAGTTCAAGGCTCCAATCACCTTTCGTTCTAATTTTCTGTTGGGTTAACTTGAGGCCAGGAAGCATCCTTGACAATAAAGTTGAGTCTGGATGTGGGGGAGGGGAGGTCAGAAAGCTTGGGTACCAAAAGAATTGTCTACAGGCATATTTATGTTGCTGGATGCCATAGGGAGGAACTAAGGCCTAGTAACTGTCAAAGGACAGCAAAAAGTTTTCGCAGAACAGGAAGCAGCATATGAAAAATTGTATTTCCCTGCTGAGCATTAAAAATGAGAAAAAGCCTGCATTACTTGAGATGAATGGGAACAATTTCTTTACTGTCTTTTTGTTCTTTTGTTCCTTCAATTTTTATAGGCTGCTTTCCTTCTAGACCAATAGATCTGCCAAAGACAAGTGAGAAAATCCTCTTTCCCACAAATTGCCAGCGTGCGAAGCCACAGGGACATGCGCAGGACAACAATGAGGTACTTGAGCATTCTTGGTACCTTGCAAATATTTGAATTCTTGTTGAAGGAGGCATGGCTTCGATTCTGGTAAATGGATACATGAATATGGATTGTCGCCATAGACCCTGAGAAAGCTGCCTAGAGCGGAGGGAGTTGGACAGTGAGGAGGTTGGGGAGGAACATGGGCCAGTCCTGGGGGCTGAGGAAAGCTCAGACGAGGGCTCTGCATCAGAGGCAGAGAGGGAGCTAGACAGCAGTGAGGCAAAGGAACAGCTAAAGCAGTGGTAGTCAACCTGGTCCCTACAGCCCACTAGTGGGCATTCCAGCTTTCATGGTGGGCGATAGGGGTTTTGTCCAATACTGAAGCACTTTCCTTTTTTTAATTTAATTGACTTCCCTACTTTATAAATCACCATTACTGTGGAACCGGTGGGCGGTTAGAAAATTTTACTACTAATAGAGATACAGAAATGGGCGGTAGGTATAAAAAGGTTGACTACCCCTGAGCTAGAGCCTGATCCCAGTGTGTGCATGCACAGAGCTGCCAGAAGAGAAGAGCAACTAAGAAAGCAGGGTCGACTTGGGAGTAAAGCCACACCTTGGTGGTGATTGGCCCCTCCCATAGGAAACAAAAGAGGAATGAATGGAGAGTGGGCTTTTGCAGGAAACAATTCGTTCCTTTGGTCATTTTAAGAAGTTCTGTTTGTGACTGTGTTGCCTTGCCCTGCATTTGGAAACTAGTTATCTGGCAGCTTGCCAAACGAGATAAGGTTTGTGTTGATAAACATTCCTGTGAAAGCCTGTTTGCTAAAGCCTTTCTGACTGTGAATGAAAGGAATTCACAGTCGTGTAAATAAAAGAGGTTTTGCCAGGACCAAGACTCTGATTCATGCTCGTTAAGGAAACCTAGGTCAGGACAGGCGCTTGAGCAGAAGGCACGCATGTGCGTGTGCAAGACTCCATTTGTACAAGTGAAGCTCCACACGTGAGTGCCCTCCGCTCGCATGAGAGGAGCGCCACATGTGAGCAAAAGGGCACACCGCTCACGTGAGTAGTGCTTTGTGCGTGCATGCTTCCCCAATGCTCGTGCAAGTGGACCTTCGCGCACACATGTGCCTGCCCTTTGCTTGTGCAGCTCAGCTGGGAACGAACCGGCTGACTTGGAATTTGAAGATTCCGTTCCTGCGCTATATTCACCTATAACTCCTTTTCCGAAGCCCAGCTGATTGATGTGGCGGAGTGGATTGCCGCACCTCAGCTGTTTTCCTTGCAAGCAATAATGCGGAAGGTGAGTGTTGTGTAAACTTTGCACACGTGCGCAGCGAACCGATTGTTTTTTGTTTGTTTTTTGAACAATAATTTTATTGGTTTTACAAATTTTTAAAGGGAAAAAGGTATGTAGGATATATATAGAAATATTTTAGGGCTTCCATGTCAGAGGTGGTGGCCGCCTCCGAGACTTCATACAAAATTTTTCCAATATAAGGTGGAGAGAGATACATACATATCATATCATATCATAAATTCGATGCAATCAATCATTTGTTTCTATTAGCATCAGTTAGGAATTACAATGTATATAAAAAAAATAATCATTTTTGTGATCTGAGTCTTTTTGCTATTGTGCCTTCTTCTTCCTTCCCACCAGTGGGCGGAGCCATGGCCCCTCCCGTTCCCCAATTTTCATCCTCCAGGATTGAGGAGTGTTTTTTAAGAAAGGCTTGCGCCTCCTCAACTATTTTGATTCTTACTCTTCCCCCCTCCCAGAACACCAACATTCCTTCAGGCATTGACCATTTGAACCACACCCCTTTTTTATGAAGCTTTTTGGATAGGAAGGAATAATTCCTTCTAATCTCACGAATCTTTTTCGGGATCTGCTTCAAAATATGAATTTCTTTCTGCTGATATATCAATGGGCCATCTCTCTGTGCTCTCAGAATCTCATCCCTTGTTGACCTTCTTGCAAATTTAATATGTATCTCTCTGGGTACATCATTTATTCTGGCATATGCTGAACCGATTGTTAAACCAGTAGGATCCCACCCCTGGATATTCTCTAATAATAACACATCAAGCCTTTCAAGTGATTTGTGTGTTTATGTGGTGCTTTTGAGTCGGTGTTAATTCCTGGAGACCGCCTAGGTTAGTCCTTGCATTTCTCATGGCAAGATTTCAGAAGCAGTTCGCCATTGCCTGCTTCCTAGGGCTGAGAAAGAATGACCGGCTCAAAGTCACCTAGCTGGCTTCATGCCTAAAATAGGACTAGAACTCCCAGTTTCCTGGTTTCTAGCCTAGTGTCTTAACCACTACACTAAACCAGGCCTCTTCTATTTATTTACTGACAACAAATGACACAAAAACAAGAGTACACAATTCCAAACATATGCACCAATAAAATACTAATCTTTACAAAGAGTTGTGTTTTTTTAATTCTGAAGTCTTAAAAAAAAACTGTTTCAAGAAACCAGGCCACTATGTGATCAGTGACACTATCATTGCTAAAAATGTCTGGACCCCCTGTTATAAAATTTATAAAATGGAATTATTAATAGTCTTCAAGCTACAAACCAGGATGAACACAGCATAGGCATTAGACAATCAGTAAACACCATAAAAGATTCACAGTGAATAAAGAGACTTACCTGGAACCACTTCAAAAAGGAACTTTCCTGGGTTTTCATCGCTGGAGGGATGCTCAATCACACGATTTCCAGGTAAGAATATGGTACCCTGAAACATAAAATTAGGAGAAAGGACAAGATGAATTTTTTAGATAAAAGGAAAAAATTGGGGACCACCAACAAGGTCTCAAATAAGATCATTTACTAAGGTAGGACAAGTAGCATTTCTCCCCCCCCCCAAAAAAAATCTTTTATTTTTTAATACAACTTTACACATATCATAGAAACAAAGTATTGATTGGATCTTCCCTTTTACATCCTCTCCTTTACATAATCCATTTTACATCATAGCTTGGTTTTCACTTTCAGCCAAATTATTTTCTTCCATTATTTTCCATTTTTTAATACTTATTTTTTCTTAATACATAAACAATATCTTCAATTGCCCCTTCAAAAACTGCACCACATTATTGAATTGAATTGAATTTATTTGACTTTTATACCGCACCTATCTCCCCGAAGGGACTCAGGGCGGTGCACAGGAAATTAAAACAAGTAATCATATAAATAAATAGAAACGCCATAAATAATACTACACAATAAAAACTGATTAAATTTAGAGTACCCTGTACTAAAATTCACTAAAATCCCACTAATTAAAACGTTATATCAATTTAAAACACAGTCTTATAGGATGGTCTTGGAGACTAGGCTAGGCCGGCTTGATGGAAAAAGTGCGTCTTCAGACGCTGGCGGAAGAGGCGGAGGTCCGTGATGGTCCGGAGTTCGGAGGGAAGGTCGTTCCAGAGGGCTGGACCCGCCACGGAGAAGGCCCTTCCCCTGGGGGTCGCCAACCGGCATTGGCCGGCTGACGGCACCCGGAGAAGACCCTCTCTATGGGAGCGAATCGGTCGAAGGGATGTGTGGGGTAGGAGACGGTCTCGCACATAACTAGGCCCCATGCCATGGAGCGCTTTGAAGATGGTTATCAACACCTTGAAGCGCACCCGAAAGGCCACAGGCAGCCAGTGTAGCTCCCGCAGGAGAGGTGTTACATGGGAATGCCGTGAGGCTCCCATAATCCCCCGCGCGGCCGCATTCTGTACTAGCTGTAACCTTCGGGTGCACCTCAAGGAGAGGCCCATGTAGAGAGCGTTGCAGTAGTCCAGACAGGTTTATGGTTTCATATTTCTCTATTGTGTCTATTTTACTATAAACAATATATAACCTCTTGTTACATTTTGACAGAGAGCATTTCTTTCAATTTTTTCTACAATTAACAATGTACTATACTTTCTTTACTTCTTAATTAGTTGCATAACAATATCAATCATACTACTATTCCCTTTAATCTACTAATACAACTCTTTTCCTCCTCCTTTTTTTATCCATTTTCTCTTGGGCTCTCACAAATCTCACTTTTAATTATTATTTTTTTGTCCCCCTTTCTCCTAACTTCTTTTCCTTTTTCCTTTCTTTATGGTTGTAGTATCTTTTCTTCAGAGCATTCGTTTTTATTATTCTGGTACCTTTCCCCAGGGTTTCCCCTGTTCTCCTCCCTTCCTCGTGATTTCTTTTTTGGAGGATCTCCCCCTTTGGACAAGGAGCATTTTTTTCTTTCTTCTAATAAAAAGAGCCAGACAATCAATTCTCGTGAAGGCACTTTGCAGCTTTTCTCCCTATCTCAAAAATCTTGTGAAGGTTGGAGACTGGACAGTAATTGCCTGGTCCAGGTAGGCCTCTTTCCAGACGGATGGCATTATTCTCTCTCAAGGTGACAATCTTATGGATACAAATTGTCCTGCTTCCTTCCAGGCAAAAATCAGGAGGCGACAGAGGTCTTTCCAAAAAAGCACTAAGAGAGACCCAACCCAGAAGGAAGGAGAAAGGTTCTGACGGTGAGGACATTTAAACAGTAGTTTGCCACGCAGAGCTGTGCGTTCTCCATCACTTAAGGTTTTCAATAATAAATTGGATAATAAATTGGATTCTGGATTTGACCAGGATGGTATAAGACCGTGATGGCGAATCTATGGCACGCATGCCACCCGTGGCATGCAGAGCCCTCTCTGTGGGCACACAAGCTGTTGCCCTAGTTCAGTTCCACCACACATGTGCATGCACCACCTAACAGCCAGCTGATTTTTGAGTCTCTGCTGTGCATGTGCGTGGGGCACATGCAGGAGATGTGTGCGCATGCAGGGGAGGCAGGGGGGTCGTGTGTGCATGTACAGGGGCGTCATGTGCACATGTGTGGAGGAAGGGGTGTTTTTGGTCCCAGGAGGCTGAGGGGAGGCCCACTAGGTTCCCCCCAAATGGGGCATCGGGGTAGGAGGTATGGCACTCCCCACCACAGTCCATTTTTGGTCCCAGGAGGCTGCAGGGAGGCCTACTAGGTACAAAACAGGGCACAGGGAGTCACACGCATGCACGGGGGATTGAAGAAAAGCATGGGAGGGTTGCACGCGCATGAGCATGCACAGGGGGCGGGCGTGGGGTGTGTGTTGCGCATGCTTTCAGCACATGGCAACAAAAAGGTAAGCCATCACCGGTATAAGATCTCCTGCCTTGAGCAGAGGATTGGGTTAGAATACCTCTGAGGTCCCTTCCACCCCTGTCATTCTATGTTCTATTTTCTCTAAGATCCGTGGGGGCCCAGTGGTTAGAATGCAGATCCTGACCGGCTCAAGGTTGACTCAGCCTTCCACCCTTCTGAGGTCAGTAAAATGGGGATTCACATTGTTGGGGAACAGGGGCTGACTCTGCAAAACCGCTTAGAGAGGGCTGTAAAGCACCGTGAAGCGGTATAGAAGTCTAAGTGCTACTGCTGAGTTTTATTTCCTAGTACTCTGCAGATCAAAATCCATCTCAGATAATATGGCAATCGGATGCCATAGCGCTGGATTAAATCCAGAAAGGATGAAGACAGGCAAACTGGAACAACTTCAGCAGCAAAACGCTGTGCTTCCAACAGAGTGACCAGCTGCAAAATCTTAATGACATCCCCCTCTCCCCGAAATAACCTCCCAAGGTTGCCAGAAGCCCCCTAACCAGGGGTGGGCTGCTGTGGGTTCACAGAGGTTCAGGAGAACCTCTAGCTAAGATTCTGTGCACTTCAGAGAACCCCCAAATCCTACTCCTGTCTGGTGCCGCCCACCCCACCCCTCCCAAGAGTCTCCACACAGCCCATTTTGGATGCAGGTAAATGCAGGACATGGGCAGAGGCTCGGGGAGGGCAAAAAACAGACCTACCGGAAGTTCGAGAAGACTGAAAATGGGCACGTTTCCAGCCTCCAGAGGGCCTCCAGAGCCTGGGGAGATTATTTTTGCCCTCCCGGAGACTCGGCGAAAACCTCCGTAGCCTGGGGAGGGCAAAAATGCCCCCCCCCAAACCATTGTGCAAGAGGTCAACTAGGCCACACCCACCATGGCCACACCCACCCAACAACCAGGCAAGGAACCCCTTGGTAAATTTTGTGAAGCCCACTCCTGCCCCTAACCCACTAAAAATATTGTCAGTGATACACCACTAGTAAAAAGCAAATGCAACTTACAATGAAATTGATTCGGCTTGAAGCCCATTTACTGTCTTGGTTCACAGTTCATGTTTAACCACATGTTTTTGCAAAGACACAGTAGCCTGGCTCATTGTTTTATCCAGCGGGGGTTGGGGGGAGGGAATCATAGTTTTGCCCTCTGCAAGTGTAACCGAAACTTTAATATACAAATTACATCCAGCCAATAATCCTCCCTCGTAGTTTTGATTTTCAGAGTTGACCAAAAAAATTCTCCATTGGAGTTAAGGAGATCAAATTATGATTCACGGTTATTAGCTCTGTGTACGCTCTCAGACAGAAATGGAGAGAGAGAGAGAGAGAGAGAGAGAGAGAGAGAGAGAGAGGGAGGGGGGGGGCTCTTTCAAGAATGCATGAAGAAGTAGCTTAATATTTAAAGTTGACACTTAGTCCAACTATGCTGTGGTGATGTTTCCCTATAAATACAGCTGAAACGGAAGCTGAGGCTCCATCTTGTTTGCTGATGATCGATCGGAGGCTGCTGCTTTCTCTGCCATCTGCAGGCCTGGGGCATGCAGAATATAGATTTTCATTTTGACATCATTAATAGACATATTCTTCCAGCAAACATTGCACAACGAGGCGATAGAGCCTGCACCGAGGGGAAGAAATATTTCTCTGCCTGGATACCCTAAGTATCCAATTGCTTAATCCTTATTTTTCTCCTGAATTATTAAAAAGAATTATTTTTTGTATTACAGACATAAGTATGCATTTTCTTTCTTTCTTTCTTTCTTTCTTTCTTTCTTTCTTTCTTTCTTTCTTTCTTTCTTTCTTTCTTTCTTTTTCTTTCTTTCTTTCTTTCTCTTTCTTTCTTTCTCTTTCTTTCTTTCTTTTTCTTCCTTCTTCCTTTTTTCCTTCCTTCCTTCCTTCTCTGTCTTTTTCTTCTTCCTTTTTTCCTTCCTTCCTTTTTTCCTTCCTTCCTTCTTTCTTTCTTTTTCTTCCTTCTTCCTTTTTTCCTTCCTTCCTTCTTTCTCTGTCTTTTTCTTCTTCCTTTTTTCCTTCCTTCCTTCCTTCCTTCCTTCCTTCCTTCCTTCCTTCCTTCCTTCCTTCCTTCCTTCCTTCCTTCTTTCTTTCTCCCTTCCTTCCTCCCTCCCTCCCTCCCTCCCTCCCTTTCTCCCTTTCTCCCTTCCTCCCTCCCTCCCTCCCTCCCTCCCTTTCTCCCTTTCTCCCTTCCTTCCTCCCTCCCTCCCTCCCTCCCTTTCTCCCTTTCTCCCTTCCTTCCTCCCTCCCTCCCTCCCTTTCTCCCTTCCTCCCTCCCTCCCTCCCTCCCTCCCTCCCTTTCTTTTCCTCCCTCCCTCCCTTCCATTCCATAACAGCATCAGAGTGGCAGATCAGTGATGGTTATGTCTACCTTTATGCCTTAAGAGAGTAATTGAGATTAATTGAACAGGCTGGGCAGCAGCCGTGGATGAATTTATCCTATTATCTTCTGGGTGCTTTTCGAAGCAGACATTCCTTTTGTTTCTATGGCAGTTTAGAATCTTTCATATTAATGTGAAAGGTCACGTGATTTTTATTTGCAATTTTCTTACACACAGAGACACAGGAAACTGGCAAGCACATTTTCCTTACATATTCTTTACCCATCCTAGGCATGCCTTTTTCTGTATGCATTTCCTTTTACGAACACGTTTTTCTATGCATCTTTAATGGAGAACTGTCTAAAAACCAGAGAGAAATTGGAGGGGATGGGAATCAAGACAATCAGTTAAAGTGAGGAGCAAAAAAATCACTTCCCTCCCTTAAATCTGGCTCAGTAAAGCCAGACTTCTTCGATCTTCAGCATTATAATATTCAGTTGCAGGCCTGAATTTTTATTTATTTATTTATCGAGGTGGATTTGAAACAAAACTAGAGACTTGGGTTTTTTCCCCCTAAATCCGTTTATCTTATCTTGGCCCTTCTAATTACTTTATCTTCCATTATCAGCACAAGCTGCCTTTATTTTCAGATTTCACCAGGTTTTACACATTGCCACTGTTAGGATATTCAGCCTTTATATTGGGTTGACAATATATATGAGCCTATGTTCACCAGAGTAGTTTGTTGTGTTTAGCAACTCCTCTATAACTGTAAACCGGTATTTACACTGTGTAGCCTGGGCCCATAACCAATGTTAGCCTATGTTCTTAAGGAGTTATGTAGCTTTAAGAACTGTGTTTGAATTCTGATTGGCTGTGAGTCTCAGCTCTACCATAAAGCAAGCTCAGAATCACAGTCCATTCCCTGTTCGATTTCTTGTGATTCCTGTGTTTCCTGATTGCCGCTGAAGGAGGAGGAGGATTTGTTTTGCATCACTGTAAGATAACTCTGTTTGGTGAAGGATTGTTTTGGAAGTTTGAATCACTGGTCGGAAGAAGCATTTTAGTTGCTACAAAGTAAAGACTATTTATTTTCTTACTATCACTGTTTTAGAGTTTGTTTGTGGTTACAGCAACGTATCTCTTTACTGTCCAGTGAATTACACTATTCCGCACTTATTTGCTAACACTGGTTAAGGGACCAGAGTTGTAACACCTGGTTCTGAATCCAGAGTTGCTAATAGCCACTCAGTTCTAATCTTTAAAATAAATGCATCTGCCTGGAATGGAATCCGAATTGGGGTAGGAGTGTGTGTGAGAGGGGTGTGTATGTGGATTTACAGCATGAAGCATTAAGGTAAGAACTAATAAAATGTTTACCAGTGAAACCATGGCTGAACCAGAAGAAGAAGATAAGCAAATGTGGGGTTGATGCAGCCATGAAACAACATCTACTGTACAAAGCAATTAGTTGGCTGAATAATTAAACCCTCATGAATGTGCAGTCACTGGGGACTAGAAGGTTGAATTGGATTTTGCATGGTATGTCATGGACCTCAGTCAAAAATTGGATGTTACTAAGACCAAAAACAGTTCTGATTTAACAACCAGGATCTAAAGCAGGGGTGTCAAATTCAAGACCCACGACACGGCATCCGGCACGCGGGGTGCCTAAATCTAGCCCACCAGGCCAGCCTGGAATTATCAAAGGACCAGCTCGTGGTGCCTCTGCTGCAGTGGTCGGTTCCGGAGCCCGTCGCAACCAGTACAATGCGCATGGGGCCGGGTGTCCTAGTCAGACATGTGCGCTGTGCATGCATACGGACACCACTGCCCTGTGACACCCAGCTGCTCGGCGTAGGTCGCACAAGCACCGCACATTGTGTGGGCATGTGCAAATGGCCCGTTTGTGTAAAAAAACGGTAAGGAATGTGGACAAACGAGCCACCATTATGGTATGGTAGCCGCTGCTCCCAGCTACCACCAGTACACCCATACTGGGCTGTACCTCCCAGAACCAGCCACTGCTCTGCTGGCCAAAACAGGCCATGCGTGGGCCTTTCAGGGTCTCCATGCAACCCATTTTTGGCTGGCAGAGGGCTGCTGGGAGGCCAGGAAAGCCGAAAATGGGCCAAATGGGGGCCTCGCGGGGCCTCCATGCACCCTGTTTTGGCTGGCAAAGTGCTGCCTAAAATTAGACAGCCAGTCTAATAAATCATTAAAGCTTACAATTAAGTGTCAGCTATTACACTTGCATTACAACATTGCTCAACATTAATTAATAGTTACTGATTTTAAAAATATTCTCGACGCATTGTTTTGACTTCTGCTTTCACCATCAACCACGTACAGTATTAATCACCAGCGAAGCTTCACTCTCTCTTGTTCAATTGCATCGCAGTTGCTCGTGGCAACTGAAAAATGCACAAGATACCGTCTCCTTCTCAAAAGTCTTTCTTTCCTTTTAAAGAAAGATAAACAAACTTGGTGGTTTGAGCTGAAAAGAAAGAATTAAAAATACTGAACTCTCACCACCAGCGTATCAAGATGTAAGATTCTCACTATAGGAAGCCTTACGACCACAATTGAACCTAACATTTATGTTTCTAAGTGAGACAGTGGTTAAGTGAGTTTTAGCCCATTTTACGACCTTTCTTGCCACCGTTGTTTAAATGAACCACTGCCGTTAAGTTAGTGACGCAGCCGTTAAGTGAATCTGGCTTCCTCATTGACTTTGCTCGTCAGAGGGTCTCAATAAGGGATCCCATGATCCTGGAACACTGCAACTTGTAAATATGGACCAATTGCCAAGCATCCAAATTTTGATCGCACGATCATTGTGTGAAAAACAATCATAAGTCACATTTTTCAGTGCCCTTGGACCTTCAAATGTTCACTAAACAAATAAGTCAAGTACTACCTGTATAAGTGATAAACAGTTACTAGAAAAGCTAAAGAGGGAAAGAACATGGATAGCATGTAAAACTGCCCCACTCCTGAACAAGAAGAAAATAATGAACAGAGCAGAACAGAACGATACTAAATTGTGCAGAAATGGATAGATTGGCATTGAAAATTAAACAGAAAGAAGAGGTAGAACCGTGATGGCAGACCTATGGCACTGGCCATCGGCCCAGCCCAGCTCCACCACGCATGTGCACATCTCCTGCTGTCCAGCTGGTCTTCAGGTCTCTGCCATGCATGTGCAAGGGAAGGGTGCATGCGGGGGATACATGTGTGAGGGCAAAAAACGGTCCAACATGCAAACCGGAAGTCTGTTCCCAAACTTCCGGTTTCAGCGTTGGGCAGTTTTTCGGCCTATGGAGGCTTTAGGGAAACCTCCGGAGGGCGAAAAATCAGCTTGCCAGTGCACACATGCGTGCTGGAGCTGACAGGGCAATGCCTCACGTACCCTTAGAAATAGGTTAGCCATAGCATGATCTATTCCGCACCCTACTGTTTTATAACAAATCAAAGTTTTAATTTATGGGTTTTTAAATTTAAATTTATTTTAAGCAGGGTATTGATTTAATTTAGTTATTATTTAGTAATAGTTTGTATTTATGTATATTTATTTTAAATCTCTGTTCGCCGTCCAGAGTCCCTTTGTGGTGAGATGGGTGCGGGTTACAAATGTGAATAATAAAATAAAATAAATAAAATAAAATAGGTTCAGCATCATGGGTATAGGTTCTCCTGCAGTGGGCTTGACCAGAAGATCTCCAAGGTCCCTTCCAGATTCTATTCTATTCTATTCTATTCTATTCTATTCTATCCTATCCTATCCTATCCTATCCTATTCTATTGGTACTCTGCTCTGCTCTATTTACACATATGTGGACAATACAATATAGGAGATAAAATATTAAATTAAGATGAAACCATAATAGCATCACCCTAATACAGAGCCATAGAATTGCAACGGGATGGATGTTATAATTCAACATCCAAAGAAGCTAACCGTCTAACTGCTTCTGACATGGCTGCGATGAGATCATCCCAGGTGCCTTGACATTTCCTGCGGAGATATTCTTGAACTAGACCTGGTCCAGACACAGAAGGACGAGAGAGATTCTTAGGACCGAAATCTTAGAAAGCCCACAGACTTAAAATGGAAGATTCTGGATAAACCACTTTGAGTTTGTGCTTCAAAGGAAACAATAGCAGCTGTCGTAGTATCAAATCTCTCTTTTCCCCTGCAGAGCTTCTTCCAATTAATTCCCTTCATATTTAAGAAAATGTTCTTGCCACATTTCACACATAGTTAGCCTCTGAAATCAGTTGACTTCATGGGAAAGATGACTGTGAATGGTTCTATGGAAAAAACGTCCTTCAAACACTTCAGTTTAGAGAGTAGATGTTGGGCCATCATTTATTTATTTACTTTATTTACTAGCCGTTCCCGGCCACGCGTTGCCGTGGCCCAGCCTGGTTAAATGGCCAACCAATCTGTCTGTAGATCTACACCTGCACACACAAACACATACGTATAACCCCCAACCTACCTACCTACTGTATTTCTAATTCTCTCCACCTACCTACCTACCTACCTACCTACCTACCTACCTACCTACTGTATTTCCCCCCCCTCTCTCTCTCCTTCTACCTACCTACCTACCTACTGTATTTCTCCCTCTCTATCTATCCCTCTACCTACCTACCTACCTACCTACCTACCTACCTACCTACCTACTGTATTTTCCCCCTCTCTCTCTATCCTTCTACCTACCTACCTACCTACCTACCTACCTACCTACCTACCTACCTACCTACTGTATTTTTCCCTCTCTCTATCCCTCTACCTACCTACCTACCTACTGTATTTCTCCCTCTCTATCTATCCCTCTACCTACCTACCTACTGTATTTTCCCTCTCTTTCTCTATCCCTCGACCTACCTACCTACTGTATTTCTCCCTCTCTATCTATCCCTTTACCTACCTACCTACCTACTGTATTTCTCCCTCTCTATCTATCCCTCTACCTACCTACTGTATTTCTCCCTCTCTATCTATCCCTCTACCTACCCACCTACCTACTGTATTTCCCCCCCCCCCTCTCTCTCTATCCCTCTATGGGCCACCTGGGAGTGTACTATCCTCTATGCCTTATTTTGGGCCTAGCAGGCCTCCATACAGTGTGGAACGTTGGAGGCTTATTCGGTTGCTGAGGAAACGAGGATAAAAGGGGACAGTAAGACAGGGATGGTAGGCATGCTGATGCACTTATGCATGCCCCCTTTATGGACCTTTTAGGAATGGGGCGAGGTCCACAGTAGACAGTTTGAGGTTGAAGCTGTCAGGGTTTGAGGCTGTAACAACGGAGTCGGGTAGAGCCTTCCAGGTGTTGACTCCATTCTATACACTCGGATGACCATAGCCAATCTCAAGTAGGTGGTACGAGACAGACGGTCATGGGAAGTGCTGATCCATAGTGTCCGAGAATCGGACATGACTGAATGGCTGACGATGCTGACGACGCATTACAGAAATGGATGACTCTATAGAAGGACATGAACCTCTGTAACTAGAGGCTGGTCACAAACGTGGCAATCTATGCAGGCTATTTTCCCTTCCAAAGCAAAAAAAAAAAAGAAAAAGAAATTGTGGTACCTTGAAGATGAAGCTTCTTTGGACAACAGTCCATATCATTAAATGTTTATTCTAAAAAGTATGAGCTGGATTTAACTTGAGGAAGTACTCAGGCAGCAAAGTAAGTCTTCTTTGCTGCCAATCCCTGCCCTGCAGTGCTCTGAATCTCAGAAACGTTTCTATAATATATGATGCTAGCACTCTCCTTCCCTATTTCATTGCTCCTCGGAAACCGGGAGAAGAGCTTAGTTTCCATGGTGCCTGAAGAAGGGGAAGTAATTGTATCAGTGGTTCATTCTCTCTCATCATTCCACAGTCCCATTAGGGCAGTGACAGGAACACTGGCTCAGGCTTCAGGAAATTCCCCCCAGAGCATTCAGTAATCTATCAGGTTCTTGAAGTCCCTCTAACAGAGAAGATGTGTAGCTCAGGGCTGAACTCTGGAGATCTTGGTGCTCTCCAAGTTTGGTTGTTTGCTTGTGGAGGTTTCATTACCAAACTAGGTGACATCATCAGGGCAAGGATGCGAACAAACAACTAAACTCAGAGACCACCAAAGACTCTATGATAGCACTTAGTCTTACAATAGCAGAGTTGGAAGGGATCTTGGAGGTCTTCTAGTCCAACCCCCTGCCTAGGCAGGAAACCCTATACTGTTTCAGACAAGCAGGCTACTATCCAACATCTTCTTAAAAGACTTCCAGTGTTGGGGCATTCACAACTCCTGGATACAGTGGGTCCCACTTATACAGTGGGACCTTGAGTGGTGACCGTAATCTGTTCCAGGACTTCGGTCGGTACCTGATTTGCTCATGACCAGAAGCAAGACTGACTGCGAGTGCGCGCACACCAAAAAAGGTGACGTGGCAGGGGAAATCGCCGCAGCTGCGTTTGATTGGCACTCGAGGATGTGTTCATGACCTGAGTGAAACATTTAGCGGATTTTTGGGTCGGCACCCAATTTGGTTGTGGTCTGAGCTGTTTGTGATCCGAGGTCCCATTGTATGCCGCTTCACAGTCCTTTACAGCCCTCTCTAAGAGGTTTACCGAGTCAGCCTATTGCCCCCCAACAATCGGGATCCTCATTTTACTGGCCTCGGAAGGATGGAAGGCTGAGTCAACCTTGAGTCCCATCAGGCTCAAACTTCAGATTGTGGGCAGAGTTTGCCTGCAATGCTGCATTCTAACCACTGCACTACCATGGCTCTTACAATAATTTCAATTGTAAAGAAAAAGATCTTTGAAAGGTGGTAGATAACTGTGAGAATTGAACTGTTGGTAGTCGGCAGTAAGTAGAAATAGCCTGCAATTCTGCATTCTAACCACTGCACCACCATGGCTCCTGATTCTGTCAATCTCTAGGGAAAACCATCTAGTAGGTTCTCCATAGCTAATTGTCACAGTGAGTCCAAGTGTCAGTAGATGAGTGCTTCTTAAACTGCTTGACTCAATTACCCCTTTCCCTCAACCTCAAATAACATCATTACCCCTACAAAAAGCAGATTCCGTTGTTTTACACAAGCATTTTGTCAGTGGTAATCTCAAATTGGATCCTTGACTCACAGACAAACAATTGCAAATTGTTTCCAGGATGTGCTGTAGTTTAAAATCATTATACTCGAAGGTGGGCTGATCATGACCATATGGTAAACCTTGGGCCATTTTACTCACTATGCAAGCCAAACACTAATTTCTAAGAAGGTCAAGATATGTCTCCACTAACTGCAGAATTCAGGACACGGATTATTTCCGTGACAGGGTGGCAGATTCCAATTCCCTCTTACGGTAGAAAAAGCTTTCTAACATTAAAAGCAGTTGAAGAGGTAAACTAATTTTTCTGGGATGTGGTGGAATTCCTTTTGCTGGGTGTGTTCATGAAGAAAACAGGCAACCAACTAGATCCGGGGTGTCAAACTCAATTTCATTGAGAGCTGCATCAGGGTTGTGTTTGACCTTGAGGGCGGGGGAGGGGGGGCAGATGAGCATGGCCAGGGTGGATGTGGCCAGCTCAACATCACTCATGTTGGGGGTGCCTGTGTTGGCCTAGGCCTTCTGCCAATGAAAATGGAGCTTGTAAGCTCCATTCCCCAAGCTTCTCCTGAGCTCCATTTTCACTGGCTGAGGGTTGCAGGAGGCCATTGCAGCTGAAAACGGAGCTCAGGTGAGCTGCGTGTAATAATATAATAATAATAATAAATTTTATTTGTAGCCCGCTCTCTCTCCCCAGAGGGACTCGAGGCGGGGCACAGGAAAATTAAAAAACAATAAACACAAACAGAATACATAATTTAAAATCACAATTAAACAAATCCTGCGCTAAAAACATCTATAAAAACTAAAAACTGTCCCTAAAACCCCTTAACACTACAAATAATTAAAATTACCCTAAAACCCCAGGACAAGGAGGCTATCCCAAGCCGGCCAGACGGAAAAAGTAGGTTTTCAATTTGAGACGGAAGGAGCGGAGGTCCGTGGTCGTCCTAATATCGGGGGGAAGGTCGTTCCAGAGGGCCGGGCCCGCCAAAGAGAGAGCCCTTCCCCTGGGTGTCGCCCGCTGACACAGTCTAGTGGACGGCACCCGGAGAAGTCCCTCTCTGTGGGAGCGAATCGGCCGTGAGGATGTATGGGGCAGGATCCGATCCTGCAGATAGCTAGGTCCCGAGCCATGGAGCGCTTTAAAGATGATAATTAACACCTTGTAGCCCTCCCGAGCTCCGTTTTCGTTGGCAGAGGCACTGCAGGCTGGTCCTTCACTGTTTCCATGGCAGCCCCATGGGCCAGATCTAAGCACCCCATGGGCCTTAAATTTGACACCCCTGATCTAGATGTTGTAATTTGAATTGCTACACAGAGCAGAGTATCATTTGAATAGCCTAAATGGATACTTCCATTATTATAATCTTAGACTGACAGTGTATTCTACCTTATATGCAGGCTGATGGCCCTCACCTGGTCTGAGAGAGTCCAGATAGATCGATATCATGCAGACCACAAAATCCAGTTCAATAAGAATGCATGGATGATAACCAGGGGTGATATATACTTAATTTCCCTACCGGTTCGCAAATGTGAGCTTTCGTGCATGCGCTTTTGGTGAAAAGGGGGCCTAAATAGGATGCCATAGAGCTGGGCACAGGCAGGTGGAGCCACCCACAATTTCCGCTACCAGTTTGGGCGGTCCGGCCCAAACCGGTAGAATACCATCTCTGATGATAACATTTTCTAATGTACTTCTGTCGTTATTCTGAGAATAAAAAGAGGACACTCCACACCTGAAATGTCAGATTTCTTAAATTATCAAGGGAAAAGTAGAACAAAGACATACTGAGCCAACAAGTAAATAAAGAAGCTGGATTAGACAAACCCATAACCAGATCAATAAGGGCCCTTTTAAAGGCCAAGTTCTCCACAGAGAATTCAATTTGTGTCCATGTTCTTCCTCTCTTTCCAAAGTTGCTACGCCACACTTTATTCCTGACTGTTTTTCTCTACCTTGTAATCTCCTTTCTCAACCTTTTTTTTCTGTCTGAACTATCTTCTGACACAGATTTATCATGGCACAATAGCTTTTTGTGAACCGAAGTCAACCATTATTCTATTCTATAAAAGCTCCTCCTATGATAAATACGTCCACAGTGTCCCAACATCCATTATTCTGTTGCTGGAATTAATCAAGAATCTAGGATCCTTTCCTAGCAATTTTGTAGAAGGAACAAAAAAATCCTACCCAATGTTATTGGCCAGGCATCAGAAAAATTTCCTGATAAGAAGGTTGATTCAGCGGTGGGATTCAAATAATTTAACAACTGATTCTCTGCCCTAATGACTGGCTGGGTGGCCATGGTGGGCATGGCTTGGGGAGGGTGACAGGCAGCACTCAGCCTCCTGCACCCCCTTGGGAGCAAAAACAGGCTACAGGGGGTGGCGTGCCACCCCCGTGCCCTGTTTTGGGCCTAGTAGGCCTCCCTGCAGCCTACTAGCAAAAATGGGCCATGTTATTATTATTATTATTATTATTATTTCAATTTATACCCCGCCCTTCTCCAACGGACTCAGGGCGGCGCACAGGAATATTAAAAATACATACAAAACCATATAAAATTTTTAAAAACGTATTCAATGAAATCCTGCGCTAAAACCAAATTAAAATCCCCAAATTTAAAACTATCTAAAGTCAGTTGTGGAGGTTACGCTAGGCCGGCTAGATGGAACAAATGTGTCTTTAGACACTTGCGGAAGAGGCGGAGGTCGGAGATGGTGCGAAGTTCAGGGGGTAGGTCGTTCCAAAGGGCTGGGCCCGCCACAGAGAAGGCTCTTCCCCTGGGTGTCGCCAGTCGCCATTGCCCGGCCAACGGCACCCTGAGAAGGCCCTCTCTGTGGGAGCGTATTGGTCTAAGGGATGTATGGGGCAGGAGACGGTCTCGCATATAACTAGGCCCCGAGCCATGGAGCGTTTTGAAGATGGTCGTCAGAACCTTGAAGCGCACCTGAAAGACCACAGGAAGCCAGTGCAGCTCGCGCAGGATTGGTGTTATGTGGGAGTGTCTAGGCGCTCCCATAATCACCCGCGCGGCTGCATTCTGGACTAACTGCAGCTTTTGAGTGCACCTCAAGGGAAGCCCCATGTGGGGGAAGCGCCGCGTCCCGGTGCCCCATTTTGGGCCTAGTAGGATCCTGAACTTACCTGGGGGCCACAGGGGGACAGGGGGATTCCTAGAAGGGCCGAGTCAGGAAGGAGCGGGGCCAGCCAGCAATTTAACTACTGATTCACATGAACTGGCCCAAACCAGCTGAATCCCACCACTGGGTTAATTAAGAAGTATCTTTAAAAAAAGGCTTGCAAGGCCACAGAAGAACAGAGGTGAAAGTCCACCTTATTCACAAAATAACCACTCTTTCCCCTTTCAGTACTAATTTAAAAAGTTGCATCATTTAACCAATTTGGGGCAACATTTCTCAGAGTGGGTTAAAAAAAAAAGGAAACGAAATACTACAGCCAAGGGAAACGATCGCATTAATTTACCGGGTTTCCCAGTCTTTATAAAAAAAAGAGAATTGTTCATTAAAATCCTAAACAGGTGGCATCTTTGGCACCCTGTCTCGGTGTACGCCAGAGACAGATTTATTATGCCTTTCATTTTTAAAATATTTATGCAAGGAGAGAAAGGAAGGCAAAATGTCTTTGGTTATCAAAACATCCTTTTCAAAACGGCAGCAAAACCTGGCAAACGAGTCAAAGGATAGCATTGTACTGCCAATTTTTCAATCATTTTCTGTATAAAAGGAGAAAGAGGCGGTTTCTTCTTTCAAAGGGCCACATTTATTATCAAGATAAAGCCTAGAACAGGTGCCAGCCTTTAGCCCAACAGCTTAGGTTTGGTTAATACAGGTATCACTCAAATTACAACAGTTCATTTAATGACTGTTCATCCCTGGAAAAAGTGACTTACGACCATTTTTCATACTTGTGACCGTTGCAGCCTCCCCCCTGGTCACATGATCAAAATTCAGAGGCGGGGGCAATGGACTCGTATTTATGACGATTGCAGTGTTCCACGGTCACCTTTTGCAACTTTCTAACAAGCAAAACAACCTGCCTTCCAATGAGGAACCTGAATCGAAAAGAGGGCTGTGAAAGTATCTACTCCACCGAGCTGCTGTTGTTCGCAAACTATAGTTTACTGCTTTGCAAGTTTATATCAATCCAAGCAGTTCTGTTTTATGCAACAGGTCACATAGTTAACCTGGCTTGCTTTTATGGGCTTTGGGAAAACCATTCATAATCGGGAGTTGTGTTGTAATTCAGAGATGTGAAACTCAATTTCACTGAGAGCCACATCAGGGTTGTGTTGGAGCTCAGGGGGCCAGGAGTGTGGCCAGGAGACATGGCCAGTTCAACATCATTCGTAGAGGCTCCTTTTTCGGGCATGATGGCCATCCCGGACTCTGTTTTCAGCCACAAAGGCCTCCTGCACCATTCTGCCAGCAAAAACAGAGCTCAGGGAGGCCACACACAGCCCACCCAGGCTCCGTTTTCAGCTGTGACAGCCTCCTGCAGTTTTCTGCCAACGAAAGTGGAGTTCAGGAGGGCGTGTGCGGCCTCCTGGAACTCCATTTTTACTGGTAGAGGGTTGCAGGAGGCTGTAGCAGCTGAAAATGGAGCATGGTTGGGCCACATGCAGCCCTCCCAGCAGAGGTGGGTTGCTGCCAGTTCAGCCCAGATTGGCCGAACCGGTAGTAGCGGCGGGGGAAGGCTCTGCCCACCCATCTGGATGTTTCTGTGCATGCACAGAAGCATCGCACACGTGGGAGCACGCCCGAACCAGTAGTAAAAAGATTAGCAACCCAACCAAGGCTCCCTTTTCATTGGCAGAGGCACCAGTGGCCGGTCCTTCACTGTTCCAGGATGGCCCACGGGCCAGATCTAAGCACCCCTTGGGCCAGATCCAACCTGCGGGCCTTGAGTTTGAGTTTGAGTTTGACACCCCTGTTGTATGTGAACTTTTCCTTCTATGGCCCAGGATCAATTGCACATTTTGGACAAGGTACTTGAACTGGCTGTTTGAAGTGATTTATATGCAAGTAGAAAAAAATCTGAAAGCGAATAAACAACTGGTAAAGCAATGCTCTATAAAATGATTAGAGTCCAGACAGATTTAATTGCATTTACAATTACTAGAGACCATATAGGAAGCTTACTTACAGTTAATGTGGGTAGTGGAGCTGGCTTGTGCTGACTTGCAAGATCCAAGTGTAACATTTTCAGGAATTTTGTGAGCTTTTGGAGAGCAAAGCTTACCCAAAATGCTTAAAAGTGCCAATCAATGTTTTATAGCTTGTAGCACAGCAACAGCAATGGAGCTGGCATAGCCGGTTCTTAAAACATTTACCTGATCATTACTGCCCACCGTGTAGAACCTGTTCAAAACTTCCATGCCTAATTAAAGTAGGGTTCACAAATCATCATTTCTGAGTTTTTATAACATATTGAACAAAATCCAAACAAATCAGGACAAGGCATAAACATTTTCCTGCTGAAGTCCGACATCTGCTTCATTGGCTCCCATTGCAGAATGTAAAGCGTAATAATGGCTAGCAAAGTTAAATTGTTCCAATAGAACAAACCTTTGTAACATCATCATCAATATTGCTTTAAATACAGCTTGGATTGTATTCTTCAGTATTCTTTTATAAAAGCTTATTGAAAAAGCAGCAAAGAAAAACAAAGAAATCACTGTAATTGCCTAATTTTATCCAGTTTAAATAAGTGTGTTAAGCATGCCCAATTAAATCAAGATCACGTGAAGTGTTAATACCACTTTATAATGCCTTGGTAAGGCCACACTTGGAATACTGCATTCAGTTTTGGTCGCCACCATGTAGAAAAGATGTGGAGACTCTAGAAAGAGTGCAGAGAAGAGCAACAAAGATGATTAGGGGACTGGAGACTAAAACATATGAAGAACGATTATGTCTAGTTTAATGAAAACAAGGACATGGGGAGACATGATAGCAGTGTTCCAATATCTCAGGGGTTGCCACAAAGAAGAGGGAGTCAAACTATTCTCCAAGGTACCTGAGGGCAGAACAAGAAGCATTGGGTGGAAACTAATCAAGGAGAGAAGCAACTTAGAACTGAGGAGAAATTTCCTGACAGTTAGGACAATTAATCTGTGGAACAGCTTGCCTCCAGAAGTTGTGAATGCTCCAACACTGGAAGTCTTAAGAAGATGTTGGATAGCCATTTGTCTGAAATGATATAGGGTTTCCTGCCTAGGCAGGGGGTTGGACTAGATGACCTCCAAGGTCCCTTCCAACTCTGCTATTGTATTGTAAATGCCACACATTTTTTTTTAAACAACAACAAAAACAACAACAGTGTAGCTTTAAGTTTATTCATCCCCCCCTCTTTTCTTAAGAGCCAATGCATTTGGCAGGAAACTACTAATAAAATCTCTACCCATAGCAACAAGTCCTTTTCTAGTTGCTTATTCAACTGAAAATACTGCTTTTAGCTCGGATGTAATGGAGAGAGAATTCCCTTGAGCACCTAGAAGCTACAAGAATTTGATTTTTTTCTTTCATTCTCAGCTACAAATGAATGAAAATGGTCTCTGATATTTTGCTTTGCCAGTTCAATTGTAATGTTGGGCTTATTTCAAATGACTTATTTGTGGGGTTATGTCTCCCTCCCGCCCAAAAGAAGAGGGTGAATCAATTCAAATGTGTTGTGGCCTCAGCTACCAGAATTCCCACCTAACACAAGAAACTGCTTTCAAAGAATGGTGAAACTATCTGCTTTTGGGATAATGAAGCAACAAAATCAAGGCTCACTTCAACCTGCTTCGCTATCATACAAGGGCATCCATGGGGAAGAGAGGGTCAAGATGGCAGCTGTGGCCACTTGATGACCTGTGGACTTCAACTCCCAGAATTCCTGAGCCAGCATGGAAACCGTTAATTCTGGGAGTTGAAGTCCACAGGTCAAGTGGCCATTAGTTGTAAGGAACTGGACATGGCTAGTCTAGTGAAGGACCAGGGGAGACATGATAACAGTGTTCCAATATTTGAGGGGCTGCCACAGAGAGGAAAGGGTCAAGCTATTTTCCAATGCACCTGAAGGCCAGACAAGGATGCAAGTGACCAGCTGTCTGGAAGGAATATAAATTCTTCCATTCCCCACTATCCCGTCAGAGCTGAAGAAGCTTCTTGGTTAAGAAGCAAAATGTCTTCAAAACAAACAAAAAAACCAAGAAAGTCCAGTTGTCTCCTGAAAAAGCACCCTTGGCACAAAGCAGGGATAGGTTTGGTTATGACTTGGATGAGAAACTCAAGATCAAGTGAGGTACTAATACCACTCTATAAAGCCCTAGCAAGGCCACACCTAGAGGCGTTGGATCTAGAGCAGGGGTCCCCAACCCCCGGTCCATGGACCGGTGCCAGTCCGTGGCTTGATAGTAACCGGGTCGGAGTGAGCGGCGGAGAGAGTAGCGCAACTCTTAGGAAAGTGTAGCAAACGCTCCGCTATCCTGGCGGCTGGCCGGGGCGCTCCCCAGGGGCAGGACGGGGGCAACAGCCTGCATGGGGGGGGGGGTTCGGGGCACCACCCAGCCCTGTGCAGGGGGAAGGGGCTGCCAGGCCCTCCTGCCCGGGACGCAGCCCGTCCTTCCCTGCCCCAGCCGAGGATCCTTCTCCCAGGACCCCTGGCAGCTTTCCCGCCTGGTTGCACGTGACCTCCGAATGCGTGCGGGGCCCACGTGACTCGACTCACCCACTGGAGGCTCCCACCGGTCCGCGGAATTTTTTTTACATGAAACCGGTCCCTGGTGCCAAAAAGGTTGGGGACCCCTGATCTAGAGTACTGCATCCAGTTTTTGTCACCATGCTATAAAAAAAATGTTGAGACTCAAGAAAAAGTGCAGAGAAGAGCAATCAGGATGATTAGGGGACTGGAGACTAAAACACATGATGAACAGTTGCAGGAACTGGGCAAGGCTAGTCTACAGAAGAGAAGGTGAAGGGGAGACAGGATAGCAGTGTTCCAGTATTTGAGGGGCTGTCACAGAGAGGAGGGGGTCAAGCTATGTTCCAAAGCACCCAAAAGCCAGACAAGGGAGAATGGATGAAAATGTGACCAAGGAGAGATTCAACCTGGAAATAAGGAGGAACTTTCTGACAGTGAGCACAATCAACCAATGGAACAGAAGTTGCCTTCAGAGGTTTTGGGAGCCTCATCACTGGAGGCTTCCAAGAAGAGATTGCACTGCTGAAACTCAAAAATGGTGTAGGCCTCTAGGGTCTCCTGCTTGGGCAGGGGGGTGGACTAGATGACCTACAAGGTCCCTTCCAATTCTATTAATTTGTTAACATTTGATTTTGGTGTATGTGATCCCCTACAAATGCTGCTATCATCTCTTTTATTCCTTTTAAAATATCCCTGAATTGCAAAATGAATGGCATTGTTACGTTCTGTTTGATATGACCGAAAATGAGCTCATGGCATTCCATTTTATTTCATGTTATTTGTGCCATGCAGAAGGAATATTCAGTGCTTGGACCAATTCTCCATTTACCAAACCCTGAATCCAGTTGTCTAAATATTTTGCTGTGTAAAAGCCTGGCTCAGAAAAAAAAAATTAGATAACACCTTTGGAACTCAATAATTCTCCGATCAATGAAGAAATATCAGTATGTCACCATAAATCTCTGTATAACAAAAAGTGTCGGTTTATCTACTCTTTTTTTTTTTTTTGCAGCTTGTCTTGCCAATGCCTGCCAATCATCATCGGGTACCATTTTTCTCCAGCAGAGTTTTAATGTAGCTCTTTGCAACTAACGTGGCAGGTCGAAAGGATGACGACAGCATGAGAAGGAAGATTTAAAAACTAAATTTCTGGACGATGATCTGACAACACCAAACAGCCCCAATTTAGAGATGGTTAAAACAGACCTACAGGGAACCTGGAAGTTTGGGAATGGTGACTTCCGGTTTGTCTGTAGGGCTGAAAAACCGGAGCCTTCAGGAGGGTGAAAAAAGGCCTACTAGGTCCAAAATGGAGCACAGGGTATGTGGCGCAGCCCCCCCCCCAGCCCATTTTTGTTCCCAGGAGGCTGCAGGGAGGCCTAGTAGGCACAAAACAGGACATGGAGGGGGGAGGTGTGCTGCCTGTCACACCGCCTGGCCCCACCCACCATGACCACACCCACCATGCTAGCAATTAGGGCAGAGAACCGGTTGTTAAAATTATTTGAATCCCACCACTGGAAAAGATTTAAAATATTTTTTTACCCATTTATGACACACATCTCATTTATAAACTGCAACAAGTGACCGTATGACTTAGATGTTAAATAACCAATCGATTGTTTGTACAACACGCAAAAGCCATAAACAAAATAACTACAAGGGGATGGAAACTTTGCTCAGGACGGTCCAAAAACTCATGCAACGTTATGCGCCTATGCATTTTTTATTATCGTTTTTTAATAGCTTGATCTGGGGCCAAACAATCAGCAAGCACCACTCTATTCCCTGTAATGCTTTAAAATGAAGCATTCAGATCAATTGTCTCCTTCATCTCTGGTTTTTTTTAAACTTCATCTGATTAATGTGAGACCAGAATAGCTTTATTCTCTGCCAGCGGCATAATTTAAGTTAATAACACTTGAATATCACTTTACTGTTATACAGCTACAGTAAATTTTCTTCGATCCAACTCATGACTGATAGAGCAATCGCATTCAAGTTAGAAGTCTTTTCACGTCCAGCTCAGAAAACAGAAACATTTTTATAGCTAGCCAGAGAACTTCGGGTCAGTTGATGACGTCCTAAAAAAGTCCAGGGAGAGGACTTTTTCAGTAACTCCTAACTCAACCTCATCTCACAGGACAGACTGATTCATAATCAGCTAAAACATATGAAGAGCAGTTGCAGGAACTGGGTAGGTCTAGCTTAATGAAAAGAAGGTCGCCACGATGTAGAAAAGACGTGGAGACTCTGGAAAGAGTGCAGAGAAGAGCAACCAAGATGATTAGGGGACTGGAGACTAAAACATATGAAGAACGGTTGCAGGAGCTGGGTATGTCTAGTTTGCTGAAGAGAAGGACCAGGGGAGACATGATAGCAGTGTTCCGATATCTCAGAGGGTGCCACAAAGAAGAGGGAGTCAAACTATTCTCCAAGGCACCTGGGGGCAGGACAAGAAGCAATCAAGGAGAGAAGCAACTTAGAACTAAGGAGAAATTTCCTGACAGTTAGAACAATTAACCTCTGGAACAGCTTGCCTCCAGAAGTGGTGAATGCCCCAACCCTGGAAGTCTTTAAAAAGATGTTAGATAGCCATTTGTCTGAAATGGTATGAGGTTCCTGCCCACGCAGGGGGTTGGACTAGAAGACCTACAAGGTCCCTTCCAACTCTGCTATTGTATTGTATTGTAAGGACTAGGGGAGACATGATAGCAGTGTTCCAATATCTCAGGAGTTTCCACAAAGAAGAGGGAGTCAAGCTATTTTCCAAAGCACCTGAGGGTACGACAAGAAGCAATGGGTGGAAACTAATCCAGGAGAGAAGCAACTTAGAACTGAGGAGAAATTTCCTGACAGTTAGAACAATTAATCAGTGGAACAGCTTGCCTCCAGAAGTTGTGAATGTCCAAACACTGCAAGTCTTTAAGAAGAAGTTGGATAGCCATTTGTCTGAAATGGTATAGGGTTTCCTGCCTAGGCAGGGTGTTGGACTAGAAGACCTCCAAGGTCCCTTCCAACTCTGCTATTGTATTGTATTGTATTGTATTGTATTGTATTGTATTGTATTGTATTGTATTGTATTGTATTGTATTGTATTGTATTGTATAACTAGGCAATCACTGTTCTGCATTATCGCTAAGGGAGAATATTTGTAATTCAGGGTTGAAATGAGGAGTCCTTGGTGCTTTTCTAGCACTGATGATGTTGCCTAGTTGGGTAATGAAACATCTTCAAGAAAACAACCAAGTTCAGAGAGCACCAAGGACACCTCACTTTTTTGTACTGTGGGGACCCAGGCTCTGTCATTATTTTATGACACCCTCAAAATTAGCTTCACGGAATATAGCTACTACAGTTAATATAATCGTGGTGTTGCTTTTCCTTAAGTTGAGATGAAGCCCTGCCTCAGCACAAAAAAATATAACCCATTTTATAGATGTTGGTAAGAACAAGTAAAATATGTTTAGTTGGACTATTGCATTCAGTTTGGTTTGCCATGATATAAAAAAAGATGTGGAGACTCTAGAAAGAGTGCAGAGAAGAGCAATGAAGATGATTAGGGGACTGGAAGATGAAACATATGAAGAACGGTTGCAGGAACTGGGTATGTCTAGTTTAATGAAAAGAAGGATTAGAGAAAGCAATAGCACCAGAGGTCATATTCAGCCAGTTCTGACAGGTACTGAAAGTGTACCTGTCAGCGGAAATTTAGAGTAGTTTGGAGAACCGGCAAACAGGCTGGCCCCGCCCCTGCTGCCTCCCAGCTGATCTTCTTTTGTTGCCCTGAACAGGAGCTGGAAAGCAGGTTAGTGGGGTGGAGATGGAATGGGGATTTTGCAGTATCCTTCCCCTGTCACGCCCAGAAATCCACACCCAGAAAGCCGCACCACGCCCACAAAGCCACACCCAGAAAGCCACACCACACCTACAAAGTCACGCCCACAGAACCAGTAGTAAAAAAAATTGAATCCCACCACTTAATAGCACTGAGACTTACAGTATATATCACTTTACAGTGCTTTACAGCCCTCCCTAAGCATTTTACGGAGTCAGCATATTGCCCCCCAACAATTTTGGGTCCTCATTATACCGACCTCGGAAGGATGGAAGACGGAGTCAACGTTGAGCCTGGTGAGATTCGATCTGCCAAGTTGCAGGCAGCCTGCAGTCAGCAGAAGGAACCTGCAGTACTGCACTCTAACCACTGCGCCGCCATGACTCATGTATTCCAATATCTAAGGGGCTGCCACAAAGAAGAGGAAGTCAAGTCAACCTATTCTCCAAAGCTGAAGGCAGGACAAGAAGCGATGGATGGAAACTAATCACGGAGAGAAGCAACCAAGGACTAAGGAGAAATGTCCTGACAGTTAGAACAATTAATCAGTGGAACAACTTGCCTCTAGAAGTTGTGGGTGCTCCAACGCTGGAAGTTATAAAGAAGAAACTGGAGAATCATTTGTCTGAAATGTTACAGGGTTTCCTGCTTGAGCAGAGGGTTGGACTAGAAGACCTCCAAAGTGCCTTCCAACTCTGTTATTATTAAAATACGTCTTGACTGCCAGGGTCTGTAGCTGAATTTGTGTAAACAAAATAAATTTTAAAAACCCTCTCTCTATTCCTTTGGACATCCCACCGCTATTAATACTAGATGGAATTTGTTCAGCTGTTTTTATGCTTTTGCAGTATCAAATCTGGCCTGTAACATTGTTTGGCTTTCTGCAGAGGAACCAAGCTCTTGGGGGAGGCTTCTGTGCTCCCGTTGAAGCATTAATAAATGGAGCTTCTGCTGCTAATCCTCAGAGGTCGATTGCTGGCAGGCAGACTTGCCTGGCTAGCTTAGCTCATATTTAGTGAGCATAAATCCCTTCACCCTTTGAGGGGTGAAGGCAGAGCAAGTTGATTTTGGTAAGTCACAATCAGGGCTGATTGCAGGATATGGTCAAAAAAGTCTTAGAAATGAGAAGAAATTCCCCGACAGTTGGAACAATGAACCAGTGGAATTAGTTGCATCCGGAAGTTGTGAATTTTCCAACACTGGAAGTTTTTCAGAAGAGATTGGATAACCATGCGTCTGAAGTGGTGTAGGGCAGTGATGGCGAATGTACGGCACGCGTGCCACAGGTGGCATGCGGAGCCATTTCTGAGGGCACGTGAGGCGATGCCCTGTCAGCTCCAATAGGCATGGGCGTGCTGGCCAGCTGGTTTTTGGCCTTCATTTTCAGCTGTTTTTCGCCCTCCAGAGGCTTCATGGAAGCCTCCTGAAGCCTCCGGAAGGCGAAAATAGCTCAACAGGCAACCCAGAAGTCCATTCCTGAACTTTTGGTTTGCGTGTTGGGCTGTTTCCCTCCCCAGGTTCCTAGAAAGCCGCTGAAGCCTGAGGAGGGTGAAAAACGGACCTACCGGGCCCACCGGAAGTCGGAAAATGGGCCATTTCCAGCCTCTGGGGGGCTGTTTTCGGCCTCCCCAGGCTCCTAGAAAGCCATGCATGCATATGCGGGGTGGGGGGGGGTCACATATGCATGCACAGGGGACACGGGATGTGAGGGCATTAACCTATGGGGGTGGGCACGCGAGCGCACACAAGAGCGCATGAGAGCACACGCGTGTGCTTTCGGCATCTGAGGTGAAAAAGGTTCACCATCACTGGTATAAGGTTTCCTGCCTAAGCTGGGGGTTGGACTAGAAGACCTCCAGGGTCTCTTCTCTTCTCTCCTCTTCTTCTTCTCTTCTCTTCTCTTCTCTCCTCTCCTCTCCTGTCCTCTTCTCTTATGTTCTCTTCTCTAATCTTCTCTTCTCTATGACTGATTGCAGCTCTATCATTTTTATGTGCATGCATAAAGAACAAGCAGAATTTCAACCCTGCCATTTGTGTGCACTATCGTGACACTTGACCTCTTTGGTCAGTATGCTGCTTTCCATCAAACCACGCCAAGCATTTGGATCAGGCAACACGTCAGGATGGAGAAGAGCGGCTTTGCACCAGCTAGCAAAAGGCACGCTCCCTCAGTCAAAGGGCACACAACCCAAACCGCACAAGTGATTTTGGCAGCAAAATTAAAATAAAGTAGTAGAACAATTAGTGTCAGGCCGAAGGATCGTGACCACAGGTGAAGTTTGAGTTGAGATGATTCATTGCTTACGCCTATACAAAAGAATCCAGTCAACTAACAGTCAGCACTAACTTGGCGCCAGATCAGAGTTAGCAGAATTCAAGGGAGGCTAAATTTGGATCGTTTGTCTGAACATAAGGACTCTCGACTGATTCCTCTCTTGATTCCACCCCCAGGGTCTCCTACAATTAGTAGTGTAATTGCTGCTTTTTTCATGATGGTTTAAAACTCCCGCCTGGACTACTGCAATGCTCTCTACATGGGGCTTCTACAAGTGCACCTGGAGGCTCCAGTTAGTTCAGAATGCAGCCGCATGGGGGATCCTGGGAGCTCCTAGATGCTCCCATGTGACACCTCTCCTGTGCGAGCTGCACTGGCTGCCGGTGGCTTTCCGGGTGCGCTTCAAGGTATTAGTAACTACCTTTAAAGCGCTCCATGGCAAGGGACCTGGTTACCTGCAAGACTGCCTCCTGCCATCAAATACCTCCCACCGACCAGTGCGCTCCCACAGAGAGGGCCTCCTCAGGGTGCTGTCGGCCAGGCAATGCCGGCTGGTGACCCCCAGGGGGAGAGCCTTCTCTGTGGTGGCTCCTGCCCTCTGGAATGACCTACCCACTGACCTATGCATGACAACAGACATGCGCCTCTTCCGTCGTGCTTTGAAGACCTATCTATTTCGTGCGGCCGGCCTAGCATAATTTTTAAATGGTTTTAGTAGGTTTTATTAATGGTTTTAGTACAGGTGTGTTATTTAATACATTTTTAAATATATATTTCATGTATTTTTTATCATTGATTTTATTGCTGCCTGTACACTGCCCTGAGTCCCGGAAGGAAGAAGGGCGGTATAGAAATTTAAATAATAAATAAATAAATAAATAAATAAATAAATAAATAAATAAATAAATAAATAAATAAATAAATAAAAAGTGCTACTTGAAATGACTACCTTATTCTTGGCTAATGTTTGGCTGGGTCTATAGAATATTGTGATATACCGTATTTCCCCCAAAATAAGACCAGGTCTTATATTATTTTTTGCACCAAAAGACTTGTTAGGTGTTATTTTCTGGGAAATACGCTACTAAATTTGTCTGTCCGGCTGACAATCTTAACTAGGGCTTATTTTTGGGGTAGGGCTTATTTTGAGCACCCTGAAAAAATCATGCTAGGTCTTATTTTCTGGTTAGGTCTTATTTTGGGAAAAACATGTTCAATATCCCTGATGCCCATGTAGACACTTGCGTTCATATAATCCATGTTATAAAGGAATAGGCTGTAATAAAACATGAGTGTAAGATGTGACCAAGGAAAGCCATCTGTCATGTTTATTTATTTGATTTATATCCCAGCTTTCCTTGTGTAGCTCAAGGTATCATACATAGAGCTATCTCTTATTTGTTTTTAAAGCAACATTGGTGGGGCAGGAAAATAAGTGGCTGGTCCAAAGTTATCTAGCAAGCTGAAGGTGGACTTAAACATGGTTCTCTCTGCTTCTAACAGCACCAGTGTTAAAACACTGACTCACAAAAATCTGTTTCAGCTAAAATTTGGTGATATTTTTAGGTAGGTAACAATGAAAAATACGTTCCACAAAATTCACTTTACCAGTAGAAGAATGTGTGTGTGTGTGCGTGCGTGCGTGTGCATATGTGTACACACACACACACATATCATAGTTGAACTTGAGTTCTTGCAGACATTTCATTACCCAACTAAGTAACAACTTCAATGCTAGAAGGGAGAGTGGTTTACTTTTGATTTATATATAGTAGCTTGCCCTATCAGTGTTAATGCGGGTGATTAAGGTAAAGGTAAAGGTTCCCCCTGCACGTATGTGCTAGTTGTTTACAATTCTAAGGGGGGGGGCAGTGCTCATCTCCATTTCAAAGCCGAAGAGCCAGCGCTGTGCGAAGATGTCTCTGTGGTCATGTGGCTGGCATGACTAAATGCCGAAGGTGCACGGAACGCTGTTACCTTCCCACCACAGGTGGTTCCTATTTTTTAAATTGCATTTTTACATGCTTTTGAACTGCTAGGTTGGCAGAAGCTGAGGCAAGTAACGGGAGCTCACTCCATTACGTGGCGCAAGGGATTCAAACCACTGAACTGCTGAACTTTCTGATCGATAAGATCAGCGTCTTAGCCACCGCATCCCTCTAATGGGGGTGATTAGGCTCTTGTTTATTGTGGGACTACCAACACAGTTGGTAGAGAAACACTTGCCCAGATCTTAAAATTGCTATGTTTGAGAAACACTGATCAAGACAATGCGGGAGTGTTTTGATGTCTTCAGCAAGAGTGTCTCAATACACCTCAAATCATGACTTATACAACAAACGATAATATTTAGAATTTATTGTACTCCATTCTGATTAGAATAGACTGTATAGAATGGATTTTCTACAGTACAGAAAACAGCTTTTTGTTGGAGATGGAACAAGGCTAACGCTTCTTTAAAACATGGGTTTCTACCATGTCCTATACTTATCCAGTTTTGAGAGAAAGTATTGGATTGTATAAAT
The DNA here is from genome assembly GCA_039707465.1 of Rhabdophis nuchalis. Lineage (NCBI taxonomy): Eukaryota > Metazoa > Chordata > Lepidosauria > Squamata > Natricidae > Rhabdophis > Rhabdophis nuchalis. The sequence continues at coordinate 14,107,440 of CM077648.1, read as the reverse complement.
ATGATTGTGTCACAAAAGCCAAAATGTTCAGGGAATAATATTCCTTTCAACTCTATACCTAGAGTACATGGAATTTGACAACTGCACAAGGTAAATAGATTTTCTCTGCCCTTCCTTTGGCTAAAAGACTGATATTGCAGCACTGAAAAGATACGTGTATAGTTCAATTTAGTCAATGAAGACTTGAATCCACTTATAAGCAGACTGCCTATAGATGTAGGCTTTATATAGGCAAGAATAATGAAATACGGGACTCATTTGTACAGAATACATTAGTTAAAAAAAGACAGTCATATAAATGTATTATAAATATATACATATTGCATTAGACATATAGTATATAGCATTGTAATTGCATTGCAATTTTTATTGTATTTCTTCTGTGTTTTCATTTATATATATATATCTCCATCAATTTTATCCTTGTGTTTTGCTCCTTTTTCATTATATATTTAAAAAGCAATAAAATATGGATCATTTTTAAAAGCCTTGTTCATCGATAAGTAGTGCCAGATTACACATTGTGTATGGAAAACAGGATTACTTTTGAGAGGCATGTTAAAAGTTGCAAACTATCAACCTGGAAATTATCCAGCCGTGGTGGTGGAATATTTGGTATTTGTCTTTGTTTTTAAATCAAATTATGGATTTGGGGAATTCTCTGCCACTCAGACTCGGTCTGATTGGAGCCATTCATAAGTGCTGTTAAGTGTGTGTATATTTACATAACATTTAAAGTACCTCCAACATTCCCCTCCCATTATAAAAATACACAGAGGGCGAAAGGAGTCAGTATGGGGCAGAAAGCAGAATGTTTAAAAAGTCAGCAGACAGTTGTCACACTAATACATGTATCCATGGGTGGGCTGCAAAATTTTTAGCAAGGGGTTCTCTGCTTGGTAGGTGTGGCCATGGTGGGCGTGGCCTAGTTGACCCCCTGCACCATGGCAGGGGGAAAGCATTTTTGCCCTCCCGGGCTCCACGGGCTTTCTTTGAGCTTCCGGGAGGGCGATAACGGCCTCCCCAGGCTCTGGAGGCCATCCAGAGGCTGGAAATGGGCCCATTTTTGGCCTTCCTGAATACAATACAATACAATAGCACAGTTGGAAGGGACCTTGTAGGTCTTCTAGTCCAACCCCCTGCGTGGGCAGGAACCTTATACCATTTCAGACAAATGGCTATCTAACATCTTCTTAAAGACTTCCAGGGTTGGGGCATTCACAACTTCTGGAGGCAAGCTGTTCCAGAGATTAATTGTTCTAACTGTCAGGAAATTTCTCCTTAGTTCTAAGTTGCTTCTCCCCTTGATTAGTTTCCACCCATTGCTTCTTGTCCTGCCCCCAGGTGCCTTGGAGAATAGTTTGACTCCCTCTTCTTTGTGGCACCCTCTGAGATATAGGAACACTGCTATCATGTCTCCCCTGGTCCTTCTCTTCATCAAACTAGACATACCCAGTTCCTGCAACCGTTCTTCATATGTTTTAGTCTCCAGTCCCCTAATCATCTTGGTTGCTCTTCTCTGCACTCTTTCCAGAGTCTCCACGTCTTTTCTACATCGTGGCGACCAAAACTGTATGCAGTATTCCAAGTGTGGCCTTACCAAGGCACTATACAGTGGCATTAACACTTCACGTGATCTAAATTCTATCCCTCTGTTTATGCAGCCTAGAACTGTGTTGGCTTTTTTGGCAGCTGCTGCACACGGCTGGCTCTTATTTAAATGGTTGTCCACTAGGATTCCAAGATCCCTCTCACAGTTGCTACTATTGAGCAAGGTACCACCTATACTGTACCTGTGCATTTTGTTTTTCTTGCCTAAATGTAGAACCTTACTTTTTTCACAAGTGAATTTCATTTTGTTAGATAGTGCCCAATGTTCAAGTTTGTCAAGATCCTTCTGTATCTTAAGCCTATCTTCTGGAGTGTTGGCTATTCCTGCCAGCTTGGTGTCGTCTGCAAATTTGATGAGTTCCCCATTTATCCCCTCATCCAAATCGTTGATGAAGATGTTGAAGAGTACTGGGCCTAAAACAGAGCCTTGGGGGACTCCACTGCATACTTCCTTCCATGTAGATGCAGTTCCATTGAACTTCTGGTAGGTCCATTTTTCACCCTCTCTGAGCCTTCGTGCGCGCCATACACTTACCTGCATCCAAAACGGGCCACGTGGGGACTCCTGGGAGAGGGGAGGGGTGGGTGCGGCCAGCCAGAAGTGGGATTTGGGGGTTCTCTGAACTGCACAAATCTTAGCTAGAGGTTCTCCCAAACCCCTGCAAACCCCCAGCAGCCCACCCCTCCGATGTATTATCAGATAAACGTTTCTTGTCTGGCTTGAGGATAGCCAGAATTAAGAACTGTACCCGTCCAAGCATAAAAATAAAACCTATTTTCCCACCTATATCACTCTTTCTGCAGCAAAGATTTTCTATTTCATCAAAGGCAACAGTCCATAAAGCAATATCCACCAACAGATTGAGAAAACAATGCATTGCTAAGTACAGTGGCAAAATTATATTTTTGCTACTTGCAATTCGGTAGAATGATCTTGTGTCAAAGCAGGGGTGGGGGGAAACAGCTCAAATATTACCCAGGCAAAGTTTTATTTAATACATAGAGATCAATTGTCCTTTCCTGTATGTCAAAAGTATTCGGTAAATAGTTATTTAGCGAACTATAAGTCAATCTATAATTAAAACAGGCAATCCATTTAACTTTATAGCAGTGAAGAAACTCTTGGGTGAAGATATGTATTCCCCGAAAGGACATTATTAAGGGCCACAATGGTAGACTTATAATCAGAACTGAGTGATGAGACCCTTGATTTCCATTTATTGGAAATTTGGTAGTTAGTTTGCCTCTATAGCCAGGAAAATACAACCATATTTTATTAGATTTGGGTTTTAAATTGATTGTCTCTTTTAGCATGGGTTAAACTGTTTAATAGTTGTTTCAAAATTTTGTAGAATTTGTACTTTTTGTATTGTTGGTTTTTAAGTCCCTGTGCGCCGCCCTGAGTCCCCCTTTTGGGAGATAGGGCGGGATATAAATCTAATAAATAAATAAATAAAACAAACAAATAAATAAATAAATAAATAAAATGCTTCCTGCCAGATTCCCACAAAGAAACTCAGTGGGGAAACTGGAAGGAAAGTGGAAGTTGCTTCTGTTCCCACTGCTTTTTTGCCCAGCCTTGGTCATTCTGTTGCTCTATTTAAGACTAGCCGTTCCCGGCCACACGTTGCTGTGGCCCAGTCTGGTTAAATGGCCAACCAATCTGTGTGTAGATCTACACCTGCACACACAAGCACGTACACACAACCACCATATAACCCCCAACCTACCTACCTACTGTATTTCTCCCTCTACCTACCTACCTACCTACCTCTCCCTCTATCTGCCTACCTACTGCATTTCTCCCTCTATCCCTCTACCTACCTACCTACCTACCTACCTACCTACCTACCTACCTACCTACCTACCTACTACCTACCTACTGTATTTCTCCCTCTCTCTATCCCTCTACCTACCTACCTACCTACCTACCTACCTACCTACCTACCTACCTACCGCATTTCTCCCTTCACCCTCGCATGACATCACTAACAATTGCCACTCTAGGATTCCACACTCGCTCTCCTTAACAGGCCAGGCATTCCAGAGATATGCTGGAATACAAACACATAGACACAGACACCCCCCCCCCAAGGGGTATCTTACTCCCCCCATCCCAGTATTTTTTTCCAGAGGGTAAGTCATCTATGTACCAAGTTTGATTGGAATTGCTCAAGGCGCTCCGGAGTTAATTAATAAATAAATAATAAAAAGAAGAGAAGAAGAAGATTAAACATTTCAATGCACAACGATCCCGCTGCAAATCAAACTGCGAACCTGTGTAGCAATGAAGACATTACTCTGGCTTTGTTGGAAGTCTGCCCCTTTATCCAAAGGGGGAGTATAAAAAACATAAAACTAAATAGGGTGTTGTGAAGAGCACGGCAGGGTTGAGGAGATAATAGCAATGCAAACACTAGTTTCCCGTTCAGTAAATTGATGGTTTTTGACTCCTGACATCTTTGGAAAAAAGTAAACATCCCCACAGTGCTTTTTTGGAGAGGCTGTTTGTGAGATGTTCTCAAAACTCCATCTCCTCAGAGGCAACGTCATCACCCAGATTAAGTGCCTCAAGATTTTGAGATTGCAGTGGCCTTAGATCAGGGATGTCAAACGCAAGGCCTGGGGGGGGGGTGCTCAAGGTGTTGATCACCATCTTTAAAGCGCTCCATGGCTTGGGGCCTAGTTATATGCGAGACCGTCTCCTGCCCCATACATCCCTTCAACCGATCCGCTCCCATAGAGAGGGTCTTCACTGGGTGCCGTCGGCCGGGCAATGCCGGTTGGCGATGCCCAGGGGAAGGGCCTTCTCTGTGGCAGGCCCTACCCTCTGGAACGACCTACCTCCCGATCTCAGCACCACCTCGGACCGCTGCCTTTTCCGCCAGCATTTAAAAATGCACCTGTTTCAGCAAGCCGGCTTAGGGTAAATCCACCCGATAAATGACTGAGGGTTAGTTGCACAAATTTTTAATCAGAGGGTTTTTTAAACAACATTTTTAACGCAGGAGTATTACGTTTAATAGGGTTTTAGGATGTTTGATATTTTGTATTGTACATTGTGTTTTTAAATGCCTGTGCGCCGCCCTGGGTCCCATCGGAGATAGGTGCGGGATATAAATCTAATAAAATCTAAATCTAAATCTAAATCTAAAATCTCATCTGCATTTCAAAGCCAGTGCTGTCCGAAGACATCTCCGTGGTCATGTGGCCGGCATGACTAAATGCTGAAGGTGCATGGAATGCTGTTGCCTTCCCACCAAAGGTGGTTCCTATTTTTCTACTTGCATTTTTTATGTGCTTTCAAACTGCTAGGTTGGCAGAAGCTGGAACAAGTAACGGGAGCTCACTCTGTTACGCGGTGCTGGGATTCAAACTGCTGAACTTCTGATCAACAAGCTCAGCATCTTAGCCACTGAGTCACCGCATCCCGTTTGAGCCACCACCTTAAATTAAGTAGATTATCCTGTGATAAATGGGTAGGATTATAGGTTACTTGCATCCAGGTTTGCCATGCCATTTATCTGGGCTTATCAGCAACCAAGGAAATATTTAATTTCCATGGAGTATCAGATGGCTAATATAAATCAGAGTTCTATTTTTCTTTTAATTTGCAACCAAGATTTAATTAATAAACAGATCGTTTTAAAAGGTTTTTTTTTTACAAATGGATTTACATTTTTGGCAGAAGGACACATCCTAAAATTGAGTCTAATAATTCCAAATAAAATAAACACTATTTTGGGCCGTTAAAGTGCATAACATCTGTTCCCTTGCAAAGGGAAAAATATCTCATTTGGACCCTAAAATATTCCTATTTCCCAAATGGCACCCATATATGAAAAAAGGTACTAGGGAGGCCAAATAACATATGGGCTCTCTGAAATTGAAATCACAAAGCTAAATACAACAAATAGAGACAAATACTTTGTGGGCAACGGAAGTGTAATCTGGCTTTTGAACTAATAAATGGGACAGAAGATATCCAGGCAACTTCATATTGACAAAAATAAAAACAGAAACAGCTCTTGTATATTAAGAAGAAGAAAAAAACAAGCATGAAGAGGATGGATGGCATCACCCTTCACCATATTTAAGTTAGAAAGAGAAGAATTTTGTTTATGGGTAGAACTAATACTTAAGTATCTTATCTTAACTTAGTTTTTCACTCACAGTGTTTCTCAACCTTAGCAACTTTAAGAGGTCTGGACTTCATCTCCCAGAATTCCTTAGCCAGCATGCTTAAAGACATGTTAAATAAAGGGTGCCAAATGCAAGGCCCGCGGGTGCCTCTGGCAGCCAAAACGGTGCACAGGGGGAATCACAGGGCCGCCCCATTCCCTGTTTTCGCTGTTAGAGTGCTGCAGGAGGCATTCATCCCTTCGCCCCCACCGCACAGGCTGACCCCCAGAGGACAATTACATGCTGTTCCGTCCCTCAAAGAAATCCAGTTTGACATCCCTGTCTTAGACATTATAAAGACATCTCCAGACATCTAAAAGTTGCAGAGGTTAAGAAACTCTGTTCTATATTTTCCAGAACCTGGAAGGGAGGTCTAAATTGAAATATATATAATAATATATATTTCATTTCTAGATATAATATATATATTTAATTTCTAGACCGCTCCCTCTCCCCAAAGGGACTCGGAGCAGTGCACAGGGAAATTAAGACAATAAATATATACAAAACAGTTAAAAACAGATTAAACATAAGACCCTGCGCTAAAATTCCCCAAAACCAATCACTAAAACCCTAAACCCTATAATACTGTAATAAGAGGCTACCCTAGGCCGGCCAAGCAGAAAAAATGCATCTTCAATTTCAGACGGAAGGAACGGAGGTCCATGGTAGTTCTAATATCGGGGGGGAGGTCGTTCCAGAGGGCAGGGCCCGCCACAGAGAGAGCCCTTCCCCTGGGCATCGCCCGCTGACAAAGTCTAGTGGACGGCACCCGGAGAAGTCCCTCTCTGTGGGAGCGAATCGGCCGCGAGGAAGTATGGGGCAGAATCCGATCCCGCAGATAGCTAGGTCCCGAGCCATGGAGCGCTTTACAGATGATGACTAACACCTTGAAGCGCACCCGAAAAACTACAGGTAGCCAGTGCAGCTCGCGCAAGAGCGGTGTTACATGGGTGTACCTTGTGGTACCCATTATTGCTCACGCGGCTGCATTCTGGACCAACTGCAGCCTCCGGGTGCACCTCAAGGGGAGCCCCATGTAGAGAGAGTTACAATAGTCCAGTCGGGATGTCACGAGAGCATGAGTGACTGTGCGAAGGGCATCCCGGTCCAATAGGGGGCGCAACTGGCGAACCAGGCGAACCTGGTAAAACGCCCTCCTGGCCACGGCTGTCACTTGATCTTCCATGGACAGCCGGGAATCCAGGAGGACACCCAAGTTGCGCGCCTCATCCACAGGGGCAAGATGTTCGCTCCCTATGGCCAGCGATAGAGACAGCTGGTTGAACCGGGCAGCCGGAAACCACAGCCACTCGGTCTTGGTCGGGTTGAGCCTGAGTCCGTTACTTCCCATCCAGACCCGCACGGCTTCCAGGCACTGGCACATCACCGCTACGGCATCGTTGGGGTGGTTTGGGGTAGATATATACAGCTGAGTATCATCAGCGTAGAGATGGTACTCTACCCCAAAACCACGGATGATCTCACCCAGCGGCTTCATATATGTGTTGAATAGGAGGGGCGAGAGGACCGACCCCTGAGGCACCCCACATGTGAGGGGTCTCGAGGTCGACCTCTGCCCCCCTGTCAACACAAATTGCGACCGACCAGAGAGGTAGGAGGAGAACCACCGCAAAACGGTGCCTCCCACCCCCAACCCCCCCAGCCGGTGCAATAGGATACCATGGTCGATGGTATCAAAAGCCGCCGAGAGGTCTAATAGGACCAGGATGGAGGAACAACCCCCATCTCTGGCCCTCCAGAGATCATCTACCAACGCGACCAATGCCGTCTCGGTGCTATGCCCGGGCCGAAAGCCGGACTGGCGCGGGTCTAGATAATCAACTTCCTCCAGGTGACGGGGAAACTGTTGTGCCACCACACTCTCGACAACCTTCGCCAAAAAGGGAAGGTTGGAGACGGGACGATAGTTGTTTAAAAGAGCTGGATCCAAAGAGGGCTTCTTCAGGAGGGGCCTCACCATGGCCTCTTTAAGGGAGGCAGGCAAGGAACCCTCCCTCAGAGAAGCGTTGACAACCTCTTGGAGCCAGCCTCGTGTCACCTCCCAGGATGCCAGTACAAGCCAAGAGGGACACGGGTCCAATAAACATGTGGTGGCTCGCAGTCGCCCGCGTAACCTGTCCATATCCTCGGAAGTAACGGAGTCAAACTCCTCCCAAACAAGATCCGCCTCGTGGCAACCCACTGGGCCATGAATGGGGGCTAGCTCGTTCTGTATCTGAGCGGTTTTCTCCTGCAGATAAATCACAAATTCCTCTGCTCTACCCTGTAGCGGGGCTTCCCGCACCCTCTGTTGAAGGAGGGAGCGGGTCACCCTAAACAGGGCGGCAGGGCGGTTATCTGCGGATGCTATGAGAGTGGCACAATGATGACGTTTGGCCACTCTCAGCGCCACAATGTAAGTCCGTAAATGGGCTCTTACCTGTGTCCGGTCAGATTCAGATCGGGTAGACCTCCATCTTCTCTCTAGGCATCTCTTGTGGCGTTTCATCCCCCTCAGCTCCTCGGTGAACCAAGGGGCCAGGGTGGCTCGCCGCCGCAAGAGAGGCCGCAAGGGCGCGACCCGATCCAAGGCCCCCACGGCCGCACTATTCCATGCGGCCGTGAGGTTCTCGATCGGGGCGCGGGTCAGGGGTACAGGAAGTGGCCCAAGCGCCGCCTGGAACCCATCAGGGTCCATCAGGCGCCTGGGGCGGAACCAGATTGGTGACTCAGGTTCCGCCTCCCCGCGGAGGGGAGTAGCGGTCGGAAAGTCGAGCCGGAGAAGTGAGTGGTCTGACCATGACAAGGGCATGATGACTATATCCCCTATACCCAGATCACTCTTCCATTGGCCAGAGACAAAGATGAGATCCGGTGTATGTCCACCCTCGTGGGTGGGGCCTTGAATTAATTGGGTCAGGTCCATGGCCGTCATGGAAGCCATGAACTCCCGAGCTACCTCGGATGATTCGCCCACCAATGGCAGATTAAAGTCCCCCATGACTAAGAGTCTGGGGGTCTCCACTGCCACCGTAGCGATCACCTCCAGGAGCTCGGGCAGGGCTGCTGCTACATAGCGGGGAGCCAGGTATATAACCAGCATGCCCAACTGCCTCCCTAGGCCCCACTTCACGTAGAGGGACTCACAACCGGTGGTCTGCGGCACAGTGGTCTCTCTCGGCTCAAGACCTTCCTTTACAATAACCGCCACCCCACCGCCCCTACCTAGGGTCCGAGGCTGATGAAAAGCGTGGTAACCTGGTGGGCACATTTCAACGAGGGGGAGTCCACCCTCGTGACCCAACCAGGTCTCCGCGATTCCTGCCAGGTCCGGCTCCCCCTCTGACACAAGGTCGCAAATGAGGGGGACTTTGTTGACAACGGACCTGGCATTGCAGAACATCAGCCTCAGACCCTGGCTCTGTATTCCCTGACCACCTAGCCTGCGGGGGTTGTGACACCCAACCGTATGCAACCAACGGCTGCGTGTCCCCAACCGGGAGGATGGAACTTGCCTCCCCTCGGACCTGCCTCTCCCATCACAGAGATGGGAAGTCTGATTTTTAAAAAATGAGTCACTCTTATCCAATCTTATCTTATTTTTCTGGTAGAGTTGTGGGGGCAGAATAGGTAGGGAGCAGCCAAGCTGGTGATTCGGAGGGAAATTACACCTCTCTGGTTTTATCCTGTTTTATTTTTTTAGAGTGAATTTTGAAAAGGGAAACTGGTTAACCACTTCATAGATGACTCAGGTACAGGCCAAAAAGGTCCTAAGTGGTTCACATTTGTTACTGCAGTTTCTAGAAATCATTTTACCAAGAGTTCAACACATACATATGTGGCGGGCCTACCACACATGCACCCCGGCCTTTCGCATATGTGCCTGGCCTCAAAAACATGCCTAAATAGGACAGCATTGAGCTGGGGTGGGTGGGCGCAAGGCCCACTTGTGATTTCCGCTACTGGTTCGGGCGAACCGGTCTGAACCGGCTGAATACCACTTCTGCACTTAGACTGCGCCTACTCCTATAAGCTCCAAATCAACATGGCGACCCATGGAATGTCATTCCTCCCACCCCAGCTCTATGCTGTCCTATTTAGGCATGTTTTTGAGGCCAGGCATATATGCGAAAGGCTGGGGCGCATGCGTGGTAGGCTCGCCGCATATGTATGTGTTGAACTCTTGATAAAATGTGAAACCCACTGCCTGGGTGCAATAAAAAAAGACACCAGATCTGGGAAAGCTATCAGGGTTCCAAATAGCATCCAAAAATAAATCAAGTCCAAGGCAAAACATTCCCCAAAGTTCCAATTTATTAAGAGAGCCATGTTGGCACATCTGGGGAAACCCGAATCTGAAAGCTTCCCGGTTTTCCCCACCCAGTTGAAAGTTCAAGATCTTGCCTGCATACCCATAAGTCCATCACATGGTCCAATTTCCCACTGCCATGCTGGCAGTTCCACCCATCCAATTCTGATCAGGTGCAGAGGTGCAAAGACAAAGGATGACCTTGGCTTTCTAGAAAGAATTTTGTTATGGCTACATAGCATCTAACTCTGTACAATCCCCCCTCCCATTTTCCCACAATAGAAAATGCATAGTAGAATAATAGAAAGTGTGGCAGGCCAAAGATCCGAAAGAAAAGATGGCGGCAGGCCTGACAAAAGCTGCATTACATCTTCCCTGGCAACTTTTCAGACAAACCAATCCACAGCATGTTAGAAGCCAAGGTGGTCCCTATGACCTCTTCCTTCAGGAATTAGGGGAAGCAATAAAAGCTTATATTTCTAGCAGGAAGCAATTGGGGGGGGGGGCATCATCTTAATGTTCTCAAAGACTAGGGGACCATTAATGAACTCCAAAGGACTCTTTTCTGAGTAAGAGGTGGCCTTCGGAGCCGTACGGCACAAAATAGCATCGTTCTTCATGTGTTTGCAACACCCGAGGGATATGCTAAATACAAATCTTTCTGCGGTATAGATTTCAGTCTGCCCGAACTGCTCTATATAGGCATGACTGTCTTAAGTAGGCTTCATCCTTTAGCTGCCAGATATCTTGTCCCTGGCATTAGAACTAATTAACAAGCGGCAGACAGATGCTTTAATGGCTCAGAAAAGCCTTATTGATCATCCTTTGGGTTTTTTCTGTTTTTTTTTTAAAGCAGTAGAGTAGCAACTCTACTGTTTGAGCAAGGGTTGTTGTTTTTTTTTTGGAACTACCTGATAACCTGGCACTGCCCAGATATTTATTTATTTATCCTAACCCTCCTTCCATGAACATCGCTGCAATTTCTAATGTTGGATTTTCCCATTTACCAGAGAGAGCCCCCTTGTGGAGTACTGTGAAGCTGTTACCATGGCAACTCCACAGCGTTGTACAGTAGAAGCCATTTTACGGCAGCACTGTAGAAGCCCTTTTAAGGCACAACAGGCTGCATGTTAACAGAACACACACCCCGAGGGGCGTTAGGGGAGTTTTACCCCACGATATTTGTTTCCAGAGGGTAAGTCATCTGTTTGGTTGAAATTGCTCGAGGCGTTCCAGAGCATGTGGACCACACACACACACACACAGACCTGATTTATTAAAAAGGGAATTTAGTCTGCTTAAATTCAGATCTGTCCCCCCCCCCCTTCGATGCGGGAAAATAGCTCCATTACTTTCAAACCCAAACAAACTGTACATTGCTCATTAAGAGTGCAACAAACAAATGACAGTTTCTTCTCAACTCCCCTGCATAAAAACAACTCATTATTTAACTTAGTTACCTTTCTATGGGGAAGAATATATGGTGCTGGTTTCACTGGGGAAACCAGCACCATATAGAAAAAAATAACCCCGGATTTTTTCTCTACCTTTGAGACAACCGTGACCTGGATGACTGAGAATCTCCATAGACATTTAGGTAAAAAGAGATAAATAAGAAGTCTCCAGAAACTTAAATTAAAAGAAAGAAATAAAAGTAGTAAAAGAATTGGGGTTTAAACTGGAGTGCAGGAAAGTTGGAACTTCTCAAATAGAGGATTTGAAATGAATATTGAAGCTATAGTGCTCAAGGTTAAAAAATGATGTGGAAAAAAAGCCATAAATGCTGTGAGAATGTTGAAATACCTAAAACTTCAGGAATACATTGTGCAGTTTAAGACATCTTAAAATATTGATGTGGTTTGCTCATGAAATAGAACATAGAATAATACGGCTTTCCAGTCCAACCTCCTCCTCTGGCAGGAGATCCTGCACCATGGGTATTTTAGTTTAACGGGTTTTAGCACAGGAATAGATTTAATTTGTTTTTATATTATGTATTTATATTTGTATATTTATTGTTTTTACTTTCCCTGTGCACCGCCCCGAGTCCCTGTGGGGAGAGGGAGCGGTTTACAAATTAAATTTGATGATGTAGACAAATGGCTCTTCAGTTTCTTCTTGAAAGTCTCCAGTGATGGAGCAGCACCCACAACTTCAGGAGGCCAGGCATTCCAACGATTAATTGTTCTTGCTGCCAGGACATTTCTCTTTAGTTCTAGGATGAATCTCTCTTTAATGATCTTCCATCCATTACTTCTTGTCCTGCCCTCAGGTGACTTGGAGCAGGGGTCTCCAACCTTTGCAACTTTAAGTCTGAAGGACTTCAGCTCCCAGAATTCTCCAGCCAGCTTTGCTGGCTGGAGGATTCTGGGAGCTGAAGTCCTTCAGACTTAAAGTTGCAAAGGTTGGAGACCCCTGCCTTGGAGAATAAGTTGATTCTCTCTTCTCTGCGACAGCCCCTCAAGTACTGGAATGCTATATATCCCTGATGGTGAGCCTATGGCAAGCGTGCCACGGATGACACCCGCAGAGCCCTCTCTGCGGGCACCCGAGCCGCCGCCCAGCTCAGCTCCACCATACATGCGTGTGTGCCTCCCGCTGGCCAGCTGATTTTAGGGTCTCTGTCGCACATGCGGGAGACATACTCGCATGTGGGGGGGGGGGGAGGCTTTCCCTGTGCCCAGTTTTGGTCCCAGGAGGCTTCAGGAAGGCCTGCTAGGCCCAAAATGTAGCATGGGTGGTTGCTGGGGGCCCCGTGTCATGTTTTTAGTCCCAGGAGGCTTCAGGGAGGCCTGCTAGGCCCAAAACGGGGTGTGGGAGGGAGGTGGGGCACATTGCATTATGGGTATGGGCATGTACACATATGTGCTCTCTATCTCGTGCACAATTTTGGCACTCAAAGAGAAAAAGGTTAACCATCACTGCTGTATATAAATTTAAACTAAACTAATCTAATCACACTTGGCCAAATTCTATTCTATTCTATTCTATTCTATTCTATTTCCTATCCTATCCTATCCTATTCATTCCCTGTTCTCTTATCCTTATGCCATCCTGACAATTGAAATAATCTTACCATTGTTCTTCTATCCAAAGTGAAAAGTGGCGAGACTGAAAACTCCAGGGAATGAGTTTGTCGAACATGCTGTGAAAAGTGTGCTAGGATTTTAATCACAAGGGTGCAAGAGCTGCCACAAGTAATATTTGGGAATTGTTGGATGGCTTAATGCCAGTATCAGAGGAAGACCACAGTTTTGCCCTTTTAGAAATAAATAGATGTGAGGCAAAAAAATTCCGTTGCGCTTAAAGAAAAAAGAATTAACGATTCTAAATTATGGGGCGTTTGTATGTATTAGTATGGAGTCGAAGGATGGCTGCTTCATGTGATAAGCATAGGTGGCATTTCATGAGAATAAACACGGGTGAAAATATATTAGAATGCTTAGCAAATACTTGAACCCTGAGCAGGAAATTATACAAGAATGTGCAATGGCCTCTTGGTTATTTCCTGTATTTGCTGATAGATTTATATGGAATGCTTGGGGTGACATTAAATTGGTTGGTTGGGAATGAGGACACCCTGTATACTGGATGTAGTTGATGTCAGCTGTTGGCTGGGAAATCACATAATTTTCAGCAAATTTTCTTCTTTATAATACTTCAAGGAACATTCAAAGACAGAATAATAGAGTTGGAAGAGACCTTGGAGGTCTTCTAGTCCAGGTGTCTCCAACCTTTGCAACTTTAAGTCTGAAGGACTTCAGCTCCCAGAATTCTCCAGCCAGCAAAGCTGGCTGGAGAAGTCTGAGAGCTGAAGTTCTTCAGACTTAAAGTTGCAAAGGTTGGAGACACCTGTTCTAGTCCAACCCCTTGCACAAGCAGGAGACCCTGTACTATTCTGAGCTATCCAAATGGCTGTCCAATCTTTTCTTAAAAATCTACAGTGATGAAACAGCCAATATTTCTGAAGACAACTCTTCAGAGTTGGGGCTGAGGAGGGCAAAAATGAGTGAACAACGGGCTGTTTTTTGCTTGTTTTTGCCCCTCCCCCATAGCCCCCAGGACCACTCTACAAACCTCCTAAAGGCTATGCATGCCCTTTTTTTGACAAAATAACCCAGGCCCATTTTCACGAAAAACGGGCCATTTTTGGGAGGTCTGCAGAGTGCAAAAACTTTTTTTTTTATTTGCCTCTTCAAAATCTTGGTGCATCTTATACTCTAGTGCGTCTTATACTCAGGTGCATCTTATACTCCAAAAAAAATACGGTAGCTACTTTTTAATACAATGTACACAACTCATATCCTTAGTGCAGAATGGTTTAAAACTTTCCAAACAGCCGTAATAATTCATAACACAGGATTTGTAAGGAGCTACTTGCCTGATTCAGAATGCCAAATACTTCAGCTCTCAAACTCTTTGTCTCCAAAACAAGTGTCAGAAAGAATATTACAACAAGATGCAATAGGATATAGTTCCAACAGGTTTCCATAGCCTAGAATTGATCCTATTCAATGAGCCGAGTTGCGTACTCAACAACTTTTAAGAAACAAGGTTGGAACACTCAGAAAGAAGCTTTTTAAATCCAATTTCTATCTCTGTAATGGACATTTATCTAAGTGCCAGTATTGTGTGATATAATACCACGTCTCTCACCTTCAGAATAATTGGATATTCAGTACTTAGAAACATGTAAGTGCAAAAAGGATATTGAGTTAAACAAAGAAGCTAAGAAAGGCTACCCTTTGTGAACATCTACTCAAATTCTCCATTAAAACATCACATGGAGAAGAAAATGAAATAACACAACCAAATAACCAGGGAATTAATTAGAAAGAAGATTGCATCCCCTAAGCTTGGATGAAGAGAATCGGGGTCTATAGTGCAGGTGACATTGTCCTCAATTCAGTTTTGATTCTAGACGCTCCAAATCATTTCTAAAGTAGAAAAATACGTTAGAAGTAGTGTAACTTTGTTATTTGTTATCTGCAACTATTAAAGAAAAAAACGTTTACCTTCAGAGAAAATTGAAAAGGATGCAAGATTGAATAGATGTTCCTCAAACACTCAAAAGGAAAATAAAATTAAGAATACTGCTCCCTATATTCAGCTGCCAGTAATAAAAGACATTTTTTTAACTCTTTACTCTTTCAAATAAATGTTTAGCAGTTTATGGGATGCTTGGAAAATGCAAGAAAGCTCACAATGCTGGGAGGGGAACTAAAGCAGGTGTAAAACTTTGTTGTAGAAGTTATTTTTCTTAGTTCACACCAGAGGTGATATTCAGCAGTTTCTGACCAGTTCTGGAGAATGGGTAGCGGAAATTTTGACTAGTTTGGAGAAGCGGTAAATACCCCCTCTGACTGGCCCCATTTATTCTCTGCCTTCCGAGTCCCAGCTGATCGGGAGGAAATGGAGATTTTACAGTATCCTTCCCCTGGAGTGGGGAGGGAATAGAAATTTTACAGTATCCTTCCCTGCTATACCCACCAAGCCATGCCACGCCCACCAAACCATGCCCACAGAACTGGTAGTAAAAAATTCTGAATCTCACCTTTGCATGATCAGTGGTTGCAATCCGATAGTTTCTGAAAAGTTACACTTGCTTTATTCCCAAACTATTACTTCAAATATCTCAAAATATCTCAAAACCTAAGCATCTATGAAGCGACTTCAAACCGAATAAAATGCCACAAAAGTCTATTAGTCAAACGTACTTCTGTTTCAGAATACTACGAGTGCCTTATATTTCCATGTATTTTGGATTAGGTTTGTAATTGTTTTTCTTTGGAATCCGTTGGAGGTTAATACGTTTGTGAGAGTGTGTAAGTCAGTTTTCAGGTGGTCCAGTTTTTCTTTCCCATGTGGCCAAATTACGAAAGTGTCATCTATAAAAGATGACACTTTCGTAATTTGGCCACATGGGAAAGAAAAATTGAACAACTTCCTCACACATCTTAACAGCTTACACCCCCAAATACAATTCACTATGGAAATAATAGAAACTAATAACCAACTTCTCTTTCTGGACGCCCTAATCTAAAAAAAACCCAATGGTTCCCTAGGACACACCATCTACCAGAAAAAAATACACACCAATTGTTACCTAAAGGGAACAATCTCATCACCACCGTGCACAGATCAACTCTGTAGCCAAGACCCTCATCTCCAAAACCAAATGCCTAGCCAACAAAAACCAGGAGACAGTCCCCAAGAACCGAGACATAGAACAGGACAACGGTATTGCCCTCCTCCCTTACATCAAAGGCACCACAGAAAAAATCAGCAAAATTCTCCACAAGCACAATATCAAGACAGCCTTCAACACTGACCAAAAAATAGCCAACATCTCAAGAAAACCCAAAGACAAGATCCTGCTAGAAAACCAAGGAGTCTATGAAATACCATGCAAAATCTGCCCTGCAACATACATAGGACAAACTAATAGGAGAATAAATGCACGCATCGCAGAACACAAGAATGTAGTAAGAAAAAAAGAAACAACTTCCTCCCTCTACCAGCAACTTAAAGCTACAGGACATGAAATTGATTTTGAAGGAACCAAATTAATCTACAAAAATGAACAGTCCAACAAGAGAATAATTATGGAAGCCATCGAAATAGAGAAACACTTCCACAACATGAACAAACGTGACAATACCTCCCGCCTACCAGACATCTGGAAACCAGCACTAGCCAACAAACGAGCCCCACCCACCACCCAGGCCGTTACAATACAAAAGAGCAATGAACACACAGCTAGCACCAATCAGCACCAATCTACCAATCATGATACAACTACACAGCCAATCAACCCACTCACAGCAACAAAGCCAGCACTCCACCCCGCCACCACCAAGATTTATAGAAAGATGGCAGCTCCAAAGCTGAAAACGCCAGCCTGAAGATGGCGAGTGAGACCTTGTCAAAACGTTGCCAAGACAATCTCAATCTTACATGGGAAAAGACCCGAATACAACAAGACCAGCATACCTACACCCGTGAAAATCTACGAAAACAAACACATATATTTATTCCTAATAGACTTCTATATTCTTACCAGTGACATAAAGTCTCACTTGCTGTTTTGAATAGTTTAAACGCATGTTTGAACTTTCTGCTAAAATGTCATTTTCTTGTGAGGCCTTTCAGACAATTGTCCACTTCAAACTCTCTTTTAGAGCCTTCTTTCTCCACCCCCACCTATTATATTATTCCCTTTCAGAGGGCACAACACTCATTTGATATTAAATGGCATTAAAAAGGGATAACCTAATCCTGACAAAATGCCGGAGATAAGATTTATTATGACTATATTTTCCCTGCCTTCTATGAATGAAAAGACCGCTCTAGGAGAAATGATATTAATATGCAACATCCTTTTCTATTACTGAACAGTAGAAAGCCTGAGGAGGATTTCCCTGTTATTTCTTTTTACCGCCGTGCTAATTTAATCTCTCCTAAAATCTGTCAATCAAGATTTCTACTCATCTTAGAATTCTCTGAGTAACTCCGAGTAGGGATTCGATTCTTTTTCCCTTCAAAAAAGAGGGACGCTGAATAGAAATCTACAGAATATGGTTATTCTACCTGTGCTCCCCTCGCCATAGATTTTGAACATGGGGAATTGTGGTATTGTAATTAAATTTAAATGCACAGGTACAGTCTATGTGGTACCTTGCTCAATAGTAGCAACTATGAGAGGGATCTTGGAATCCTAGTGAACAACCATTTAAATATGAGCCAGCTGTGTGCAGCAGCTGCTAAAAAAGCCAACACAGCTCCAGGCTGCATAAACAGAGGGAGATAATCAAGATCACGTGAAGTGTTAATACCACTTTATAAGGCCTTGGTGAGGCCACACTTGGAATACGGCATCCAGTTTTGGTCTCCACGATGTAAAAAAGATGTGGAGACTCTAGAAATAGTGCAGAGAAGAGCAACAAAGATGATTAGGGAACTGGAGGCTGAAAGAACAGTTGCAGGAACTAGGTATGTCTAGTTTAATGAAAAGAAGGACTAGGAGAGACATGATAGCAGTCTTTCAATATCTCAGGGGTTGCCACAAAGAAGAGGGAGTCAAACAGTGGTGGGTTCCAGATTCCATTCCAACCAGTACAGTTGGAACGGGCCTGGCGGCATTTATGTAGACGTGCGCAGAGCGCACATGCGTCTTGGCGCTTCTGTGAGCCACCACGATGCTCCAGCTCAGTGGAGTCCCTTCGGGGAGAGGGGGCGGTTAATAAGTCGAATAAATAATAATAATAATAATAATAATAATAATAATAATAATAATAATAATAATAATAATAATAATAATAATAATAATAATAATAATAATAATAATAATAATAATAATAATGCAGGCACTGTTACGCACTGCACACATGCACCAAAGTGCCAAAAGCTTAAAACAGAGGTAAGGAGTGAGGGCGGGCGGGCCCTCCGGAGCACTGTACCGGAACGGTATCCAGTGCTCCTGGCAGTCTCCGGTACGCCTGTACCGCGGCATACCGCCTGCAACCCAGTCAAACTATTCTCCAAAGCACCTGAGGGCAGAACAAGAAGCAATGGGTGGAAACTAATCAAGCAGAGAAGCAACTTAGAACTGAGGAGAAATTTCCTGACAGTTAGAACAATTAATCAGTGGAACAAGTTACTTCCAGAAGTTGTGAATGCTCCAACTCTGGAAGTTTTAAAGAAGAGATTGGGTAACTATTTTTCTGAAATGGTATAGGGCAGTGGTCGGCAAACTGCGGCTCACAAGCCGCATGCGGCTCTTTGGCCCCTTGAACTCTCGCCGAGGGTGGGACTTCTGGGACCCGCCGGAGCAACCCTCCCTACCGGCCGCTGATTTCCTCCCTCCTCCCCGCGCGGAGCCTCCCCAGGCAGCATGCCGGCCACTCATCTACTTCCAGGGGGTGTGGAGGCTCCGCGGGCGATTGGAGGGAACCGGCGTCCAGAGGGTCGCCGTTCCTTCCCCACCCCACATCGAGCCCTGGAAGTAGCGCGGGCGGGCGAGCCCGGCTCCTTCCAGGGTGATTGGAGGGAACCGGTGTCCGGAGGGTCGCCGTTCCTTCCCCACCCCACATCGAGCCCTGGAAGTACCCTGAGCGGGCGAGCGAACGCGGCGGGCGGCCGGGCGGCCCCGGCTAAGGCAAGCCAGTGAATAACCGCGGCAGGCTGGGCTGAGGAGGCTCCACGGGGGGGGGCAGACAGACAGAGAGAGAGAGGCACAGACCCCGAGAGAGACAAGGCGGGAGGGGGGAATCAGAGAGTGACAGACACACACAGAGAGACAGGGAGAGACAAAGCGAGGGAGGGAAGGAGAGAAAGATAGAGACACAGAATGAGTGATTAAGTGCTTGAATGCGAGACAGACAGACACACACACACAGAGTGACAGAGATGGGCAGACGAAGCAGATAGAGAGAGAAAGAAAGAGAGAAAGAGAGAGAAAGAGGGAAAGAAAGAAAGAGAGAAAGAGAGAGAGAGAAAAAGAGACAGAGAGAAAGAGAGACAGAGAGAAAGAGAGACAGAAAGAGAGAAAGAGAGAGAAAGAGGGAAAGAGAGAAAGAGAGAGAGAGAAAGAGAGAGGGAGACAGAAAGAGAGAGAAAGAGGGAAAGAGAGAGAGAGAGAGAAAGAGAGAGAAAGAGGGAAAGAAAGAGAGAGAGAGAGAAAGAGAGACAGAAAGAGAGACAGAAAGAGAGAGAGAAAGAGAGAGAAATGGAGAAAGAGAGAGAGAAAGAGAGGAAGAAAGAAAGAAAGAGAGAAAGAAAGAGAAAGAAAGAGAAAGAAAGAGAAAGAAAGAAAGAACTTATGACCACAATTGAGCCTAAAAGTTTGGTTGCTAACCAAGACCATTGTTAAGTGAGTTTCACATTTTCCAAGTTGGCCACGCCCACCCAGTCACATGACTGCTCAGCCACTCCCACAAACCAGGCCACACCTTCCGGCTCTCAAAAGAAATTTCAATCGTGGTATTGTTGATATTTGGCTCTGTTGACTAATGAGTTTGCCCACCACTGGTATAGGGTTTCCTCTCTAGGCAGGGGGTTGGACCAGAATATCTCCAAGGTCCCTTCCAATTCTGTTATTCTGTTATTCTATTCTAAAATTTGGAGTCGGACTATTCATTTTTCTGAAGCATAGACCCTGGTCAGGAATAGCTTTCAGCTGTCAATTGGTGCTGTCAATTGGCCCTTCAACGCTTCTGATGTGGTTCCCAAATATGACAATGGGGAAGTGAAAGCAATATCATCTTATATGAAACGTTCAAAAAGAAAATGAAAACAAAACCCTCAAAGCTGAATGTAGCATTATAGATACTCTCTCGTTGCTTCCCTACTGGATTCCACCTCATTTTTTTATATTCCCAGTATTACCAGCCGTAACAAGAGTGCCTTCTTCAGAGTGTGCAAATGACCTAAATCAAGCTCTCTATTTTTGCTTGCCGAACATTAAACTTGACCTTGCACTTAGAGGGAGAATGTCTGTCATCTTCAACTGTTTTTATACGCCGTGTAGAAAACCATGTGGGAAAAAAGACTACAAGATAAACATTCGACAAGGAGAAGTGACTGGAATGAGAAAAAAGGAGCAGGTTGGCTATAAGGGGACAATCGACGTTCCTTGTGACCTTCAGCAAACTCCATACTCTCCTCTTAGCTCTGTCTGCACTCAAATTTTGCTTCCTTGATCGTAGCATATTGTGGAAGGGGGGTCTATTTTTTTTTAAAATAAATGTAGCCTAAGAAGCAACTTATCAGCTAAGGCAGGGGTCTGCAAAGTCGGCTCTTTTAAGACTGGTGGACTTCAACTCCCAGAATTCCCCAGCCAGCCATGCTGGCTGGGGAATTCTGGGAGTTGAAGTCCACCAGTCTTAAAAGAGCCGACTTTGCAGACCCCTGAGCTAAGGAAAAGGTTTGACTGTTATTCTGATGGTTATAAGAGAAAGCGAGTCCTTAGTCATTTGCATCTTATTATGCTGTCATTCTTTCCAGTTTACCCAGAAGAACAATCCAACTGGTTTTAAATCTACCAAGCCTTAGCTATGGTATTTGGAACAGGGTTAAGAAAAGGCGATCTTCCATCCACAAAACTTAAGATTTGAGCGGTCCTTGTTGCTCTGTGAGCTTGGTTGTTTTCTTGCAGACATTTCATTGGCCAAACTAGGTAACATCATCAGCGCTATGAGGAAATGTTGCAAGAAAATGTTCTGACCCAGCCTTAGGAGAAGCAAGAAGCAAACTCCCTGTCACAAAAAAACCCTCTTTATTTACCTCTTGTGTATTAATTGCATTCACCCACTGAAAAGTCCAGGCAAGAGTCCTGCAAGGAGTTAACGGCAGTACAGACCTTATCAGTTCCTTGCGATAATTGCTCACGCAGCTGAAAGGCTGCAAATTAAGTTCTGGCAAGTAGTCTCTGTGGCATGAAACATAATGAGCAAAATCTTCAGAAATACGAACTGTTGTCTCCTACGACAACTACTTCCTTTTCCTTCTGTTTATTCCCCAGCCAGGGAGGGGCCATTCAGCATCCATGTGTGCTTTGCTTCCCAAGTCAACTCCTTGTCCACTGTTGTTCACCTCTCCTAACTGCTCTGTGCATACGTGCATCTGGAACAGGCCCCAGCTGTTCTTCCTCCTCACTCATATGAGGAGGAAGCTCCAAAGGCAGCTGCCTCTCCGATGGTAGGGAAATGTTGGACGGCCCCGACTCTATCTCTGCATCCGACACAGAGCATCCCTCAGAGCCTTCCCCAGACTCCGGAACTGGCCCAGGTTTCTCCCCAACCTCCTCATCGTCCGAGTTTGCCACCAGCTCCGCTGGCAGTTGGTGGGCCACAACAGAAAACAACCAAGCCCAGAGAGCACTAAGGACCTATTCTCCTTTATTGGAATTTAAGATACCTTCCAATGTTGCTGCTTCATAAAAAAAATTTTTTTTTAATTTAATTTTATATCCCGCTCTCTCTCCCCAAGGGGACTCGAGGCGGGGCACAGGCAATTAAAAATACAAATAAAACCACAGACAAATACAAAATACAAAGTTAAAAATAGATTAAATTGATCCTGCGCTAAAACCCATAAACTAAACTAAAAATTACCCCTAAAAACCCTAACCTAAAAAGAGACTACCCAAGGCCGGCCAGACGAAAAAAGTGTGTCTTTAATTTTGAGCGGAAGGAGCGGAGGTCCGTGGTTGTCCTGATATCGGGGGGAAGGTCATTCCAGAGGGCTGGGCCCGCCACAGAGAAGGCCCTTCCCCTGGGCGTCGCCCGCTGACAAAGTCTAGTGGACGGCACCCGGAGAAGTCCCTCTCTGTGGGAGCGAATCGGCCGTGAGGATGTATGGGGCAGGATCCGATCCCGCAGGTAGCTAGGTCCCGAGCCATGGAGCGCTTTGAAGATGGTAATTAACACCTTGAAGCGCACCCGGAAGACGACAGGTAGCCAGTGCAGCTCGCGCAAGAGCGGTGTTACGTGGGCAAACCTAGAGGTGCCCATAATTGCTCGCGCGGCTGCATTCTGGACCAACTGAAGCCTCCGGGTACACCTCAAGGGGAGCCCCATGTAGAGAGAGTTGCAATAATCCAGTCGGGATGTCACGAGAGCATGAGTGACTGTGCGAAGGGCGTCCCGATCCAATAGGGGGCGCAACTGGCGTACCAGGCGAACCTGGTAAAACGCCCTCCTGGCCACGGCTGTCACTTGATCTTCCATGGACAGCCGGGTATCCAGGAGGACACCCAAGTTGCGCGCCCCATCCTATGGCCAGCGTTGGAGAGAGCTGGTTGAATCGGGCAGCCGGAAACCACAGCCACTCGGTCTTGGTCGGGTTGAGCCTAAGTCCATTACTTCCCATCCAGATCCGCACGGCTTCCAGGCACTGGCACATCACCGCTATGGCATCGTTGGGGTGGTTTGGGGTAGATATGTACAGCTGGGTGTCATCAGCGTACAGGTGGTACTCTACCCCAAAACCACGGATGATCTCGCCCAGCGGCTTCATGTATGCGTTAAACAGGAGAGGCGAGAGGACCGACCCCTGAGGCACCCCGCATGTGAGGGGTCTCGGGGTCGACCTCTGCTCTCCTGCCCGCACAAATTGCGATCGGCCAGAGAGGTAGGAGGAGAACCACCGTAAAACGGTGCCTCCCACCCCCAACCCCCCCAGCCGATGCAATAGGATACCATGGTCGATGGTATCGAAAGCCGCCGAGAGGTCTAATAGGACCAGGATGGAGGAACATCCCCCATCTCTGGCCCTCCAGAGATCATCTACCAACGCGACCAATGCCGTCTCGGTGCTATGCCCGGGCCGAAAGCCGGACTGGCGCGGATCTAGATAGTCAACTTCCTCCAGGTGACGGGGAAACTGTTGTGCCACCACACTCTCAACAACCTTCGCCAAGAAGGGAAGGTTGGAGACTGGACGGTAGTTGTTCAAAAGAGCTGGGTCCAAAGAGGGCTTCTTGAGGAGGGGCCTCACCATGGCCTCTTTTAGGGAGGCAGGCAAGGAACCCTCACTCAAGGATGCGTTGACAACCTCTTGGAGCCAGCCTCGTGTCACCTCCCAGGATGCCAGTACAAGCCAGGAGGGGCACGGGTCCAATAAACATGTGGTGGCTCGCAGTCGCCCACGTAGCCTGTCCATATCCTCGGAAGTAACGGAGTCAAACTCCTCCCAAACAAGATCTCTCTCGTGGCATCCCACTGGGCCATGAATGGGGGTTAGCTCACTCTGTATCTGGGCGGTTTTCTCCTGCAGAAAAATCACAAATTCCTCTGCTCTACCCTGTAGCGGGGCTTCCCGTTCCCTCTGTTGAAGGAGGGCGCGGGTCACCCTAAACAGGGCGGCAGGGCGGTTTTCTGCGGATGCTATGAGAGTGGCACAATGATGACGTTTGGCCACCCTCAGCGCCACAATGTAAGTCCGTAAATGGGCTCTTACCTGTGTCCGGTCAGATTCAGAGCGGCTAGCCCTCCATCTTCTCTCTAGGCATCTCTTGCGGCGTTTCATCACCCGCAGCTCCTCAGTGAACCAAGGAGCCAGGGTGGTTCGCCGCCGCGAGAGAGGCCGCAAGGGCGCGACCCGATCTAAGGCTCCCACGGCCGCACTATTCCATGCGGCCGTGAGGTCCTCCATCGGGGCGCGGGTCAGGGATACAGGAAATGGCCCAAGCGCTGTCTGGAACCCATCCGGGTCCATCAAGCGCCTGGGGCGGTACCAGATTGGTGACTCTGGTTCCGCCTCCCCGCGGAGGGGAGCAGCGGTCGGAAAGTTGAGCCGGAGAAGTGAGTGGTCTGACCATGACAAGGGTGTGATGACTATATCCCCTGTACCCAGATCACTTTTCCATTGGCCCGAGACGAAGATGAGGTCCGGCGTATGTCCACCCTCGTGGGTGGGGCCCTGAATTACTTGGGTCAGGTCCATGGCCGTCATGGAAGCCATGAACTCCCGAGCTACCACGGATGATTCGCCCAACGATGGCAGGTTAAAGTCCCCCATGACTATAAGTCTGGGGGTCTCCACTGCCACCGTAGCGATCACCTCCAGGAGCTCGGGCAGGGCTGCTGCTACATAGCGGGGAGCCAGGTATACAACCAGCAAGCCCAACTGCCTCCCTAGGCCCCACTTCACGCAGAGGGACTCACAGCCGGAAGTCTGAGGCACAATGGTCTCTCTCGGCTCAAGGCCTTCCTTAATAATGACCGCTACCCCACCACCCCTGCCTAGGGCCCGCGGCTGATGAAATGCGCGGTAGCCTGGTGGGCACATTTCAACGAGGGGATGTCCTCCCTCGTGGCCCAACCAGGTCTCCGCAATTCCTACCAGGTCCGGCTCCCCCTCTGACACAAGGTCACTAATGAGGGGGGCTTTGTTGACAACGGACCTGGCGTTGCAAAACATCAGCCGCAGACCCTGGCTCTGTATTCCCTGGCCACCTAGCCTGCGGGGGTTGTGGCACCTGACCGTTTGTAACCAACGGCTACGTGCCTCCAACCGGGAGGAAGGAACTTGTCTCCCCTCGGACCTGCCCCTCCCCACGACCCTCTGGATGGGGAAGCCCTCCACCGGAATGACTTGTGTTTCCCCCCTCTTAACGGAACCATCCGCCTCCCTCCGTCGTCTGCTGGCTCGGCCCGTTCCCTTCTGGCTAGTCTCAACCTGTCTAAACCCTCCCCCCTCCCTGGTACCCCCTAAAATAAACAGCAATTTTTTAACTAAAAAACCCCTACACTTGCGCTTTCGCCACTTCTCCTGACTTATTAGTCCCTCATCAAAGTGTGCCCTTGATAACACAGTGGGCCATACCTGCGAGAGGGGGGACTCCCGCAGTAGGATTAGGTCTGCCCTTGAATATATTACGGGTCACATCAACAGCAGGGAATCAATTGGGTACAGAGATGCTTGGATGGTCAGAATAAATATTAAATATTAAATAAGATGTTAAAATATATATTCAATAAATATTAGAAAGATGTTAAAATTAATTAATTCCAGTAAGTCAATAATACGGTGTAGGGAAGTTAAAATCCTGGGTATGATGGTCCATAAATAATCGCATAAAGTGCACATGATCACATAAGTGCACTATCACAGGCGTGGCCTTAGCAAGTCCAGTCCAGTCCCACTCTTCCAGAGCCTCAGGCCTCAGCCAAAGATGGTACATGGTTGGGCCCCTTGCAGGATCTCCCGGCCCCCCTTGTGGGTCCTGGTTTAAGTTGGTTTAAACAGAGTCAGTAGGGAACAGGGCCTCAGCCTGGATCTTCTTAGGCCTCGGCCCAGCTGTTATGCGGCCTCCCGGCTCCCGGCTCCCGGCTGCTAGACCTCCGATTTTCCCACTCACCGGTACTCTAATGGAGTCGGCCAAATAAAGGAGTCCAGATTGGGTCATCTTGGCTACGGCCCTGCTGTTATCGGGCCTAGATCGTCCTCGCCAGGTGTCCCTCCCAGACTGGCATCCCGGCCTTCCGCGTCCTGGCCCCCCATGGCCCTCCGCACTCGGCAGTCCCAGCTTGCCTTCTGTCCAGCCTGGCGTCCCGGCCTCTGGCAACCCGGCCTCTCACGTCCTTCGGCCTTCGACATTCGGCACGCCTCGGCAGACCTTCTGGCAAGCCTCCTGCCCAGCCTCCTGCCCGGTTTCCGCCTCTCCAGCGTCCAGCAGACCTTCTGCCCGGTCTCCAACACTCCGCTTTCTCCCCCGCTTTCTCCCCCCGGCGGGCTCTACAAGCCCGGCATCGGCCCGCCATCGGCCTGACGCCCGGCGTCTCCAGCTGACCGGCGCCTTCCAGGTCAGCAAAAACCCCGTTCTTGGCCGTCAACTCACCCTGGGAGGCCGTCCATGGCCTCGATGGTAAGCCAGGGTGGTCACTTACTGGGCCCGACCCTCAAAGCTGGTAAGGAGGGTCGGGCGGCATCCCTATTAACCAAAAAGCCCCCGCGGCCCGCGCGGAGCTCAGAGGCAGACCGCCATCTCTTCGCGCATGCGCAGAGATGGCGGTCTTCGCGCATGCGCAGAGATGTATCTGATTACTCTGTGTACATGCGCTCTGGTTATGAATAGTGTATTTTTCGGAGTATAAGATGCACCAGAGTATAAGAAGCACCAAAATTTTGAATAGGCAAATAAAAAAAAAAAAATTTGCACTCTGCAGACCTCCCAAAAATGGCCCATTTTTTTGCAAAAACGGGCCTGTTTTTTTTTCAAAAAAAGGGCATGCATAGCCTTTAGCAAAAGGCAAAAACCAGCCAGTTTTTCATGAAAATGGGCCTGTTTTTTGTCAAAAAAAGGGTATGCATAGTCTTTAGGAGGCTTATAGGGTGCTTCTGGGGGCCGGGAGAGGGAGCAAAAACAAGCAAAAAACCCGCCCATTTTTCACTCATTTCTGCCCTCCCCAGCCCCCAGGAGCACTCTGAAGCCTCCTAAAGGCTATGCATAGCCATTTTTCCAAAGGGGGCGGGGTTTTGGGAGGCAAAAAAAAATTGCTGTATTCAATGTATAAGACGCACCCAGATTTTCAGCCTCTTTTTTATACTCTGAAAAATACGGTATCTTTTTTCCTGAAAGATTGATCAAACACTTTCCTTTTGGCCTTTTAACGACGTAAGAAAATGTTTTTCTTTGCTTCAATCTGCTGCTGTGTGTCTTCCAGATGTTGCTGAACATCATCTCAGCAATTATCACATCACGGCCCAGGGTGAAAGATGTTGTAGTTTAGCAACATCTGGAAAGCCATAAGATCCCCTTCTTTAAACTACCTCTTTAGAATAATTTGTTTCTCTTGGCTTTTCACTTTTGCTCTGTAGCTGTTTTGGTCCTGGTTTTTGAAAGTGATGGTTCTGGGCCTTATTTTATGTTTATTTATTTATTTTATTTTATCAAATTTATACCCCGCCCTTCTCCTTGTTAGGACCCAGGGCGGCGCACAGGCATTATTTAAAACCAGACAATACAATATACATCAATTAAAATATATTAAATTAATTAAACCCGTGCTAAAACCCATATTAAAACTTTACCAAATTATAATTTATATTTAAAAAGTCAGAAGCGGGGGGCTATCCTAGGCCGGCTTGTTGGAATAAATGCGTCTTGAGACGTTGGCGGAAGAGGCGGAGGTCCGAGGTAGTGCGAAGGTCGGGGGGTAGGTCGTTCCAGAGGGCCGGGCCCGCCACAGAGAAGGCCCTTCCCCTGAGTGTCGCCAGC
Source organism: Rhabdophis nuchalis (assembly GCA_039707465.1). Classification (NCBI taxonomy): domain Eukaryota; kingdom Metazoa; phylum Chordata; class Lepidosauria; order Squamata; family Natricidae; genus Rhabdophis; species Rhabdophis nuchalis. Next base: position 14,079,613 of record CM077648.1, on the reverse strand, counting down.
CGGCATTGCCCAGCCGACGGCACCCGGAGAAGGCCCGCTCTGTGGGAGCGGACCGGACGAAGGGATGTATGGGGCAGGAGGCGGTCTCGTATATAGCTAGGCCCCGAGCCATGGAGCGATTTAAAGATGGTAGTCAACACCTTGAAGCGCACTCGAAAGGCCACAGGCAGCCAGTGCAGCTCGCGCAGGAGAGGTGTTACGTGGACTTGCCTTGAGGCACCCATAACCACCCGCGCGGCAGCATTCTGCACTAACTGTAGCTTTCGAGTGCACCTCAAGGGGAGCCCCATGTAGAGAGCGTTACAGTAATCCAGCCGAGATGTCACAAGCGCTTGAATGACTGTGCGAACCTCTATGCTTTCCACTTTGACTGGGCTCAGAGGTGACTTCCCAAAAGGAAGCTAGAAACTGAAACTGAAATTATTTTTTTCCTGGTTGGAGCCAACATTCTCAACCAGGAAAAGGCAGTCCTCGATTTTTTGACCACAATTGGCATGATAAGAAAGAATGGAGGGAAACTAACCAAGACTAAGGAGAAATTTCTTAAGGGTGAGACCAATCAACCAATGGAATAGCTTGCCTTCAAAAGTTGTGGATGGTCCATCCCTAGAGGCTTTCAAAATGCGTGAGGGAAGTACACCCCAAAAGGACAGTGCCAGGAATCACTAAAACAAGCCAGAAAACGTAAAACTTTTTTTTTTTTAAGTCAAAACCCCAAAGCAAAAGCACCAGCTGAGAGGGAGACTTAAGGGCAGCCGCTCAGGCTAATTGAAAGCCTGGGCATGCAGCCAAACTTTATGTTGTTAAGTGAGTCATATATTAAGTGAGATTTGCCTGATTTTGCAACCTTTCTTGCCATAGTTCTTAAGTGAATCACTGCAGTTTGATAAATTAGTAACCCAGTTGTTAAATGAAATGGGCTTCCCCATTGACTTTGCTTGTCAGAAGGTTGCAAAATGGGAATCACTTAACCTTGGGACACAGCAACGGTCATAAATATGAACCAGTTGCCAAACGTCTGAATTTTGATCACATGATCATAGGGATAGTGCAAAGCTGAAACTGTGAAAGCAGTCATGTCACTTTTTTCAGTGGTGTTGAAACTTTTAATAGTCACTATATATATGATAGATAGATAGATAGATAGATAGATAGATAGATAGATAGATAGATAGATAGATAGATAGATAGATCGATCGATCGATCGATCGATCGATCGATAGATAGATAGATAGATAGATAGATAGATAGATAGATAGATAGATAGATAGATATGGATGATGGATGAGATAGATAGATGATGGATGGATGGATGGATAAGATAGATTGATAGATGATAGATAGATAGATATGGATGATGGATGAGATAGATAGATGATGGATGGATGGATGGGTGATAGATAGATAGATAGATAGATAGATAGATAGATAGATAGATAGATAGATAGAAAGAAAGAAAGAAAGAAAGAAAGAAAGAAAGAAAGAAAGAAAGAAAGAAAGAAAGAAAGAAGATGGGATAGTTAGATGATAGATAGATGGTAGATGGATGGATGAGATAGTTAGATGATAGCTAGATAGATAGATAGATAGATAGATATTAATGATTGAAGATAAATATCTCCCCCCAGAAAAAAAAAGATCTCTCCCTTTTCAAACTCTGAAAACATTGCAGCATTTAATACAAAAGAGTTTTCCAAAGCTTGAAGGCCCTAAGTGAGTGAGGCATGCTTGTGAGTAAACACAGATAAGACTATACAAAAGAGATTCTCATTTTTTAAAGAAACAACCATCCAACCTTTAGGGGACTGGAGGCTAAAACATATGAAGAACGGTTGCAGGAGCTGGGTATGTCTAGTTTGATGAAGAGAAGGACCAGGGGAGACATGATAGCAGTGTTCCGATATCTCAGAGGGTGCCACAAAGAAGAGGGAGCCAAACTATTCTCCAAGGCACCTGGGGGCAGGACAAGAAGCAATGGGTGGAAACTAATCAAGGAGAGAAGCAACTTAGAACTAAGGAGAAATTTCCTGACAGTTAGAACAATTAACCTCTGGAACAGCTTGCCTCCAGAAGTTGTGAATGCCCCAACCCTGGAAGTCTTTAAGAAGATGTTAGATAGCCATTTGTCTGAAATGGTATAAGGTTCCTGCCCACGCAGGGGGTTGGACTAGAAGACCTACAAGGTACCTTCCAACTCTGCTATTGTATTGTAACCTAGGGAGGAAAGATAGGATCAGAATGTGGGAACTAAAACACTTTTTTTAAAGAAGAAAAATGATTTCTGAATCTCTGTCTTCTGAATAAAAAAATACAGATATTTTATGAAGGCTTAATTCCCCTCCCCCTCGATTTCTACTTTTTAAGGGACAGTTTTTAAAATGGGAGGGGGGAAATCCATCTCTGTGAACCTTCATGTCCCTTGACTCCTGTCTCCATAGCTACAATTTTGATTAATGCAGATTTTAATTAGAGTTCTCCCATATCATATCTAATTGAATCCTTAGGCTGCAGTTCACTTCTCTATACATTCACCTGACTGTAAGCCTTGTCTTAGACATTTTTTCTTTTCTGTTTTTACCCAAAACTACCCTGCCAAAAGGCTTTTTTTTTTCATTTAGCCCACAAATAACCAGAGCTATGCGTGTTTCCCCCCAAGTCTCCGGCTCCATTTTGATTTATGTAATTTATGTAATGATTGCATTAATTTCTATTTAACAGATCCATTAGAAGTTTTAAATTATTTTAATTAAAATTCAGCTGAACTCAGGCAGTTGTTCTCCATTAACTCCTAACAGATGCCTTCAATGGACTTCTCTGCTAATGAATTTTCTACACAAATTAGATGAGATGGAAAGTATGTATTTTGCCAAAATAAGGCCCCTGTAAAACCTGCTTTGCCCATAAAAGACAAGCTTTTCACACAAGGACATCTGGCAAAGTGCAGCTTAATTAAACCATAGATGATGTACTTTTATTCGCAAGACGATTCTTCATACCAGTGGAAGATAGGCAAATACTGTTGAAGGGCCATAAAGATCAGGCTGATTGGGCAGTGAACGTCCCATCAAATTATTGCCACAGAATGCCTGGACATCTGAATGTGAGCCTGTGTTGTTTCTGAAACTGGGTGGTGAAACCTTGAGAGATGAATCTGTTTTCTACGTTTCTGTGTTTTTCAAGAGACTTGAGTAGACCTTTAAACTGTATGAAGGGAAGACTTATAGAAATGAGCAGATTGTCAGAAGGTGTTTTTTTTTTAAAGGTTGGGATGGTCAACATTTTTCTTTGGCGACTTTTGTACTTTGATTTCTTTTGAAGACTTCACATATCCTTCAGACCACAAAACGACAGCTGAAGGTCATGCGTGACCTGACAACTGTGAGTGTCTACTGTATATTACTTCAGGGGGAAAGGAATACTGAAAAGACCATGAGGATGGGAGGTCATTTGTAGAGACGACAGCTGCTCTCGTATGGAGAAACCTCCAGGTTGTGTCATGTTCCCGTGATGCCATGGCAGCGTGGCAATTAAAAAATAAAAAGGAAGTTCCAACCAGGTTAACTTTATGCTCATCTCAAAGCTGCTCCTACTATTGTCAGCAATGAGATACATTCTTGAAAACATTCTACAATACGTTTATGTTTCTCTGTTTGGTTATGCATGTGATTTTATAAATATATTGCACAATGTTTTCAAGATCTCTACATGGGGCTCCCCTTGGGGTGCATCCGAGGACTACAGCTGGTCCAGAATGCGGCCGCGCGGGCTATCTTGGGAACGTCCAGGTATTCCCATGTAACACCGCTCCTGCGTGAGCTGCACTGGTTACCTGTGGTCTTTCGGGTGCGCTTCAAGGTGCTGATCACCATCTTTAAAGCGCTCCATGGCACGGGACCTAGCTACCTGCGAGACCGCATCCTACCCCATACATCCCTTCGGCCGATCCGCTCCCACAGAGAGGGACTTCTCCGGGTGCCGTCCACCAGGCAATGCCAGCGGGCGACGCCCAGGGGAAGGGCCTTCTCTGTGGTGGGCCCAACCCTCTGGAACGACCTTCCCCCCCTGACCTTAGAACAACCACGGACCTCCGCACCTTCCGCCAGAAATTAAAGACACTCTTGTTCCATCAGGCCGGCTTGTCCTAAGCTATTTACCTAGCCTACAGTCTGTACCATAAATTGTTTTAATTGGGTTTTAGATGGGGTCATGTTTTAACATTTTTAAATTTTAGCACAGGGATAATTTATTTAATTTGGTATTAATTATTTATATTTGTGATATTGTGTGTTTTAATTTCCTGTGCACCGCCCCGGGTCCCTTTGGGGAGAGGGTGCGGTTATATAAATCCAACAAATAAATAAAATAAATAAATAAATAAATAAGAATATATCTCAGGTCAAAAGTGTCAAAAGTATTTCAGACAGAATAGAGCTGAATAGCAGAGTTGGAATTCAATTCAATTTTCAATTTATTAAATTTATAAACCGCCCCACTCTCCCCAAGGAAGGGACCTTGGAGGTCTTTATAAACCGCCCCACTCTCTCCAAGGAAGAGGAGGTCTTCTTGGAGGTCTTCTAGTCCAACCCTCTGCTCTGGCAGGAAGCCCTATACCATGTCAGACAAATGGTTGTCCAATCTCTTCTTTAAAATCCTCCACAACTTCTGGAGTTACATCATTTCACTGATTAATTGTTCTCACTGTCAGGAAATTTCTCCTTAGTTCTAAATTGCTTCTCTCCTTGATTAGTTTCCATCCATTGCTTCCTGTCCTGCTTTCAGATGCTTTGGAGAATAGATTGACACCCTCTTCTTTGTGGTGGCCCCTTAGATATTGTAAGACTGCTATCATGTCACTCGTAGACCTTCTTTTCATTAAACTAGTCATACCCAGATCCAGCAACTATTCTTTATGAGTTTGCCTCCAGTCCCTAATCGTCTTTTTAACCAACACTTTCTGGAGGCAAGTCATTCTACTGATTAATGTTTTTAATCGTCAGGAAATTTCTTCTTAGTTCTAGGTTGGATCCAGTGGTGGGTTTCAAATTTTTTTAGAACCTCTTCTGTAGGTGTGGCCTGCTTTGTGGGAGTGGCTTGCCGGCCATGTGATCGGGCGGGAGTGGCTTGGCAGTCGTGTGACTGGTGGACATGGCCAACTTGTAAAATGTGGTGAAACTCACTTAACAACGCTCTTGCTTAGCAACCAAAATGTTGGCTCAGGAACTCTGGCATTTGAAGCACGCAAGTCTTAAAGCTGTCCAGTTACAAGACCCTTGCACCCCTAACCCTTTAGGAAAAAATACCACAGGGGTGTTCAAACTTGTCAGCTTTAAGACTTGTGGACTTCAACTCCCAGAATTCCTCCTTTCGCTCTTCATCTTGATGAAGGGCGGACGGGCAGGGGGAGGGAGCTGGAACCGGTTCTAAACGGCACTGTAGATTTGTGGAACCTCTTCTATAGAAGAGGCTAGAACTGGCAGGAAGCCACCACTGGTTGGATCTCTCCTTGTTTAGTTTCCATCCACTGCTTCTTGTCCTGACTTCAGAATGCTTAGGAAGACGTTTATATTTCTAACCCATCTTGGACTTTGCAATGGGATAAATACTATCATCAAGTAAGGTCTAGCATTCAGCTTTTCAGAATTAGAAAATGATTAGGGTCAATTAAGTCACTTTTTCTTTGTAAAAACTATTAGAGTAGCCTTCATCTTCTTCTTCCTTTATATGAATTGTCGAAGGAGATTTCCATTTTAAATTGGCTCCTCTTGAACAGTATTGGCTTCTGAAAAGTCCAGGTGCCTTGAATGTCACATAATCAGCTGGCATTCAAGGAGATGGTATTTAGAAGGGAACCATGAAAACCATTGGTTTCCATGTCATTTATGGGTTTAAAAAAGGGGGAGAAAAAAGAAAAAGAGCAAAATGAAGTAGCAACTAAAGATGCTTTGGTTCACCTATATAACAATCATAAATTAGCCCCCTGAAGTAATCTGACCATTTCTTTCATGATCACCATGTTTGAAAGTCATCACTTCACAAAGAATTGGACTAGGATACAAATAGATAGATAGATATTCGGAGCTGACGTCTTTCTATAAATCTTGGGGGGGGGGGGGGAGTGCTGGCTTTGTTGCTGTGAGTGGGTTGATAGGCTGTGTAGTTGTATCATGATTGATAGATAGGTGCTGATTGGTGCTGGCTGTGTGTTCGTTGTTCTTTTGTATTGTAATGGCCTGGGTGGTAGGTGGGGCTCATTTGTTGGCTAGTGCTGGTTTCCAGATGTCTGGTAGGAGGGAGGTATCGTCACATTTGTTCATGTTGCCATCCCACTCACAGCAACAAAGCCAGCACTCCCCCCCACCCCACCCCCACCAAGATTTATTAAAAGACGGCAGCTTCGAAGCTGAAAATGCCAGCCTGAAGATGGGAAGTGAGATCTTGCTGAAACGTTGCAAAGACAATCTCATTCTTACATGGGAAAACACCCGAATACAACATGACCAGCATACCTACACCTTGAAAATCTACGAATATGTGTGTGTGTGTGTGTGTGCGTGTGTGCGTGTGTATTAGGTTTTGAGCTGATAAATAAATAAACCAGGGAAACTAGGATAGATCTATTTCGAGCTATTTAGCTCTCATCAGCTAGCCATACCCTTACTGGGATTCGAACCAGGGAAGTATTACATGTGAGACAGTTGTAATTGCCACTAGACCACTGGTTCTATCCTGATCAGCTGAGACAGGGGAAATAAGTATATGCTTGTGTCACAACACCCTGGTAAGCCCCAATTAAGGGAGGAGGGCATACTGCTTTCCTTTTCTGTCTTTCGGCTCATCATCAGAGACCATTGAGACAGAAAGCTATTAGTTTCGTTGTGTCTTTTTGTTGACATGTGTTTTAGGTTTTGAGCTGCTAAATAAATAAACAAGGGAGACTAGGATAGATCTATTTCGAGAGATCCATGCTTCCTCCCTTAATTGGGTCTTACCAGGGTGTTGTGACACAAGCATATGCTTATTCCCCTGTCTCAGCTGATCAGGATAGAACCAGTGGTCTAGTGGCAATTACAACTGCCTCACATGTAATACTTCCCTGGTTCGAATCCCAGTAAGGGTATGCCTAGCTGATGAGAGCTAAATAGCTCGAAATAGATCTATCCTAGTCTCCCTTGTTTATTTATTTATCAGCTCAAAACCTAACATACATACATACATACATATATGCATTTGTGCTCGGTTCAGCTTTCTTTTCCCTGTTTTTTGATGAAAATTTCCCTGTGTATGGAACGCATTAATAACCCATTCCTATCTCCTGCCTATTGGAGAACCAACACCTGCATTCTAAATGTGCAAATGAGTGGTTACATTTTCTGCTCAGAAATAATTTCAAGGCTAAGATCCATAGCAAAATTTTTAAATGTCAACAAAGAGAAGCGAGCAGATTCTAGGAGGAGGTACAATTTTAGATTCTGCACGGCTACAGATTTTTTTATTTTATTTATTGATATTGAAATGGTCATAAGTGTGAAAAATGGTCGTAAGTCACTTTTTCTTTGCTATTGTAACTTTGAACGGTCACTAAACCAACTATTGAGCCACGGTGGTGCAGTGGTTGGAGTACAGTACTTCAGGCTACTTCTGCTGATCACCAGCTGCCAGCAGTTTGGCAGTTCGAATCTCACCAGGCTCAAGGTTGACTCAGCCTTCCATCCTTCCAAGGTCGGTAAAATGAGGACCCAGATTGTTGGGGGCAAGAGGCTGACTCTGTCAACCGCTTAGAGAGGGCTGTAAAGCACTGTGAAGCGGTATTTAAGTCTAAGTGCTATTGCTATTGCCATTGTAAATCGAGGACTCTAGTACAAGTGGCTTCCACTTAAATATTACATCAACACCAGTGGTGGGATTCAGCCAGTTCATATCTATTCAGGAGAACCAATTGTTAACTTTCTAAGCAGTTTGGAGAACCGGTTGTTGAAATAAATCTTCTTTTGTTTTTTCCCACTTTCCAGGGCTAATCCTGTAAGGAAGGCAAGAAGGAAAAATTCTGGTGTTGTTTCTAGCCTCATCTTTCTTGCCCTGCTTTCAGAAACTGAATCTCCCATTAACCCTTATGACATTGTCACAGCTAAGGCGAAGCGCCCATCGACCTGAGTGACATTGAGTTGCCCACGCCCACCCAGTCACATGACCACTGAGCTCCGCCTACCTAGCTGGTCCTTAGGTCAGAAAACCGGTTGTTAAATTATTTGAATCCCACCACTGATCAACACCCTAATCCTAACTTTAACTGTATCCCATCATACACAGTTTTATTTTCCAAAAACATGGTGTTCTCTCAATATCAGCACAATGACTGAGTTTACTTTGTGTAACAGTACGACCAACCTTGGCGATTCTGAAAGGAAGGCCTTTGCAATTCACAGAGTTCAAAAATCACACCACGTATCAAAGGAACTCTTGAATCAAAGTGATTTCATGTTTGAGAATCACAAAGAAACTAATTATCTGGAGACTAAAGGGGACTGGATTATCTGGAGACTAAGGGAACTGGAGACTAAAACATATGAAGAATGGTTGCAGGAGCTGGGTATGTCTAGTTTGATGAAGAGAAGGACCAGGGGAGACATGATAGCAGTGTTCCGATATCTCAGAGGGTGCCACAAAGAAGAGGGAGTCAAACTATTCTCCAAGGCACCTGGGGGCAGGACAAGAAGCAATGGGTGGAAACTAATCAAGGAGAGAAGCAACTTAGAACTAAGGAGAAATTTCCTGACAGTTAGAACAATTAACCTCTGGAACAGCTTGCCTCCAGAAGTTGTGAATGCCCCAACCATGGAAGTCTTTAAGAAGATGTTAGATAGCCATTTGTCTGAAATGGTATAAGGTTCCTGCCCACGCAGGGGGTTGGACTCTTCTTTGTGGCACCCTCTGAGATATCGGAACACTGCTATCATGTCTCCCCTGGTCCTTCTCTTCATCAAGCTAGACATACCCAGCTCCTGCAGCCGTTCTTCATATGTCTTAGTCTCCAGTCCCCTAATCATCTTGGTTGTTCCTTAACCTCTTTCCTTCTTTTTCCTTCCTGGCTCTCTTCCCATCTTTGTCTTTCCTCTTTCCCTTCCTCCTTTCCTCTCCCTTCTTGCATGCTCAAATGCAAAAGAGGAAACATTTCTCCTTTGGTTTGGTTTGAGTTTGTTTTGCTAGCCCCCTGCCAGTGAAAAAGGGGCCGATGCGCAGCCTCCCCGGGCCCCGTTTTCAGCTGCGATCGCCTCCGGCAGTCCTCTACCAGTGAAAACAGCACTCCTGGGTGCCATTTTTGTTGGTAGAGGCATCGCAGGCCGTTCCTTTGTGGTTTCCAGGCCAGCCCCTCAGGCCAGATCCCAGCACCCCTGCGAGCCGGAGCCGGCCCTTGGGCCTTGAGTTTGACACCCTTGCACTAAGAGTTGCCGCAGCATATTCCGTATCAACCAACTGCCCGTGGCTGGGTTGTCTGGAAGAGATTGAAATTGGGGTACTCCCGTCTAGAGATCCAAGGTTAAAAGAAAACCCCTAACTTACACACACACACACACACACACACACACACACACACACACACACACCAAGTTCTCTGTCTTCTTTGCACGCACTCCCTTTGCACTTACCAAAGGTTTGGCTTCATCTTCGTCTTTGAAATAATATAGCTGCTCCCCTTTGAGTACGAACCAGCGAGTATGCCAAGTCTTCACGAAACCTCCTTGCTTCCTCAGCCACCCACACTTAATGGCAACGTGCCGTGCTGGGCTCAGCAGGGAGCTTTCTGCAGAACCGTTGTGTTCTTCCATAATGAAGTCAGCAGCCTCTCCTGGTCAGAGAAGAAGAAGAAGGTGTGGGGAAGGAGTGGCGTTAGTTCAACTTGCAAAGAGTAGCCCAGTCCCTTTTGATTGGCATAGAGAAACAGCAAACAACCCCCCAAACTATTCAGCTATGGATTGTTTTACTCTGAGAAAATACATTTGTTGTTGTTGTTTTAACCATTTAGTCATGTCCGACTCTTGGCGACTTTATGGACAAGTGGTCACCGTGCTACCCTGTCCAGCACAGATTCAGTTGTTGGATGGTCACCTTTGGAACGGAACGAAACAGAACAGAACAGAACAGAACAGAACAGAATAGAATTCTAGTAAAAAAGATTTCCGAAGATTGGCTGTGCTGCATGATGGTAGGAACATTTTTTAAAACTTTTTTTTAGCATTTGGGGTCCGTTTTTGCTCCCAGGAGGCTTCCCTGATGCTTGCTAGGCCAAAAACGAGGGGGGGGGGGCTGCGAAAGAAAGAAAGAAAGAAAGAAAGAAAGAAAGAAAGGAAGAAAGAAAGAAAGAAAGAAAGGGAAGGACAAAAGGAAGGAAGGGAGAGAGGGAGGGAAGGAAGGAAGGAAGAAAGAAAGAAAGAAAGAAAGAAAGAAAGAAAGAAAGAAAGAAAGAAAGAAAGAAAGAAAGAAAGAAAGAAAGAAAGAAAGAAAGAAAGAAAGAAAGAAAGAAAAGAGAGGGAGGAAGAACCACAAACCTGGCACTAGACGCAGCTTCAGAGGATACCTTGAAAGAGCACAGCAATCCAGGACTGGAAGGTACTTGGAGGTCATCTAGTCCAACCCCTGCTCCAGCAGGACATTGTTAAAGTGAGTTTCTGTCTTTTGACCCCCCCCAGCCCAGTCATATGACTACATACCACACCTACCCAGTCACATGACATCTCCCCTCAAGTCACGCCCACAGCACCGGTAGGAAAAAAAAATAGATTTCACCACTGGGTATCATGATTTCTATTTACTCTTTATTTATATAGCTGGCCAACTCACACACCAACTCCGGGTGGGGTACAACATTAGCAATCCACAGTTAGAAATTCACAATTTAACCCCCACTCCACCACCTAACCCCCATGGTAGTGACAACAGAATCAGACAAAAACATATATTTTTTTGCTTTGGGTGGGGTTCCCAAGCCCGTTGATGTAACCATATCTTCAAGACCTTATGGAAAACCAATGAGTTGGAGGTCAATCATATATTTAAGAGAACGATGTTTGAAAGGGAAGGAGCCACCACAGAGAAGGCCCTTTTCCTAGCCCCCCAAATTTGTACTTCCTTGATAGTTGGATCCACAACATACCCTGCCTTCCTGCTTTGCTGGGCCAGATAGATAATATTGTTGTTATTATGCTATAATGTTGGGAACAAAACATTTCAAAACTTCCTGTGTCATATCTACTAGCCTGAGTAAAAGCAACCTATTCTTTTGATGTACCTCAAAGGAGTATGGGCAGTTTAGGTTTGAATGTGGCACAGCAAAGTTCCAAAAACTTTGTAATTATTTCTTTCGGCAGATAAGGAATGAAATCATTTTTTTCCAATAAAACTGGCTAAGGTATTGTTTGAAACCAGAATATTCATATACTGTACATATGCTAACTTATATCCTAATATCCCTCTTCACCGTAAATATTAATCCAACTTAAATCCCAGAATTAAGTATATTGCATGGTAAGAGTTGTTTCATATTTCAAATACTCTGAGAGCAAAGAAAATAAATTAAAGGATGCTATTTCAAATACAACAGATCTGTGCCTTGAACTCTACTGGCTAAAGCCGATATGACTTGTGGCAGAGGTTTGAGAAAGAAACCGGAGCTTGTAAATAGAGGCACATTATTGCATTCACTTTAACTTATGTATTAACTCCTTATTTTAATGAAAAAAGGCAAATTCCGGTCATTTAAAATATATTGGGTTGAATCCAGATTACGCTGACCATATAAATATTCTACTGAAATCAGTGGAATTAAATGGAACAAGCACAGGCTGGATCCAACCTGTTAAAAAAATATAAAACAAGCTATTGAAGCAAAATCAATAAGACAAAACACTTAGAACAGGGATGTCCAAACTTGGGAACTTTAAGACTCGTGGACTTCAACTCTCAGAATTCCCCAGCCAGCATAGCTCCCTGACTTAGAAAGAAACAGTAGATCCAAATGTAATGAATTCAAACATCAGAGATAAGCAGAAAAACAAAAGTACAGAAAAACAGAGCAATCCAGTGGTGGGATTCAAATTTTTTTACTACCGGTTGTGTGGGTATGGCTTGGTGGGCATGGCAGGGGAAGGATACAAAGGTGATTTTACTCCCATACATGCGCAGTTCAATGTAAATTGTTCTTCATGCATATGCAGAACAATTTACAGTGAACTGCGCACGCACATGCACTGCTAAACAACATGCCAGCAACGGCAGCGGTGAGCGGGGAACCGGTTCTGGGGTGTGGCCAGCTACGGTCACTGCCAGTTCTGCGACCCAGGCCAAAAAAACACTACCAGTTCAGACGAATAGGGCCAAACTGGGAGCAACCCACCTCTGGAAGGATACTGCAAAACCCACATGCCCTGCTTTCCAGCTCTTCTCCTGTGCAGGGCAACAAAAGTAGACCCAGCTGATGAGCTGGGACTCAGGAGGCAGTGTATAGATTGGGGGCGGGGCCAGCCAGAGGTGGTATTTGCTGGTTCGTCGAACTATTCAAAATGTCCACTACCGGTTCTTCAGAACCTGTCAGAACTGGCTGAATACCACCTCTGCAGCAACCATAAGAGCTCTCTAGAAGAATAAGAAAGGCAGGGAGATTTTATCAGTGGTGGATTCCTACTGGTTCGGACCAGTTCCGCCAAACCAGTAGTGGTTTGGCGGCCTGGGTCACTAGAACTGGCAGCGACCCAGGTCTGCCATGTCCCTGAACTGGTTCTCCATCTTGTTTCTCAATTCTGCGCATGCACAGAACAATTTCTGATCAAGTGAACCGGCAGTTGTCGGAACCCCCTCCTGGGTTCTATGTCAGACAATTTCAAGCAATAGAACCTGAAACACAGCTTTGGAAGAAGACTTCAGAACACAAACTGGAAAGTAATCATTATCTATTTGAGTTAGGCTTGACCTCTAGATATTTTAGAATTCTAGATAAGAATTCTAGATAATTCTCATCACCCAGGGTTAGCATTCAGATGCAGGGGATGACATTGTTTAGTACAACTGCTAAAATATAGGAGATTCCCATTGCTGGGAACAGTGTGGCCCATCAAATGTTGGATTTAACTCCTCATCAGTATGGCGGGTATTGAAAGTTGATATCCAAGAACTTTGGAGAACTGAGAGCTTCCTATACAGTAATTTTCATTCAGACTCTCATTCTTATAACAGGATGGATGGAGATCAACCCTTATTCTCATAATGTCCATGGAATAGGGAATCTGTGATTTATCACTTTCCAGGAATACTATCCAGCAGGGCTGAGGGACAGAAAAACAAGAGGTTGTAGTTCATTAATGAATGAATGGAGAATAACAGATTTCTTGTCCCTGTTGAATCAAGTCTGTTTGTGAAAAAGGCAAAAAGAAGAGATGAGCCACATCACTTATGATCACAGTAACCCATTGTAGATGCCTTCCCGTCTCGTATCAAAGCTATCTTTTCTTTCTGCACATCCTAATTATTTTTGGTTTGCGAATGAAAGGGTTTAAATACATCCCAAGTTATTTCTTCTCACTTTAAAAAAAAAATGCAGCAGTGATACTTCAGGGCTTGTCCATAAAGGGGAAATTATATCACCATGGAAAGAAATCTATTTAATGAATGTTATTGGCCTTGGAGGGAAAACTCCATGGGTAGGATCAAAATAATGTTTCCAAACCACCAAGGACTTTGATGATTAGAACAATGTGGACTCAGTTCCTGTCAAAGTTATAGCAAAGTTTAAATCCAGACTCATTTGTCACATCAGCTTTTGAAAATCAAAGCTTACACTGTCTTTCCAAGTATTTCTTCTCTGTAGACATTGAAGAACAAGACTACACTCACAAAATTTTGAAAACGAAGCCAATACTCAAATTACAGACACTGCCTGTCTCTTGGGTCAGGCCATAATGTGATATTCTTTTTTTTTTTTGAACCTCCAAATTGGAAGCTACACAGAAGTGTGAGCAAAATCCATTCACAGTTCTGAAATCATATAAAGGCAATTCATAAGCTCGAGTAACATGCCTTTTTCATATGTATTTTGAATAAGGTGACAAGATTTTAACATTGGTAAAATGCGACACCATTGACCGGGTGGTGGGGGGAGCAGCGGCAGCGGAAGCGGAGCGAGCAACTGCAGTTGGGAACCCGAAGCTCGGCTGGGTTGACCGCACGCAGCCCGGTCGCCCCGCCCTTTCTGTGCAGCAGGTGGGAAGTGCCGAGAGGCATGTCCGCTAAAGGACGGGCAGCTGCTGCCCAACCCCGAGAGAGAAGGCGGTGGAATGTCCCACCCTCCCGGTTATCCTGGGGCAGGTCTGGGCTTGAGCACTGCACGCTGCGGTGGTGGGAAGAACCGGGTGCACGCTTGCATCAGGATAGGGGGGGAGGCGTCGCACGCCGGCTACCGTTGCATGCCGAGGAGAAAGCATGACTGGTGGGTTAGTGCAGGTTGGGAAAACGGGTAGTCGTATTGCAGAGAGAGTGAGAGGGAGCGCCCATTCGCATCGGAGTGGAGAAAAATGGGGAGGGGGAGGAAACCCACCTGCAGACCGCTGCCTGCTTCCCGTGTCTAAATAAGTTGTTACTAAGCCCTGCAAGGCTGTTATATCCTCTCCGTTTAAGGCAGCTTGCCTCCCCCTCCCAATGTCGAAGCGTGTGCGTGCATTCTGCCTTGCGAACCTGCTGGTCCGGGGAGAAGCGGGGGGGGGGAGATTTTTGATAAACTGCGGTGTCCGAAGCCGCCCTGGAGATGCATGTTTTGTGGGTGATAAACCTTAATCTCTTGATAAACCTTAATCTCTCTCTCTCATTCTTTCCAAAAATTGGGCCTTTTTAAAAACGCCACGGGACGCGGGACAAATTGTTAAAAATCGGGACTGTCCCGCCAAAAGCGGGACGTCTGGTCACCTTAATTTTGAAGCATGTCATAAATAGGTTTAAAAAAAGTCTCTTCTATGGTAACGCTACTAAACACAAACATAATTAAATTTATAAGACAAACTCATTTGAAAACTGAGAAGAAACCAACAAAAGGGTTTTATTTTTAATTGACAGTACTGAGAAGAAATTCCGCTGCATCAAAAAGAAAAATCCACTTCTATTCCATGCTGCTCAAGATAATAGGAGGAAAAAGAGGAAGAACATTAAAAAGACCCCAAAGTATATAGCATTTTTGATTTTATTTTAAAGAAGGCAGAAAACTCTGGCAATCAGGTTAACATTGATTAATGTAAACGTAATGCCATGTGAATCATAATTCAAAGAGGACATAAAGCCAGGAACCTTCAGCATCTGGGTCTCTTTTTCTTCTTCACCCAACATCTGGAAGCATCTGATCCCCCTTTTTCTGCTCAGGACCTCAAGCAATGTGATCCTGTCCACCCTTAAACCATCTTTCCAAGCAGCCTCCATGTTTCCAGGGTCTTTCCCCCCACTTGGAACTGAACCCAGAAGGACGTTTCTTCCAACACTTCTGAGGTCAGTAAAATGAGGACCCAGTTTGTTGGGGCCAATAGGCTGACTCTGTAAATCACTCAAAGTGTTGTACTACCCTCTGGAGCAGTACGTAAATTCAAGTGCTTGTGGTAGTGCTATTAAGTCCTCAATGGAACTGCATCTGTCCTCAATGGAACTGCATCTACATGGAAGGAAGTATGCAGTGGAGTCCCCCAAGGCTCTGTTCTAGGCCCAGTACTCTTCAACATCTTCATCAATGATTTGGATGAGGGGATAAATGGGGAACTCATCAAATTTGCAGACGACACCAAGCTGGCAGGAATAGCCAACACTCCAGAAGATAGGCTTAAGATACAGAAGGATCTTGACAAACTTGAACATTGGGCACTATCTAATAAAATGAAATTCAATTGTGAAAAAAGTAAGGTCCTACATATAGGCAAGAAAAACCAAATGCACAAGTACAGTATAGGTGGTACCTTGCTCAATAGTAGCAACTGTGAGAGGGATCTTGGAATCCTAGTGGACAACCATTTAAATATGAGCCAGCAGTGTGCAGCAGCTGCCAAAAAAGCCAACACAGTTCTAGGCTGCATAAACAGAGGGATAGAATCTAGATCACGTGAAGTGTTAATGCCACTGTATGGTGCCTTGGTAAGGCCACACTTGGAATACTGCATACAGTTTTGGTCGCCACGATGTAGAAAAGACGTGGAGACTCTGGAAAGAGTGCAGAGAAGGGCAACCAAGATGATTAGGGGACTGGAGACTAAGACATATGAAGAACGGCTGCAGGAGCTGGGTATGTCTAGCTTGATGAAGAGAAGGACCAGGGGAGACATGATAGCAGTGTTCCGATATCTCAGAGGGTGCCACACGAAGAGGGAATCAAACTATTCTCCAAGGCACCTGGGGGCAGGACAAGAAGCAACGGGTGGAAACTAATCAAGGAGAGAAGCAACTTAGAACTAAGGAGAAATTTCCTGACAGTAAGAACAATTAACCTCTGGAACAGCTTGTGTCCAGAAGTTGTGAATGCCCCAACCCTGGAAGTCTTTAAGAAGATGTTAGATAGCCATTTGTCTGAAATGGTATAAGGTTCCTGCCCACGCAGGGGGTTGGACTAGAAGACCTACAAGGTCCCTTCCAACTCTGCTATTGTATTGTATTGTATTGTAAGGCAGAAATGCAGTTTTAAAGGGATAGTTTTATAAATAAAGATGTCACCGGAATCAGAGTTTTGCACTGTATGAGGTCATCTTTATTAGCAGCCAACTAATAAACACCTAACACAATCAAATTGTGACGCATCAATAGAAGTTGTCGTGGACATATTGGTGGCACTGAAATGCTTCTTTTTTATTTTAACTATATTAACAGTTTCCAGTCTAAAACTATTCCGTGTGTTTACGCAGTAGAATAAGTGAGGTTCCGATGTTGTGTTTGGCATGTGTGTCTGAGAGAGTGAGACTGTAGATGTGCAGGCGGGTATGTTACAGGTCTTCACACCCATGCAGTTTTTAGATACAAATAAAAACACTCGGCACACTTCTGCGAAATAGCACCATGGCGTCGCTGCTTGTTTCCTTAATAGAAATAATTAGCTGAAAACTAAGAGCGAAGCAGCTGCGATTGCTATAAATGTCAGAGACAGTTTAGCGAGACTTTCGTTGCTATCCATGAAATATGCTGATCTTCCGTTAAAATCTGCAAGTTTTTTTAATCAAGGCGGATAACATTGCTACAGCCGATAGTCAACAGCGCCACAGCATCTGTTGATCCTGATTTCCACTCCCGTCAGTCCACATTTTTGGGAGTCTGCCCAAGCCTTCAAACGCAAAATACGGTCCGTTCTTGGCCCGAGGCCAGCTAGTAAGTGCCATTGCTTTGCCACTGGCATTTCAGCGCTCATTCACTGGAAAATATGATCGCTGCCTTTTCTGGAAATCACAGGCCGTAGCAGCACCCCGTGCAACACAAAAGCCTTTCTCTGTTCTTGAAAAGACGGGGAAAACAAATGTCGGTTATGTCACTTCGCATAACAGAGGGAAGGCAACAGCCTGCCTTTGATTTTATGTGAAATCCATTCAGGGATTCATAGCACCTTGAAGTCTGACAATAGCCTTATGGAGACTCTTTCTTGCAACCTGCCTTTTTTTTCTTTGCACATTTTTGAAGTTTTTTATTTATTTTTCAGTTTCATAACATAAAATCACATGTGTACTATTACATAGCCAACATCGTATTGTGTTATTAAATGTTTACATCAATTCATCTTACCATCGACTCCCAAAAACCAATTATTGGCTCTTCTGCTCTCCACACACCATATCTGTACCTTATCCATCACTTTCTTCTCCCTCTCTCCTCCCCCTCCCTCCCTCCTTTCTTCCCTCTGTCTTCCTTCTCTTCTCTACTTCCCCTTCCTCTCTCCTTCTCCTCTCTCCCCTTTCCACTCCTCATTTCTCTCCTCCTCTTCCCCCCTCCTTCCCTCTCTCCTATCCCTCTCTTCTTCCTTTATCTCTCTCCTTTTCTTCCCACTCTTCATCTCATTTGCTTGGTGTATATCAGTTTCTGAGCAAGCTCCATTTTATGTTGATGGTATTTATAGTTCCTTTTCAATGTACATATTTAATTTTAAACATATATTCTCCTTCCCTTTTTTAAAAAGAAAAGTAGAACAAAAAGTATACATAGATAGCATTGTACTTTCTTTGTACTTTTTAATGTCTTTGAATCAGTTTTCACTCCTGGCAACCGACTGGACAAAGTCCCTGCAATTTTCTTCTGAAGACTTCTTTGGAAGTGGTTTGACACCGCATTGACTTGGTACCTAAAGCGAGACTAGAACTCACAGTCTCCTGGTTTCTAGACAGATGCTTTAACCATGTCCCCCCCAACTGGTTCTCCTTTCTTAATATATATATAAGACTCATTATATGAGTCTTTGCCAATCTGGTAAACAGTCTTCAAAGGTGAAGTTATGACTACAGATCTTACCTAGCTTGGAAAGCTGCCATGTAAATATTTTCCAAAGGAGGTGCTGTGCAAGGAAAGACTGGGCACAAAGTCTCTGAGATTCACGGACAGATCTTCACACTCCTGAAACCAATGAACGAACAAACGGAAGAACGAATTGTTTCCTGCAAAAGCCCACTGCCCTTTCGCTCCTCTTTTATTGCCTATGGGAGGGGCCATTCACTGTCCACCTGTGGCTTTACTCCCAAGTCGACCCTGATTTCTGAGCTGTTCTTTTCTTTTGGCAGCTCTGCGCATGCGCACATTGGGAACAGGCTCCAGCTGTTCCTCTGCCTCACTGCGGTCTAGCTCCATAGGCAGCTGAGAACTGCCAGACAGCCTTGGCCCCATCTCTGCCTCTGATGCAAAGCCCTCGTCAAAGCCTTCCCCAGCCTCTAGGACTGGCCCATGCTCCTCCCCAACCTCCTCACTGTCCGACTCTGCCGTCAGCTCCGCTGGGCTGCCGCCCACAACTTGGATATTATTCCTTCTATATCAGATCAGCAGTATCCCAACAAAGCAGGGAGCAATCAATGGGTTTGACCCGATGGATTCCAGCTGTGTGGAATAAATCTTTAGAAAAACCACCCTTAAGAAGCTCAATAAGGAATGAGCCGGCAGAGTAGCGAAAGGAATGCTGTCGGAAGACTTAAGAGTAAACAGGGCAATGCCCTAATAAAGCTTGACTCAGCCGATAACTCCACATGACCGACCTTTGCCTGGGCTCGGAAACGAAGCATAGTTGGCCTGGGTTCACACTTGGACAGACCACCAAGAAATCACAACGTTGTAGGCTGCAGTGGAAAGTTACAAGGGAAAAAAGCTCCCAGAAAAATAGGGTTAAAACAAAGCCATTTATGCTTAATTGTCAAGAAAACTACAAGGACCTGTCCACAATGTCCCTGCAGCGCTTGAAGGGACTTATAAGGAGCCTAATAGCAACTTTTCTAAGCAAGAAATATTCTTTAAAGGAGACTTCCATTTAGAGTAGGACCAGGCTAGAATCCCTGATAAATGTTTTTATACTATACTAGCCGTTCCTGGCCATGCATTGCTGTGGCCCAGTCTGGTTAAATGGCCAACCAATCTGTGTGTAGATCTACAACTGCACACACAAATACATACACACAACCACCGTATAACCCCCAAACTACCTCCCTCCTGTATTTCTCTCTCTCTCTACCTACCTGCCTACCTACCTACTACATTTCTCCCTCCCTCTCTCTATCCCTATAGCTGCCTACCTACCTACCGTATTTCTCCTTGAATCTTATGGACAGAGTACTGTGTTATCCTTTATGGCATAATACCTGTGGCCCACTGCTCTTTCTGTATCCATCTACCTACCTTTTTAACAATTTTTTACATTTCCGTTGCGTATACCTGTCACAGGTGCCATATCCACACAATCTATTTATATATATATATATTATTGGTGCTGTACTTAAAAGGAACATTGTGTGAAAATTTGGAAGTGATCGGTGCAGTACTTTCGGAGATTAGCGGTTTTGAACAAACTCATAGTTACATTTTTATTTATATAGATTTTCGTTACAATATGTTGCCCGATAAACGAAGCTCTCATCTTAAGGTTCTAAATACCCTGTTTCTCTGAAAATAAGACAGGGTCTTATTTTCTTTTGACCCCCCTAAATAAGCAGTTGGCCTTGTTTTTGGGGAGGTCTTATTATTTTTGAGGAGCAGGAGGTGGTGAGTGTGGTCACCTCATGGCTGCTGCTGTGTTGCAATATTTTTGGGGAGGTCTTATTTTCAGGGGAGGGCTTATTTTAGCACATGCGCTCAAAAGCCCGATTGGGCCTATTATCCAGGGAGGTCTTATTTTCAGGAAACAGTGTAGTTTTAAAACTAAATACATTTTAAATTATTAAATTAATATTATTAAAAATAATTAACCTCCAAATGACATTCTAATATTGAAAAAAAAGAGATTAAGGAGTAAGAAAGAAAGAAAACCACAACGGAATAAAGCAGTAACAATTCACTTCCTTAAACTTCTACAAAAAAATTCTCAATACTCTCACCAGAAATCCAGCTTGATTTGAAAACATCACTGAGCTTTTATTCTTACATGAGGAATGTGATCTGCACCTAAAGGATTCCACTTGGAGATCAATGATCTATAGACACATTGAGACTTCTCAAAAGTTTCTCTGCTTTTAGTAGCGTATACTTGCAATCCCAAATCTCGCTGTATAAAATCCAGCCTCATTGTTTATGTCACATTGGTAATGTTTCCACATCACTGTTCACAAGGAGAAGAAAATATCTGCAGCCTATAATTATGTTTTACACAAATCAGTTAAGTGTTACCAACTTTGTAGCAGAAGAAAGTTTAGCTAAAACAATATACCCACTTTAAAAAAACAACAGTGAACTTAAAAGCAGAAAGTTTCATTTTGTAACCTCTCGCTCCCTCAATTCAGTTAATATTTCAGAAGATTTCTTGAAACATGTGGAGAAAAAACCCTTTCATTTGTAATGAATGAAACCGTTATGTTGGCTGAACTTTAACATCTCAGCTCTGGTGGAAACCGAAAAACAATACTTTACAATCATGATAGAAGCGAGAACCATCTTGTTGTGCACAATTATGGGAACTCTGCATTATCGAGTCAGTGTTGACTCACACAAACAACATGGATACTGTAGTTCAGGGGTCTCCAATCTTTGCAACTTTAAATCTGAAGGACATCAGCTAACAGAATTCTCCAGCCAGCAAAGCTGGCTGGAGAATTCTGGGAGCTGAAGTCCTTCAGACTTAAAGTTGCAAAGGTTGGAGACCCCTGCTGTAGTTTTTCTCTGGAACTGTTCCTAATCTGGCCTTCATGTCTTCTAGAATATACCCATCACCACCATAACTGAATCCATCCATCTGGATGCTGATTGCTTTTTTCTTTCCTTTAGAAAGAAGAGAGAAAAATGCAGGCATATGCCTAGAACAGCAGGATGAGTGAAAGCAGAGCAACAAATGGAAGCCATGGTAGATATCCTCACCATGATTTATGTTAATCATTAGATACCCAGTTTCCCCGAAAACAAGACCTCCCTGGATAATAAGCCCAATCGGGCTTTTGAGCGCATTGTGCTAAAATAAGACTTCCCTTGAAAATAAGCCCTCCCCGAAAATATTGCAACACAGTAGCAGCCATGAGGTGACCACACTCGCCGCCTCCTGCACGTCAAAAATAATAATACCTCCCCAAAAATAAGACCAAGTTCTTATTTCGATGGGTCAAAAGAAAATAAGACCCTGTCTTATTTTCGGGGAAACACGGTCGGTAATATTTTTCCTGTCCTGTAATGGTCATCTGGATTTTCAAAAAACCCAGAATTGGTAGACTAAACAACATCCTCCTCCTCCTCCTCCTCCTCCTCCTCCTCCTCCTCCTCCTCATCATCATCATCATCATCATCATCATCAGCGTATGGTGTTGTTACAGTAGCCAGGAGGCCATAATGCTGTTTCAGAGTAGTAGGTTGGCTAACCAAGGTACCAGCCCTGTTGTGGGACACTCTTGCATGTTCCCAGAACTGTTAGGAATCTGACTGCTTGTACAGAGCACCAGCTCATCTCCCCACCCAAATGACACCTACCTATCTACTTGTTTCAGTGGTGGGTTCCTACTGGTTCCTACCGGTTCAGCCAAACCGGTAGTGGTTTGACAGCCTGGGTCGCTGGAACTGGCAGTGACCTAGGCCTGCCACACCCCCAAACTGGTTCTCTGGGCCTTGTTTTTTGCTTCTGCACATGTACATAACAATTTTTATTGCACCGTGTATGTGCATGCGGCGCGCACTTGAGCGAACCAGTAGTGGCTGCCAGAAACCACCCATGACTTACATAGTAAATGCTTTTGAAATGTTAGGTGGACAAAGGCTGAGTAACAGGAGCTCACTCTGCCACAGAGTGCCTGGGCTCGAACCGCTGAAGCTGAGAGCATCTCCAGCATCATTAAGCCACTGAGCCACTATGCCTCTTTGATCAAGCACTGATGATGCAAATCAGTAGTACAACTCCAAGAGATCATCAAGTTTCTACTCCTTCTTCTCCCCAAGAATGGATTGTCTGTCAAAGCCCCAGGAATGAGAGCAGTCTTCCTCAAATATATCCAGTAGTTTTTAGCTGGTTATTAATATCAGGATGGGGAAACATTAAGAAGTTTGCTACAGAGCTCAGATATTTCTCCTTATGCCCCTGAGTACACCTAAGCTTTCTTTCTTTCTTTCTTTCTTTCTTTCTTTCTTTCTTTCTTTCTTTCTTTCTTTCTTTCTTTCATTCATTCATTCATTCATTCAAGCATATGTGTGCTGGAAGGAGCAGTTCTGGTTTTCCATAAAGGAATCCTTTCCTTTTCCAAGACCAATTTAAACTGAAGATAAAATGAATGTTACGGAGCATCTGATGAAATAATACACACAGAACCCCGTCAGAAGGTTTACTGCTTCAGACCATCTGTGCAAGCAAAATAAATACTTAAAAAAAAAAATTAAAAGCTAAACAAGTGCTGTGCTTCATACATTTTCATCAGAGGCCAAGTGAAAATCTTCAACTGTCTTGACGTCCCGTAAGGATATATTTGCTGTTTCCATCCCACGAGCCAAATTTTCCCACAGTTTCTAACTTACCCTACCGATTCCCGAAGTCTATATGTTACACACCAGATTTCGTGTTCTTAATGTATGCCAATGGAATAAACATTGAGTTCTCCAACCTCTACATCCTCCAGATGTTGGCTAGAAATCATCAGAGGGGCTCTTTTAAAACATCTGGAGATGACAGTTCAAGATGTGCTGATTCAGTCAAATATACCAAAGTTTAAATTGGCCTTTCGAATTCTCAAACTTTTAAGATTGCCTGCCTTACTCTCAGGGCACTTGAGAATTTCTTGCAAAATGTTCTTGGAGCTACTTTTAACTGTTGATGAAGACATTAATGGTGGTTTCTGCTGTTTCTTGCTACATGTTTTTCCGTTCCCCTGAAGCCATCTCCCCTACCCATTTCTCCGAGTCTAAAAAGGACTCATGTAGAGACCTTCCTCATTACATTTTCTCTGAGAGTTTCGTTGAACTGTTGGACGTCAAGAAAACTGCAGGCCATTGGAACGAAGATTGAAAAAGACAGAACATTCATAGACAAATCCCTTGGTCACTTCACAGTTAGAAATCAATTATCAGAAAACTGTTTGTAGCTCAGGGTTGAACTGTGTGGTTCTTGGTCCTCTCTGAGCTTGGTTGTTTTCTTGCAGATGTTTCATTATTACACAACGTAATCAGTGCTTGAAGGGAAAGGGGCTTGCTATCAAGTCCCAACTGGCTTACTATGCCTAGGGGAGGGGGAAGTGGAGAGTGTGGCGGCCATGCGGTGGTATGCCAGGTGGCAGTCTGGGTGGTGACGAGGAGCTTAGCTGGGAAGGCGGTGGCTCCAACTGCAGCGGACAGAGTAGCGAGGAAGACAATGACGGCATCCTCACCCGCACAGCAGAGATGGTATTCAGCAGGTTCTGACCAGTAGCAGAAAACCTGAGTAGTTCAGAGAACCGGTAAATAGCACCTCTGGCTGGCCCCACCCCCATCTATTCTCTGCCTCCCAAGTTCCAGCTGATTGGCAGGAAATGGAGATTTTGCAGTATCCTTCCCCTGGAGTGGGGAGGGAATGGCGATTTTGCAGTATCCTTCCCCTGGAGTGGGGAGGGAATGGCGATTTTGCAGTATCCTTCCCCTGGAGTGAGGAGGGAATGGAGATTTTGCAGTATCCTTCCCCTGGAGTGGGGAGGGACTAGGGATTTTGCAGTATCCTTCCCCTGGTGTGGGGAGGGAATGGCGATTTTGCAGTATCCTTCCCCTGGAGTGGGCAGGGAATGGCGATTTTGCAGTATCCTTCCCCTGGAGTGAGGAGGGAATGGCGATTTTGCAGTATCCTTCCCCTGGGGTGGGGAGGGAATGGAGATTTTGCAGTATCCTTCCCCTGGAGTGAGGAGGGAATGGAGATTTTGCAGTATCCTTCCCCTGGAGTGGGGAGGGACTAGGGATTTTGCAGTATCCTTCCCCTGCCATACCCACCAACCCATGCCCACCAAGCCAAACCACGCCCACCAAGCCCCGCCCATAGAACCTGTAGTAAAAAAAAAGTTGAATTCCACCATTGCCGGACAGCTGCCTGGGGGTCTTCTGGGACCCAGCTGGCTGGTACCAGATGCAATGGAGTGCAGGGCAAAAGAGGTCTACGGAACATGAGATGGAGGCTGGTGTGGCCTAAACACTGGATGGTGGACTGCTAACATGGAACTTGATGCCAATTCCAGATGACGATTGTGTGGGTGGTCCTGCCTATATAGAGCGCTGGGAGGTGATAGCTCTCATCGCTGACTTGGCAACGGACTGCTACGTACTCATTTGTACTATGCCTCAGGCTTGAATAAAACTATATCCAATGATTTCAGAGCGTGTTTGCAAGGCCTGGGGATTTGGACAATTGAGATGTGCTCTCATTTGATATACAACTGACTTGCCCTCTCATTGCTGGTGGGAGTGATCTTGGTGGCACTCAGACAAACAAGCTAACATTAAACAACAGCCTAAAACAAGGAATTACCAAGTTCACTCCAAGAGATTTTATGACAGTAAGTTCTCCAATCGGAGGCAGTATGTAGGTGATCTTGGCCAATCTCAAAAAAGTTACGCAGAAGGTGAGCTGGAGGTGGGGCTGGGTGGGGCAAAGGGGGAGCTTAAAAGTATTAATAATGAAATTGGTGATTTAACTGGTCATATGTCTAGGATGGATTTCGAAAGAATGTCATATTTTTTAAGATTTCAGAATGTTCCTGAGGACAGTGGGGAAAATTTACAAGATTTAATGAGCACAATTTTAGCAGATTACCTACACAGTCCTAAGGAAGAATTAAGGGGTGACATTGATTTGATTTATAGAATAAATTCAGCATATGCCAGGATAAATGAAGTGCCTAGAGAGATACATATTAAATTTGTTAGAAGGTCGACAAGGGAAAGGATATTGAGGGCGCAGAGAGGCAACCCCCTAATTTATCAACAGAAAGAGATCACAATCTTGAAACAGGTCCCGAAGAAGATTAGAGAGATAAGAAGGAAGTATTCCTTCTTGTCCAAAAGATTATTTAAAAAGGGGGTCTGGTTTAAGTGGGTGATGCCGGAGGGAATGTTGGTGTTTTGGGAGGGGGGAAGAGTAAGAATTAAAACAATTGTAGAGGCGCAAGCCTTTCTTGAAAAACATTCCTCAATCCTTGAAGATGAAAATGGGGGAGCAGAGGCGGCCGCGGCTCCGCCCACTGGGGGCCAGGGAGAAGAAGATACAGTTGCCAAGAGACTTAGATCTCAAAAATGACTTTATTTTATTATATTACAATGTTGTTTGGATGTTTAAGCATGTTTGCTAGCACAGTTCTTTTATTATAACTTTATTTGCATCTCTGTCCACTTTGTAGTACGAATGTATAACTGAAATATCTATTTTGTGTATGAAGACTCAGATGGAGTCAATGACTTCGACGAGAAAGTTCTCAAGATGTCTTTTCACACCTTATCCTTACCTTATGTATGTAAAATTTATAAAACCCAATAAAACTTTTTTCATTAAAAAAAAAAAAAAGTTACGCAGAAGGGATTTTAGCAAGTCCATTCCATCAGGAACTCCAAGAATATAATCTAGCCTGGAAAAGAGAAGGAAAAATCCTAGAGGCAGGGACAGCCATTCATTTCTAAACTGCCACTAAGAAACCTTCATAGATAGAGGTATACGGACCTGCTGCTGTGGCCTAGAGGTGGATCTCTCGCCTCACAATCAGGAGGTTGTGAGTTCAATCCTAGGTAGAGGCAGATGTAGGGTCTCCTGCTTGGGCAGGGGGTTGGACTAGATGACCCTTCCAACTCTGTTAATCTGTTAAATATATCATGACGTCACACTAACCAACCTCAGAAGGAAACTTTGTTTAACATTTAATTCTTTTTTTTTAAAAAAAAGATGGAGGGATAGTTTCCCCTCTTAAGAGTTCCAACCTATTTTATAGTATTTTACTCCATATTGAGTAAAGATTCATGCAAAAGCTTGGTGTTGTGAAGGAGGCATTAAGTAATACATTCTTTCTTTTGCTCTTATACTTTCTCTCTCAACAATATGCTCAATAAACAACGAAAGCCTATCTCAACTACTTTTCACCGGACTCTGTCACATTATCAACTTCTAGTTCTTAAATGTTGATTCAGACCAGTGGTGGGATTCAGACATTTCTACTTTATTCCGTGCGGCCGGCCTGGTGTAGTTTTTAATCAATTTTAATCGATTTTATTTAGTGATTTTATTTGGTTTTAGAACAGGCCCCTAATTTAATTGATATTTTAATTGACATTTTAAAGTATTTTATATATTCATGTCTTTGTTGTTTTTATTATGCCTGTTCACCGCCCTCAGTCCGGCAAGGGAGAAGGGCGGTATACAAATTCAATAAACATAACATAAACATACTACCGGTTCTGTGGGCATGGCTTGGTGGGTATGGCAGGGCAAGGATAACAAAATAAGACCCAGACAATCAGCAGGAACTTGGGAGGCAGCGATAACATGCGGACAGAGCCAGCCAGAGGTGGTGTTTGCCAGTTCTCTGAACTACTCAAAATTTCCGCTACTGGTTCGGCAGAACCGATCAGAACCGGCTGAATACCACCTCTCATTCAGATGCCAAAGATGGTTAGGTTAGATGACAGCCAGAATCCCGAAAGGCTTCAATTTGTCATCTCTATTAAGTTAGCATTACACCTGTCCCTTGCCAACAATTTTAATCCATGCAGTTCATTCATCTCAGTTCAAGAGAAATTTCGTAGGCGATAGATCCTCTAAATGCAAATTCTCTGCTTTGATAGGTAGGAGACTCTAACCATTGACATAAAATAATTAAATGAACAAAACAGTGCGAAGAACATGTCTAATGTAAGCCTGCTTGCATTAGCAGCCGGGACTTTTATGTAACTAATAATTTACAGTGCAGAATCTCTGTGCATTCCAAGCACAGTAATTTGTCATCTTCATTCACATGTCTTGTTAGTATGGAAGAGCTGTATTAATATAACTCCAAATCGTTTTTTGGCTCGCTTCAGCCCATCACTGCTTGAGTCCTCACTTGGAAATTCTGCAGAATTAGTGTGGCTTGATGGAAAATAATTTCCATTCTGAGTTATTATTTAAGATAATTCAGCGAGAGTGATCTGAGATTTCTGGATTAGGTAGTTTGCATCGTAGTTTGATATTTGAATGCTATCCATCAAGAAAGATGGTGGCAGTTGCCTCTGGAGAGTGTGGCCTTCAGTTTAATGATCCAGCTTCAATGGGAAAAGGGACAACTGAAGGGCACCGTGCTTGTCAGCACCTCCCTTAATCAAATGTAGTTTTAAGGAGCTGTCGACAGGTGTGACATGAACACTGACATATGCCCCTTCCAAGAAAGATCAACGGGTAGCCTTCTGCAGTACTTGTGGACTGTGGCTCACAACAGAATCAGATTCAGCAGATGCCTCTTCGGCAATTAAACAGCAGAACAAATATAATTCTAAAAGAAAACAGGAATTTGCATCTGCCTTTGGATACATTTGCGGAGGCTAGAATGATACTAAAATATGCAAGGAGTGTGAAAATGCAATAGAAAACTGTGTCCCGATTGTCAAAATCGATCTGGGAGGTGCAGAATAAGTCCTTTCGTAATGCAAGCTGTGAAGTTTGAATAAATTGAGCCATTCCATTTTCCTCTTACTAGAGGAAGGATGGTAGGCAGGTAGGCAGGCAGGCAGGCAGGCAAGTAGGTAGGAAGAAAGGAAGGGAGCTCAAGGATGTATACAGGGGTGGGCTTCAAAAATTTCAGCAACGGGTTCCCTGCCTAGTTGCTGGGTGGGCATGATCATGTGGCCTAGTCAGCCTCCTGCACCATGGTGGGGGTGTTTGTTTTCACCTTGCCCAGGCTCTGGAGGCTTTCCTCGAGCCTCTGGAAGGGCAAAAACTGCCTCCTCTTGGTTCTGGAGTCCCTCTGCGATGCCCATTTCCGTTGGAGTCTTCCCGAGGCTCCACGTGGGCCCTGCACTTACCTCGCATCCAAAATGGATCATGTCAGAGGTGGGTTTCTACCTGTTTGGACCAGTTCAGCCGAGTAGGTAGTAACTCGGCCAGCCACGCCCCCGAACCGGTTATATCTTGTTCTATCTCATCTTGGTTTTTTTTGCTTCTGTGCAGGTTCAGAAGCCCACACACCTACGCATGTGCGCCTAAAGTGCATGCCTGAGCGAACCAGCAGAAGAAGCTGGAGTCCACTCCTGGACCGCGTGGAGACTCCTGGGAGGGGTGGGATGGGAAGAGCAGGGTGGGCAGGGCCAGCCAGGGGTGGGATTTGGAGGTTCTCTGAACTGGCCATAACATTAGCTACAGGTTCTCCCGAACCTGGGCGAACCTGTAGCAACCCACCCCTGGATGTATATAGATGAAGAATCTCAGCAAAATATCTTAGCAAGACCCGCTCTTTCCAGTTGCCCCAAAAACGTCTATGAAAAAACGGCTTTAACTAGGATATTTTCTAATCATACACAGAAGCCTTTTGTACAATAGACAAAATTCTTTATGTGAAAGAATGCTTAAGTCAGGGGTGTCCAAACTTGGGAACTTTAAGACTTGTGGACTTCAACTCCCAGAATTCCCCCGCCAGCATCCGTTTGGACACCCCTGGCTTAAGTGGTGCGTTTCGTTTTATCCCATATATATGTATTTCCCTTTGAATGTACAGTATGTGGGCCGACGAAGCGAGTACTTAGATGTGCAGAATTTAGATCTTGACAGCACAACGTAATATGCTTTGAAATAAATTCATAGCCAGAGCTGAAGAAGAAAAAGGTTTTCTTTGGTTTATTGACGTTTCTGTCATTTTTCTACCAGACGCTGGAAGCGCCGGGCGGCGGAGGGGGAGTGGGGGGAGAAAAACAATTAAAAAAAACATTTTCCGTGATCCCCGAGAGTCATTTTTATTATTATTTTTATTTTTCTCTTAAACCTAACCACCGATTCTGTCAAAGTTAAACCTCATTTCACAGGTAACAAAACCGAGAAATGTATGTTCTCCGGTAGAGCCCAACGCTGAAGACAAACCTGATCTCTAACGCGGAGGGGGGGGGGGGGAAATGAAGTTTTCTACAAGTTGTCATTTATTCAGCCTTTTCTCTAAAGCTTGTTCCAGGTTTTTAATGAGCCTCTGCTTGTACTGCCGCTGAGCTGAACATCGATCAGACTGTTTCAGAGATTTCCCTTCCGCTCGGTTGCTCTCCAAGAAAAAGCAGAATTTCTATGGGACGTTTCTCTGAAATGACCAATCCCAGCTCATACTTTCACTACACTGGGGCTAGATCACAGTAGATTTTTTTTTTAATGGAAGCCAAGCTCTTCCTTACTGCGGCAAGGAAGGTTGTAAAATGGGGCAAAACTCACTTAACAAATGTGTCACTGACAGAGGTGGGATTCAGCCGGTTCAGACCGATTCAGGTGAACTCGATGCTAATTTTACATCTGGTTCACCGAAGTTAGTTGCAAGGACTGGCTGGCCCCACCCTCCCTGCTCTGTCCCTCCCAGGAATTTCTATAATGCCTGTTTTGGATGCCAGGTAAGTGCAGGGCCTGCATGGAGGCTCTGGGAAGCCAAAAAAACAGACCTCCCAGAAGTCCCGTAAGTCCGCAAATGGGCCTGTTTGCTAACTGCAGTTCAAATCTCACTGGCTCAAGGTTGACTCAGCCTTCCATCCTTTCAAGGTGGGTAAAATGAGGACCCAGATTGTTGGGGGCAAAAGGCTGACTCTGTAAACCGCTTAGAGGGGGCTGTAAAAGCACTATGAAGCGGTATAGAAGTCTAAGTGCTATTGCTATTGCTCCCAGAAGTCTGGAAACAGATCTGTTTCTAGCCTCCAGAGTCCAGGGGACGTTTTGCCCCCACCCCCCCGAGGCTCAAAAAAAAGGCTCCGGAGCCTGGCAAGGGTGAAAATGTCTCCCCTCCCCCCCATGGTGCAGGAGGCTGAGTAGGCCATGCCTACCATGGCCGTGCCCAACCAGTACCCAGGCAGAGAACCGGTTGCTAAATTTTTCAATCCCACCCCCGTTCACTTAGCAACATCAATGTTGGGGTCAATTATGGTTGTAAATCAAGGACTTTGCTAATATTCCCCCCCAAAAAAGTTTATCCATTTTCCAAAATCTTTTTGGAGGACAAATGATGTGTCCACTGTGTACTACTGGTGCAGTGTTTAGACTGAAGTACTGCAGGCTAACTCTGCCAACTGCCAGGAGTTTGATCCTCACCGGTTCAGGATTGGCTCAGCCTTCTATCCTTCTCATCGTCTTCATTTAATAACCCCATAATCCCTTGTGGGGTGGAGTCTGGGCACCTGAATGGAGTTAGCAGAGTGTTTTAATGGCTGGGTGCCCTTCCTGTCGCCAATGTAGAGCTTTGTTCAGCATATAAACTCTCATCGTGCCCAGAGAGAGAAATATCTGCCTCTACCTAGGATTGAACTCACACCCTCCTAATTGTGAGGCGAGAGCTTCACCTCTAGGCCACCACACCGCTCCTAGCCTTCTATCTGTCTGAGGTCTGTAAAATGAGAACTCAGATAGCTGGTGGCAATATGCTTGCTCTGTAAACTCCTTAGAGCACGGATGTCAAACTCGCCACATCACGTTACCGTCACGTGATGTTTTTCCACTTCGCGGAGCTGGGGTGGGCGTGGCCTGCGCGTGACGCATCTGGCCCATGGGCCGCCAGTTTGACACCCCTGGTATAAGTCTAAGTGCTATTGCTATTTCACTGAATTTTAAGAAGTGATTTCCTTACGGTTTTATCCCACATTCTTTCTCTGGTCTGCAGTAGAATGAAATGCCATCATTTTCCTGCCTATAAATTCTTTTGAGTCTCTGGAAAGGGCAATTTCTTAAAGTTTCTTAAAATAGCAATAACAGCAAGCACTGCTGGGGTTTTTTTTTTAGTCATCCATCCTTTAAATAGGTATATGTACAGTATGAGTGATCCCAAAATTATAGCTTACTCAACTTCTCTAAGTCCTTTGTTCCCAGTATGCGCTATTTATAGTGGTGTTTATTTTGTATTTTTGGTTTTATACTGTTAGTCATCCAGCATCGCTACTGCACGATGGACAGT
The DNA here is from genome assembly GCA_039707465.1 of Rhabdophis nuchalis. Classification (NCBI taxonomy): domain Eukaryota; kingdom Metazoa; phylum Chordata; class Lepidosauria; order Squamata; family Natricidae; genus Rhabdophis; species Rhabdophis nuchalis. The sequence goes on along the minus strand of CM077648.1, from coordinate 14,047,874 downwards.
ATGAATGAATGAATGAATGAATGAATGAATGAATGAATGAATGAATGAATGTGTGAACATACACTTCCTTTTTTAATTCAGTAACGCCTGAAGGCATATGGATAAATCTTATTGGTTATCTTGTTTATATGGTCCTAGAACTCACTAGATAACGGGTCTGCAAAGTTGGCTCTTTTAAGACTGGTGGACTTCAACTCCCAGAATTCCCTAGCCAGCCTTGCTGGCTGAGGAATTCTGGGAGTTGAAGTCCACCAGTCTTAAAAGAGCCAACTTTGCAGACCCCTGCACTAGATTATTCTGGGTTTTGTTTGGTTGTATTTTATTTCTCCGTATGCTGTTTTATATCTCTTACCATAGCAATTTTAATCAACTGATATCAATAATAGATAGAACAGTAATGTCTTACTATTTATGTCTGTCTTTTTATGCAGGTTTTTTTTTTTGGATACATATCCCAATGGGGATATTGTAAGGCAATACAATTATGTTGTAATGCCCTACAGCATTTCTAGTTCTATTATTAAATATTAAATGTGGCATTCAATAGAATTATAGAGAAATCTGAATTCCTTCACGTGCATGGGACAACAAATCTCATAATCCCCTGATAATCTCCCAATAGTCAGGGATTATGAGAAGAGGTGATGAAAAATTCTATAGGCTTCCAGATTACCTACTCTGTATTAAATATTACACTGTTATACCTCTTTATATAGCAACTACATATTGAAACCATGCTTCTTGATTTTTCAATAAATTTTCCAAGCTTGTAACAATGAAGGAATGTCTACATGTTGAAAAGAGAAAGTTCTCACCGGGAACAAAGAAGCGCCATGTTTCCCCGCCTCTGGTGGTCAGGGGAACTAGTGAAAGTCATTTCTGTTGCTACAAAACTCAGATACAAAGTAACAACGGCTAATCCACATTTAGTAAGCTTCCAGTCTCAGTTATTCAGAATCGGATGTTACTTTCTCTCTCTCCCCAAGCCCGGGGGGCATTTTAAGATGCCGCTTGATCTCCAAGGTTTTTTTTTTCCAAACCCCCCCCCCTCCATTCTTCTTTCCTTAAAGGAACTGAATGCATCAAAATCTCAGAATCAACTCACAAACCACACAGCCTCGGTGCTTCCCGCAGCCCCGGATTTCAGCCCGCTTCTTCATTGTCTGTTGTTCCAGCGCTCCATTGGCAAAGGGGACTTTTCCCCCCATGTTTTGCTCCCCAACTCCTGGGACGAGGCGGGTGCGACCCCCCCCCCGACAACTGTCTGGATGGGGGTCTCCCGCAAGCCGTCCGTCCGGTTAGGGGGCTCTTTCGCAAAGCCCCCAAGCCCCTGAAGGTGCTGCTGGAGAGACAAGCGGCGGACGAGTCAAGGACCCGTCCGTTGCCTCCGGGAGCCGGAAGCGATCAAGAAACCATGCTTCTTGACTGAATTTATTCGTCATACTAAGATAAAGGTTGTGCACCATGCATTGCTAAATCAGTATTTGCTGAATAAACTATAATTGATTGGCTCACACAAGTAACTTAAATCATAGTGTACAAACTAATAGGATCTTAAGCAAAATTTCCTAAGCACAAATCCAGGGAATCACATCTGCTGCCCTGGCCTTTTGGAGATCAATTTCTTAAAGTTTATCATAATATCCCCCCCAAAAAAATTGTCATTGCTATTAATGAAGAAGAAGTATTGTTATAGACTTACGATGGACAGGTAGACTGAGAAAAAACAGTAGGCAGCTACAAAGATACCAGAGGAATCAATCCACAGCAGGAGCAAAAGAAGATGAAATTAAGGAGAAAAAATGTAACACTATCCAGGTGATCTGGGAGGAGGGATTTATAAAGTGGCATTCACTAAACCTTCTGGAAATGGACGCTGTCTGAATCAATCGAGACTGTACATCCCAGAATTCCTCAACCAAACTCCTTGGAATTCTGGGATTTGCAGTCCAAACACATGTGGAAAGTGATGCATTGAAGAAAGTTCTCAACCATGTTCATCCATAATTCAGTCTCAAATGGATTTACACTTATATACTACTTAAGAGTAAGGTTCTACATTTAGGCAACAAAAATGAAATGCACAGGGACAGTACAGGTGGTACCTTGCTCAATAGCAGTAACTGTGAAAGGGATCTTGGAGTCCTAGTGGACAACCTTTTAAATATGAGCCAGCAGTGTGCAGCAGCTGCCAAAAAAGCCAATACAGTTCTAGGCTTCATAAACAGAGGGATAGAATCTAGATCACGTGAAGTGTTAATGCCACTTTATAATGCCTTGGTAAGGCCACACTTGGAATACGGCATCCAGTTTTGCTCGCCACGATGTAGAAAAGATGTGGAGACTCTAGAAAGGGTGCAGAGAAGAGCAAAAAAGATGATTATGGAACTGGAGGCTAAAACATATGAGGAATGGTTGCAGGAACTGGGTACAGAGGCGTAGCGTGGGGGGTGCAGGGGGTGCCGGCCGCACCGGGCGCAACATCTGGGGGGGCGCGCTCGCACCGCGCACCCCGCCTGCCTCAGGCCGGCCTCCCGCCTCAGCCCCGTCCCGCCGCCGCCGCCGCCCCGACAAAGTTTTGACACTCGCGGAAAGGGAGGCGGAGGCGCCACGGAGCTTCCCCTCCTGCGGCGTTGAGGGAGCGCGGAGAGGCGGGAAAAGGCCAGGCGGCGCCGAACGGGGAAGCCTGGGCGGAGGCGGCGGAGAGAGCCCGGGTGGAAGTCGCTCGCTCCGGCGGCCGGAGGGGTCCCCTGCTCAGCCCACCCGGGGAGGGTCGAGTCCCGGCTAAAGGGTGGGAGCGCCTGAGACGCCGCTGGGAGAATGTCCCCTCCGGGTCGGCGGGACAGCAAGTTTGAAGGCAAAACGCAGCGACTGGGATCGGCGCGCCTGCAACTTCGTGCTCTCCGAAAAGCCTGCGTTCCCGGGAGCAGCGGAAACAGCAGCGGGCGCCACCGCCACCCTCCGGTGTCCAGCGTCGTCCTCGGTCGGGAGGCTCGCGGCCGTTTGCGCGTCTCTCCCGCGCTTCTCTTTCCGTCTCTCCCGGGACTGCGCTGCCCGCGCTGGGAGGAAGCCCGAGCCCGGCATGCGGCGTCCCCTCACACCATGAGAAACAGCGGCCGCAGAAGGAGCCGCGGCGTGCGCCAGAGAGCGTTTCCCCGGCCTTTGGCAAGAGGGGACGAGCCGCAGATTTAATTTATGTTAAGAGATATTAAAATTACATTTCCCAATGTAGAAACTTCTATTAGCCTCTATTATTCCATATGCAGCAGGAATGGATCCAGATGAAATTTAGTAATGTGGACTGGAAGATGAGTAAACTAATTAAAATGCACAATGCTTTGCAACCAAAAATTGATATTGATCATATCTATTTGCCTAGAGCTTATATGAGAAACAAACTATGGAGGAAGAAAAGAATGGTCTGGATGAGCCAAAAACTCTCATTGAAGAAGTCTATCAAGGAAGGCTCTTGAAAACAGGAAAGGTGAAAGCTGAATATAGAAAAGAGACCACTGAAAACTGATTTGTTAATTGGAAGAACAAGCCAATGTTTAGTCAATACTTGAAAGATATAGAAAGAAAAGCCAATAAAAACCAAACATGGAATTGTTTAAAACGAGAAGTGTTAAAGAAAGAAATTGAAGCTTTTATTAAAGTGGCTCAAGAAAACTTTTTGCTAATTAATTGCATGAAAATGAAAATTCATACTATGACGAACAACAGCAAATGTTGCCGTTGTAGTAAAAGAGATGAAACAATTGATTATTTGATGAATGACTACAGTAAAAATTTCACAAGCTGATTAAAAGCATCATCATGACAGAACTGTCAGAATTATTACTGGTGGTTTGGATTTAAAGGTACGAAAAATTACTGGGACCATCAAGTTGAGAAGGTTTTGGAAAATGAGCAGGTTAATACCTTGTGGGCCTTTAAGATTCAAGCATAACTGGTATCTTGTTCAAAAGATGCCTGATATAAGAATCACTGAAAACAAAGTCTGTTTAATTGTTGTTGCTCTACAGGGTGATACTAGGATTGAGGGAGGGAAATGGAAAAAATATCAAAATATATTTAAAGTATTTTCTTAATATCTGGAAATATTGAATTATCACACCTGAACATCGCAATTTTCAAAAAAAAGCTATCCTGCTTGGACTTATTTACATTCTTAGATGCTATCTTAATAATTTTTAGGTACTTTATTTGGACTTGAATTATTACATTTCTACCAGCCCTACATTGTGAATTTAACTGAACGTAAACCAGTGTGGTGGTCCGAGTGGCTGTCATCAGACTGGGTGCCATAACAAAAAATATTGGATGGCACTTAGAAAATATGCACATTGGCAACATTTCCATATGCCAATTACCAAAGGCCAAATTTTGTATCTGCACATATATGCTGATACGTTATGACATCCTACTTTGTTGGGAAGAACTTGATATGTGTGAAGGCCAACAGCAGTTAAAAAACTGGTAGCTGTGATTTCACACTTTTGTATATGTAATAGTAAAATACCACCAATCAATTGCAAAAGGCAGCTTTCCTTGGAACAGCTTACGTCTTGCGGTAATACCTTTAATACCATCAGAGAACAACTGGAAGCAATTGATCAGCTTCAGGCAGAAATTAAAAAACGTACTACGCAGATGAATACGCTGCACCAGCGATTTGCTTTTTTGCAAATCCAAACATTGTTGGATACTAAAAAAGATGATTTTATTAAGAAACAAATTCAGCACACGTGTGCTCAGTACACGGAATTGAATGCTGCATGAAATAACTCGACTTCGGCACCACATAATCTAGTGGAAGAGACTCGAGTGCTAAAATCCACGGGTTAGGGGGCGCAAATTACTTGCCTTGCTCCGGGTGCTGACAACCCACGCTACGCCACTGACTGGGTATGTCTAGTTTAATGAAAAGAAGCACTAGGGGAGACATGATAGCAGTCTTCCGATATCTCAGAGGCTGCCACAAGGAAGAGGGAGTCAAACTATTCTCCAGGGCACCTGAGGGCAGGAGAAGAAGCAATGGGTGGAAACTAATCAAGGAGAGAAGCAACTTAGAACTGAGGAGAAATTTCCTGACACTCAGAACAATGAATCAGTGGAACAGCTTGCCTCCAGAAGTTGTGAATGCCCAACACTGCAAGTCTTTAAGAAGATGTTGGATAGCCATTTGTCTGAAATGGTATAGGGCTTCCTGCCTAGGCAGGGAGTTGGACTAGATGACCTCCAAGGTCCCTTCCAACTCTGCTATTGTATTGTATTGTATTACTTTATGCAGTGAAATGGATTGATTTGTATGTGGAAAAATTGCCAAATGTTTTGTTCTTTCAGTTTATTATTCTTTCATTATTAAATTCACACGTGAAGGTCATATTTCTCCAATCCATACACAAATTCCTATTGGTTTCTTTACATGTTTTCCAAATACAGGTGCTTCGTATTTCAATGAATATCAAACCCTTTGATCTAGATCAAAAAGACCTAATTTAGAAGATAATCTACCTCAGATTTCTGACCAAGCAGTTTCATGTGTATATGTATATCAGAGGTGGTATTCAACAGGTTCTGACCAGTTCTGGAGAACGGGCAGCGAAAATTTTGTGCAGTTTGCTTTTATGAGAGATTGTTTGGTTGACTCTCCCACAAGATTTTCTTTTCCACTTCCCATTATTTCTCTCTTAATTTTTGGCTAGTTTCTTTTTTGGGATACCATTTTCCTTTTTTTCTCTCTATTCTTTCTGTGCCTCTATAAGTCTTAAAATTGAAGACTATTTTGTGGGCATCTGTTTGACTCAAGTCAAGAGAGAGAAAACTCTGTCCAGATAGGATGGAAAGGACAAACTGTCCATTGTCCTACTTTTGTCACAGGTATAAGAAGCTTGTTCATCGTAGGAGGAATTGTACAATATACGGAAGTGATTTTGTGGAGGAGCGATTGCAGGTGACAATGGAGTTCATTTCAAGGGTTCTTTTCACAGGTGGTATTCAGCAGGTTCTGACCGGTTCTAGAGAACTGGTAGTGGAAATTTTGAGTAGTCCAGAGAACCAATAAGTACGACCTCTGACTGGCCCTGGCCCCATCTATTCTCTGCCTCCTGAGTCCCAGCTGATCAGAAGGAAATAAGGATTTTGCAGTAACCTTCCCCTGGAGTGGGGAGGGAATGGAGATTTTGCAGTAACCTTCCCGTGGAGTGGGGAGGGAATGGCGATTTTACAATATCCCTCCCCTGCCACGCCCATCATGCTACGTCCACCAAGCCACACCCACCAAGGCATGCCCACCAAACCATACCCACTAAGCCATGCCCACAAAGCCACACCACACCCACCAAGCCACACCCACAGAGCCAATAGTAAAAAATGTTGGATCCCACCACCAATGTATATATAAGAGAGAGACATGGCCAAGTTCTTATAGTGTGTTGAGTCATGGTTTGTTTACCACTTAATTGCAGAATGACCCAACAATTAGCTTGATTCACAACACGTGCCAAACTACAAACAGCTGACAGAATATCTAGCTTCACAGATTACCCTAATGCAAAAAACCTCACATTACCACTTAATTAAATGTGTGAACCCAAATAGAAGAATTATAGAAATCAACTTCCAAACTGGAAGAACCTACCAAAACAGGAATTAAACACCTCAGATGCTGTTCTGTTGTTGCGTCCTGAAAGATAGTGTGTGTTCAAGTTGGGTCCACAAGTATGACAAAAGACTTAAAAGGCATCAGTGTGTCACAACTTGCTCATCTCTGTCCCTTTTGTGAACTTTGGGCGAATGCAGAACTGAAACTGTTTTAAATATTCTGCTTCTTCCAGAAATGACTGATCCGCTGAAACAACTTACATTCCTCTACATTAGCCATGAATAGAAGATTGGATTTGTAATTCTCCAAGTGACATATGGATATGGAGCTATGCCATTCCTAAGTGTGAAAAAAATCCACAGATTTTTGATGTGTCTAAACAGAAAGAAAATGGAATAAACAATTAAAAATGGTGCCTGGTGAATTTAATATTTAGTCAATGTTTTTCACTTAGCTGGAAACTGCAGATCCTCTTTCATTTACCCTAATTCTGTATTTTTTTTCTGGGGAAAAAAGTAAAGTGATCATTTCCTGTGACTAATCTGTGTTCAAAGAGAACTACTAAATATATCCATCTGACTGGGGGGGAAACCCGATCACTTTGAGTATCAAGGAACCAGATCTAGTTTCCCATCTGTAAGTAAAAGCACATTTTTATCAAGGAAAAAAAAAGCTTTGAAAAGAAAGAGTTATGGAGCTGGACTGAGTTCAGGTTTCAGTCAAACTTCCTTTCCAAAACAACATTACAAAAGAATTATAAAAAGCATCCCCCAACAGTTCCTCATTAACAACTTATTTTATATCTATATATTTAGCGGTCCCATATTGACTAGGTCAAATTGTGTTTTCCCCCCAAAGGTTACATACTCAGCAGATGGCAAAAGTAAAAAATAAAAAAGTGGAACGCAATATGTATTTGAGTCATAAATTTAAACTACCTGATTAACGGTTGCATCATTTTTTCCTTATGTTCTTTACATATTGGTCTATTACTGATTTTTTGACTATGAAAAAGGAGCTGTTAACATACTTATATTTGGAACCAAAAACTTTAAGTAGAGTCTATCGTAACCAGTAGGTCTGTTCCATATTTGCTTGTGCCCATGGAATTGAAAAAATGTGTGCACAAATATTACAAATAGCAGCAAGAGAGGTTTTGCAAGGATTTGGTTTTTTAGCAGAACCAATGATGGGATTCAACCGGTTCGCACCAATTCACTAGAACCGGTTGTTAACTTTCTAAGCAGTTCAGAGAACCAGTTGTTGGAAGAAATCATCGCATTTTAACTATTTTAATCCCTCAAGGTGCTCTGGTACCAGTGGTGGGCTTCAAAAGTTTTTAGAACCTCTTCTGTAGGTGTGGCCTGCTTTGTGGGAGTGGCTTGCCGGCCATGTGACCGGGTGGGAGTGGCTTGGCAGTCATGTGATTGGGTGGGCGTGGCCAACTTGTAAAATGTGGTGAAACTCACTTAACAAGCTCTTGCTTAGCAACCAAAATGTTGGCTCAGAAACTCTAGCATTAAAGCACGCAAGTCTTAAAGCTGTCAAGTTACAAGACCCTTGCATCCACCACCCTTTAGAAAAAAAAAACCCAGGATTGTTCAAACTTGACAGCTTTAAGACTTGTGGACTTCAACTCCCAGAATTCCTCTTCTCGTTCTTCTTCTTGATGATGGACGGACAGGCGGGGGGAGGGAGCTGGAACTGGTTCTAAACGGCACTGTAGATTTGTGGAACCTCTTCTATAGAAGAGGCTAGAACTGGCAGGAACCCACCCCTGTCTGGCATCCTGTCTGATTTGTAACTCAGATATTTCTAATCTAATGATTGGTATTTAGGGCAGCTTTTTGCAAGCAAAGAAGCTTTTTGTATTTTTGTACAGGCAATCCTTGACTTACAACAGCTCATTTAGTGGCCATTCAAAGTTACAATGGCACTGAAAAAGGTGACTTATGACCATTTTTCACACTTATGACCGTTGCAGCATCCTCACAGTCACGAGAGGCCAGAGAAGGAGAAGCACCCCTCGACGTGAGTGATGTCGAGTTGGCCATGCCCATCCAGTCACATGACCACCCAGCCATGCCTACCCAGCTGATCATTAGGGCAGAAAACCGGTTGTTGAATTATTTAAACCACGCCACTGAATGTCAACTCCTAAAGTTGCCATGGTGAGGGAAGGGGGGAGGAGCGCATTCCACACATACTTTCGGCTAGAGTCGCATCTCAAAATACTGCAGCAGGCATGGGAGGGGTGCACCTCATTGGGGAATGTGATTTATGACACAGACTGTGGGGAGGGAAGGAACAGGGGTAAAGTTCAGCTATAATTGAAACAAAGCTCATATCTGACTACAAAAAGGCCTTGCCTAATGATGCTCCTAATAAATGACTAGTTTTGTATTGAAACTTGGCTCGATACTCATGAATCAATTAAGGCATTTTTAGGAAACCTGACACTGAACAGAAGGCACACTGAAGGAAAAACTTTGGCTCCAACTAATGACAAGGATCATATTTTAAAATATGTCAACATGGAGAAACAATATAGATGCAGTCACATATAACATCAATGACTGTCAGCAATATTGAGGTTGCGTCTTTCATTCCCCCTCCCATTATCAAGGAAGAAAACTGTTTTTATTTGGTGCCTCAAAAGTGAGTTCAGTTGCTAGCAAAATATATCATCTTGCTGTTGAAGGTAATATATCAGTCCAAGTTCTCCAGCTCTAACATACACAAACACTCAGTAGTTAATTCCTCAGACATGTCTACTTTGAATAGAGAATGTGAATGCAATTGCAGCATGGTATTCCAAAATAAATAAGTAAACACTTTACTAGAGGAAAAATAATATCAATCTGTCCAGCATAGTGAAAAATTCAAATGTAAGCAGTAATTCAAATATGATTCTGGTTTAGGCAAATGATCTAAAATGCTTGCTTGATCAGACATTTATACATTGCTGTTCACTAAAATTCCTAAAGCACATCACAAAATCGTATTTGTATATAATGCACCAAATGTGTTAGGGGCCCCATTTTCTGGCTTTATTAATATCCATAGCAAGTTTTATTCAGTGTCATATATATGTCAACTGTCATGTGTACTGTTTTAATAGCTTTAATTGTTTTAATTGTTTTTAAGTTCTATGATGTATGCCATCCAGAGTCAAGATGGGCAGCTATAGCAATCAAATCGAATCCAATCAGTGGTGGGTTTCAAATTTTTTTAGAACTTCTTCTGTAGGTGTGGCCTGCTTTGTGGGAGTGGCTTGCCGGCCACGTGACTGGGTGGGAGTAGTTTGCCAGCCATGTGACTATGTGGGAGTGGCTTGCCAGCCATGTGACCGAGTGGGAGAGGCTTGCCAGCCATGTGACTGAGTGGGAGTGGCTTGGCAGTCATGTGACTGGGTGGGCATGGCCAACTTGTAAAATGTGGTGAAACTCACTTAACAACGCTCTTGTTTACCAACCAAAATGTTGGCTCAGGAACTCTGGCATTTGAAGCACGCAAGTCTTAAAGCTGTCAAGTTACAAGACCCTCGCACCCCTAACCCTTTAGAAAAAAAAACCCAGGAGTGTTCAAATTTGACAGCTTTAAGACTTGTGGACTTCAACTCCCGGAGTTCCTCCTCTCGCTCTTCATCTTCATGATGTGCAGACGGGCGGGGGGAGGGAGCTGGAACCGGTTCTAAATGGCACTGTAGATTTGTGGAACCTCTTCTATAGAAGAGGCTAGAACTGGCAGGAACCCACCCCTGGATCCAATCAATACACTATTGTTTCGTAGACAAAGATTCATATTCTATTTGTACAGTAATAGACATTCATATCTTGTTCTAACACACTTGGAAAATGTCTGGTTGGGAAAATCTGGTTTAGTATACATAATGTCAAATATAATGATGTTCCCTTTATGAAAAAATAAGAAATTAGAATTCGGATGATTAGAAATTAGTCTGTCAGCAATGAAAATTTTTTGGATGTACGAGAAATCCCAAAGAGAAAGTATATAAGATCTCTACTTCATACCCCTATTTGTAACTGAGTTGCAATTATTGTGTAACTGTTTTATTGCAGAGGTGGCTAACCTTTTTCCCATCGGGCACCAGAAGCGGGGGGAGCGCAGGGGGGTCATGTGTGAGGGTGCCCACACCCATAATTCTATGTGCATTACCCCCCACACTCATGTGCGTGCAATCACCACCCTCCCTCCTTCTTGCTTTTGGTGTGCAATGGACCCATTTTTCATCTTCCCCAGGCTCCAGAGGCTTTCTAGGAGCCTGGGGAGGGTGAAAATGGTCTCCCCCGTCCCCCTGGATTCCCTCCGGAGGGAGAAAAACAGCCCTAAGGGCAAATTGGAAGTCTGTTCCCGAACTTCCAGGTTGCCCATAGGGCCGTTTTCCGCCCTCAGGATCTGGAGGGTGAAAAACAGCTGAAAATGAAGGTCGAAGACAGCTGGCCAGTCCGTGCATACGCATTGGAGCTGACAGGGCAACCACTCACATTCCCTAATAAATGACTCCACATGCCACCTGTGACACGTGTTTCATAGGTTCGCCATCACAGTTGTAGAGCATCAAACTCAAGGTCTGCGGGCCAGATCCAACCTACGGGGTGCTTAGTTTTGGCCTGTGGGGCTACCCTGGAAACAGCCAATGACCAGCCTGTGGTGCCTCTGCACCGCGCTCCCAAGCTCCTGCAGCCCTCTGCCAGCAAAAACGGAGTTCGAGGGGGCCACGCGCACCCTCCCCACAAGCTCCGATTGCTGGCAGAGGGCTGCAGGAGGCTGTCAGGGCTGAAAATGGAGCCTCAATGAGTGACGTCGAGCTGTCTATCCCCACCCTGGCCACCCCCACCCCCAGCCCCAGCCCTCTGAGGTCAAACTCAACCCTGATGCAGCCCTCAATGAAATCAAGTTTGACACTCCTGTTCTAGAACGGCAGTCACCAACCGGTGGTCCGTGAACTTTCTTGGTCCGCAGAAAAATTATTTGCATTTTTTATATATATTGCACTAAATGCTATTTATTTTTTAAAAGATTCATATTAGTGGTCCGCGGGATTTAAAATTATGAATTTAGTGGTCTCTGAGGTCTGAAAGATTGGCGACCCCTGTTCTAGAGAGTCTCTGCAGAATCTATAGAAAAGATACAATTTTCACAGGAATCTAAAGGGTGCTTGAAAAAATATTCCAGTGATTTAACGGCTTAGATATTATATATTATTTTTGAAGATCTGGAATGTGTAGGGTAAGACGTGGACAGTAAATCCATGAGACAGCCTTCTAGATGGTTGCTATAGCGATGTTGACATTTAACATGCCTTCCTTTTTACGATTCTACAATACTAAATGAATTAAATATAAAGCCTGTGGCAGTTTCCTGCAATTTTTTTCTCCTGTTCCCTCAAAGCTCTGACCTGCATTTGATCAAACCACAAACTCTTAACTATTCAATCATTTTAAAATTCTGTGGATACACCTACATGTACACAACAAACTTTTTATTGCACAATAGCTACCAGCAAGCGGGAGACCTTCTGACCTTTTCTTTACATTTCGTCTTTGAACTCGTTTGTGTTGTCTTCAAAAAAAAAAAAAAAAAACCTTCCTTCAATCAGCAGGATCTCAAGAAAAATTCTCATTTTATTTCCTATAAAGCATCTCCTTTCCTTGAAGTTTCATCCTCTTTATTGCCTCATTACAGATTGGAATCCCTTTATCTTTGACATTAGTGATAGGAAAGGGAACGTGAAGCTTGAAATATCACAAAGCTGATATTTCAAGGTGTTCTCGTAAAATTGTACACCTGGACTTAAGCTACCTCTCGCCTTTCCCAACGATCCGCTCCCACAGAGGGCCTTCTCAGGGTGCCGTCGGCCGGGCAATGCCGGTTGGCGACACCCAGGGGAAGGGCCTTCTCTGTGGCGGGCCCTACCCTCTGGAATGACCTGCCCCCCGAACTACGCACCATCTCAGACCTCTGCCTTTTCCGCCAGCGTCTTAAAACGCACCTATTTCAACAAGCTGGCCTAGCATAACCTCCCGTTCCTGACTGTTATTAGCTATATTTTTAATTAGGGGATTTTACATTATTTTAGCACAGGGTATGGGTTTAATAGGTTTTTAAAAATGGTATTTTTGTATATTTGTATTGCTTTTTAAATTTCCCTGGGTCCTTTTTTAGGAGAAGGTGCGGGTTATAAATTCGAATAAATTAAATTAAATTAAATATTACATGGTCCAGAGGTGGATTGCCAATTTGTTTACTACCGGTTCAGATGCACTCACCCGGAAGTGTCGAGGTGGGTGGGTGGGCGGAGCCTCCCGCCACCGCTACTACTGGTTTGGCTGATCCGGGCCAAGCCGGAAGCAACCCATGTCTGACATGATCATCTTTAACAGTTGTTTGCGATTCTCTTGGATTTTCTGCTTTCAGATGTGCATTTTTTTCAGAAGGATCTGGACTGCCAAAATATTCCAACAATGCCAAAACAATCCGTCAACTGTCATTCCATACTTGAAATTTTTGGTCACGTTTCTTTTATTTACGTGTATACAATTGCAGCCACGCATTCCAGCAGCCTACGCATCATTCAAATAGCTGTCAAGTTAATGTTTTCCTCCTACAGTTCTCTCTGCTTATGATGGTTTTTATTCTTCTGGAGGGTTTTTCTTTCAAATATTTGAACAGGTCTTAAATCACATTGGAAGGAGGCGACATCCACTAGCCGAGTAAGCATCTTGGTACTTACTCAGCATTAATCTTGCTACAATAGACACATAGACATAAGCAATATCTATATATGACTCTAGAAAGAGTACAGAGAAGGGCAACAAGGGTGATTAGGGGACTGGAGGCTAAAACATATGAAGAACGGTTGGGTATGTCTAGTTTAATGAAAAGAAGGACTAGGAAAGACATGATAGCAGTGTTTCAATATCTCAGGGGTTGCCAGAAAGAAGAGGGAATCAAGCTGTTCTCCAAGGCAGGACAAGAAGCAATGGGTGGAAACCAATCAAGGAGAGAAGCAACCTAGAACTAAGGAGAAAATTCCTGACAGTTAGAACAATTAATCAGTGGAAAAGCTTGCCTCCAGAAGTTGTGAATGCTCCAACACTGGAAGCTTTTAAGAAGATGTTGGATAACTAGTTGAAGTAGTGTAGGGTTTCCTGCCTAAGCAGGAGGTTGGACTAGAAGACCTCCAATGTTCCTTTCAACTCTGTTATTCCATTCTATTCCATTCCATTCTAGTCTATATTATGCAAAACAGACTATCAACACAACACAACACAACACAACACAATAGCAGAGTTGGAAGGGACCTTGGAGGTCTTCTAGTCCAACCCCCTGCCTAGGCAGGAAGCCCTATACCGTTTCAGACAAATGGCTATCCAACATCTTCTTAAAGACTTGCAGTGTTGGGGCATTCACAACTTCTGGAATCAAGCTGTTCCACTGATTAATTGTTCTGAGTGTCAGGAAATTTCTCCTCCGTTCTAAGTTGCTTCTCTCCTTGATTAGGTTCCACCCATTGCTTCTTGTTCTACCCTCAGGTGCCTCAGGTGACTCCCTATCAAGAAGCCAATAAAAAAGGATACAAAAGAAAATATCTCCCTATCACCAAGAGGCCTCTAAATGATCATAGATTAACTCCAAGATTAATGTCGGACAAATAAACCAGAAGTGATAACCCAGTCAGGAAATGGCCAAACAAGCTCATAGTAAACAGCCCAACAAAAGGACATCTAATACCACCCCCACCAACACTGACAGGGCAAGCCAGTAGAACAGGGGTTTGCTGGCTGGAGAATTCTGGGAGCCGAAGTCCTTCAGACTTAAAGTTGCAAAGGTTGGAGACCCCTGCAGTAGAATATAAACTGAGAGCAAACCTCACTAGCACTGATGATGTTACCTAGCTTGCTAATGAAACGTCTGCAAGAAAACAACCAAGTTTAGAGAGCAACAAGGAACCCCCTCATTTCAATCTTGAGCTGCAAATATTCTCCTTTATTGGAATCTTGCTTCAATTCAGACTTTTTGCAGAGGTAGCTCTTGAGGCCATCATATAATTCATTATAATGTGAAAGTTTAATTTTTTCCTATGTCTCCATATGTATTTATGTATATGTATGGAGATTCATGCCATTAACAATGTCTTTCCAACTTCAGTTATATGCCACCTTTTGTTTTCATTGAAAATACTGCTTTTGAGATATATATATATATGGTCTCTGGGTTGGTGGTCTCTGGGTTGAGCCGAAAAGGCAGAGAAGGATGACAGTTTGTCTCCTCCCTTAAAGGGGCCCATAACAGGAGTTGTGAAAATATTCTCATATTGTTCAAACGTGGGAATCAATCAGTTCCAGACTTTGATGTTGTCACCAGGAACAAAAAAAATGAAGATTCCTCGAACATACATCTATTCTCTCTTTCTTTCCCTTTCTTCTTTTTTTAAAGTGGAGGAAGATAAAACATGTAGGGGGAAAAATACACCTGAAAGTGAAATATATTTAATCATTGTCTTGCCTGTGCTCAGCTCCCTGAGAGGCGAACATAAAACACACAATGTTATTCTACACTGGTTTAAATGTGGATGCTTAATTTGTTTAACCTGGTTTTAATTATCCACATTATCAGTATGGAATGTCTTTGGTTGGGAATGTTTAAAGCAACCAAGTGAAAAATATTTCAGAGGAAGTCATAAAGGATACCAGGGAACTCAAATTGCTAAGAATATGATGTCCAGGGAGAGCTTTCCTTCTCAAAAATGCACCCTAGTAAATCTTTAGTAGTGGGGTGTGACCAGTGGTACTGGTTGGAACCGACCCGGTGTCACCCATATGGGCGTGCGGGGAAGTGCCAAAAGCTTAAAGCACAGGTAAGGAGTGAGGGCGGGCGGGTGGGCCCTCCGGGGCACTTTATTGGAACGGTATCCGATGCTCCGGGCAGGCTCCAGTATGCCCGTACCGGGGCATAGCGCCTGCAACCCACCACTGTGTGACCACTTAGGGCTGGGAAGAACAAAGAATAACATCCAAAAAGCCATATCATAGGAGATACAGATAGTCCTTGACTTACAGCCACAACTGAGCCAGAGGTTTGCCCCATATCGGCCGAGCCAATAGCAGCAGCGGCGGGAGGCTCCGCCCGCCCACCTGGATGCTACTGAGCATGTGCAGAAGTGTCGTACGTGCACGGGAGTGCATGCAGGAGCGCGCCCTAACCGGTAGTAAAAAAATTGGCAACCCACCACTGATCTGAGCCCGACATTTCGGTTGTTAAGCGAAACATTTGTTAATTTGACAATTTGGCCCATTATGTGGCCTTTCTTGTCATGATTGCTAAGTGAATCAGTGCAGTTGTTAAGTTAGTATTATGATTGTTAAATGAATCTGATTTCCCCCTTGACTTTGCTTGTCAGAAGGTCACATGGCCTCAGGACACTGCAAGCGTCATAAATATGAGTCAGTTGCTAACCATCCGAGTGTTGATCACATGACCACGGAGATGCCACAATGATTGTAAGTCTGAAAAACGGTCGTAAGTCACTTTTTCCCATGCTGCTGTAACTTTGGACAGTCACTAAATGAACTGTTGTAAGTCGAGGACTACCTGTAATGGTCTTCGTTTGAGAAAAGTTCTCCTGTGAGAGGCACAGACCCTGTGATGTTGGGGACTGTCTTCAAGGACGGAGACCACAGTCAGATTTCATTTATTTTTTATTTGGCATAGGGCATATCATACATGGACTAGCAATGTAAATTAATATTTCAACTAGATAAGTAGAATTAGTAGAATTCCTCACTCTCCTGTCAGAGCTGAAGAAGCTTCTTGGATGAGAAGCGAAACATCTTTGAAGAAAAAACAAGAAAGTCCAGTTGCCTCCTGAAAAAGCACCTTTGGGATTCAGCTTATAGACCAGAGCTTCCCAAACTTGGCAACTTTAAGACTTGTGGACTTCAACTTCCAGAATTCTCCAGCCAGCTATGCTGGAGCATAGCTATGCTGGCTGGAGAATTCTGGGAGTTGAAGTCCACAAGTCTTAAAGTTGCCAAGTTTGGGGACCTCTGTTATAGACTGTCACACTATGTGGTCTACAGTTTGATGTGGGACCCTGCAGTCCCACTGAGGGGAGGATACTATGGTTCCATTTATACAGTGGTGGTATTCAAATTGTTCTACTACCAGTTCTGTGGGCATAGCTTGGTGGGTGTGGTGTGGATTTCTGGGCATAGCTTGGTGGGCATGAAAGGGGGAGGATATTGTAAAATCTCCATTCCCCCCCCCCCACTCCAGGGGAAAGATACTGCACAATCTCCATTCCCTCCTGATCAGCTGGGACTCGGGAAGCAGAGAATAGATGGGGGTGGGGCCAGCCAGAGGTGGAATTTACCGGTTCTCTGAACTATTCAAAATTCCTGCTACCGGTTCTCCAGAACTGGTCAGAACCTGCTGAATACCACCTCTGACAGAGATCTTCGGCAGATGTGAATCCTATTTAGGATTGTCCATTGCTGTCGTGACCTTTTTTGTGGGGGTCATTTCTATGTCTTCCCATAATGAGGCATTGAGTCCGATGATTCAGATAGGTTGTTAATAAGTCGAAAGTGCTACATGCTACACCAAGCGTGTTTCTGGGATCATCCTTCACATTGCAATAACTGTGTGTATGATATGGTTTAAATGTACGTGGGCTGGAGAAGGTCTTCAGGCCCCAGTTTTTAAGTATGATGCATTATAGGGGGGTCTCTCCTACTTCCTCTGGCAACTGCTTGTATTCTTGGAGCGATGACAGATGCGAAGGGCCAAGACCAAACGGAAGGTCCATAATATAGACATGATATTTTTATGCGAACAATAAATCAACTGCAATGCTGGGGAATATTATTCCAGGCCTATCAGACCAAAGATTTCCCCAAAACAGTTTCAAGAACAATGAGATAAATGTATTGGATTACTATAAAAACATATGGCCCCTAGTTAAAAAATATC
The DNA here is from genome assembly GCA_039707465.1 of Rhabdophis nuchalis. Lineage (NCBI taxonomy): Eukaryota > Metazoa > Chordata > Lepidosauria > Squamata > Natricidae > Rhabdophis > Rhabdophis nuchalis. The sequence continues at coordinate 14,030,269 of CM077648.1, read as the reverse complement.
ACCTGATGCTTTCCCAGTGCATTGTATTCAGCTGTATAGTTTTTAGCTGTCTTGTTTCTAATTACTGTATTTTTTGGAGTATAAGACGCACCTTTTTCCCTCAGAAAAGAGAGTGAAAACCTGGGGGCGTCTTATACACTGAATACAGCATTTTTGGCCTAACCCTAACAAAACCCTGCCCCCTTTGCCAAAATGGCCATGCGTAGCCTTTAGGAGGCTTTCAGGATGCTTCTGGGGGCTGGGGAGGGCAGAAATGAGTGAAAAACAGGCCGTTTTTTGCTTATTTCCCCCCTCTCCCAACCCCTAGGAGCACTCTATAAGCCTCCTAAAAGCCATGCATGCCTTTTTTTTTTTTTGATGAAAAACGGGCCCGTTTTCACGAAAAACAGGCTGCAGAGTGCAAAAACTTTTTAACTTTTTTAAAAAAATTGCCTCTTCAAAATCTTGGTGCGTCTCATACTCTTGTGCATCTTATACTCTGAAAAATACGGTAATATGTTGTAGCACATACTGTATTATTTGTAGGAAATGGCAAGGCTCAGCCAGAGGGAGGAGTCATAAATCCCTGTGTGCCCACCGGAGATCTAAGTCCAGCCCCACCTTGAATGCTGTTTTTTTGTCTCCCACTCATTTCCCTTGACCGCTAGTTGGTCAGATTCTTGCAGAGAGCTTAAGCTTGCAATACATCTTGATACTCATTTGAACTGCCTGAAATCTCCTGATTTCCCCTACGCTTGACATTATTCCCAAAAATGAAGTGCCAGGAAATCAATACAATTGTCCTTTTGGTTTGCTTGTTTCTCTGAAGCAAATTAATAATGAATAAATCAAATGAGAGACTGTTTCATTATTTATGGAGACGACTCCAATGGCCTACGTAAATTAGATGATTTCAGGCTGTTCTGAATATTCCGCAAATAGTAATTTTTTTTTCCTTCCGACTCAAACATTCAGAAGTCAGGCAAGCCAACAGTTAGTTTGTTTTTTAAAATCAAGGCGGGGTGAATATCGCCAATAACCTTGTTCAGATGACCTTTTACATCAGGAATATTTTTTTTCTAGCCAAGACCACATTTCTGCATGCAAAGAGTGGTGGGTGGAATCAGAATCTCATAATTTTTACCTTAATTAACATGAATGCTAATTTATCTTCATATATTTATGTAGGACTGTTTATACAACTCCATTTGAAAGTGATTTACAGACTGCCCTTGATTTACAAGCACTGGGACCAGAATTCCATGGCTAAACAAGGTGGTTTTAAAACCAATTGCACCTGATTTATTCAACTTTTTTTTTTTGCCATGGTTGCTAAGCAGATCATTAAGCAAATCCACGTTCCACATTGTCTCTGCTTGTTAGAAGCCGGATGGGAATGTCAGAAAGAAACAATCACAGAACTCCAGGATGCTATAACTGTCATAAATGCATACCAGTTGCCAAGTGCCCAAATTTGGATCATAGGATTGTGTGGATGTTGCAACGCTTATCAGTGGGAGGGTCATTTTTTTTCTATTCTGGGGTAACTTTGAACAGAGGTTCAAAGGAAGTGGTTGTAAATTGAGGATTATCTATATATTAAAAACATGATAAATGATAAATAATGATAGGTCCCTTTTTATGACCCTATAACAGTGAGGGCGAACCTATGGCACGCGTGCCACAGGTGGCACACGGAGCCATTTGGCAGGGCACACGAGATGTTGCCTTGTCAGCTGGCCAGCGTGCATGAGCACGCAGGCCAGCGGATTCAGCCATTTTTAAAGCCATTTTTCGTCCTCCCCAGGCTTTATAGAAGCCTAGGGAGGGCGAAAAGAGCCCCCCCACCCCCTCAGAGGCCCTCCGGAGGCTTTAGGAGCTTCTCTGAAGCCTCCGGAGTACTAAAAAAGACCCTACAAGCAAACCGGAAGTCACTTGCTGTTTGTTCGTAGCATCGTGTTTAGTCCTCCAGAGGCTTCGGGGAAGCTCCTGAAGTCTCCGCAGGGCCTCCAGGGGGGAGGGGGGCTGTTTTCGCCCTCCCCAGGCTCCTATATTTATTTATTTTATTTATTTATTTTATCACATTTTTATACCGCCGTATCTCCCTAGTGGGACTCAGGGCGGTGCACAGAAGAAGTAAAAAACACAATAATATACAAACAACAAGATAAAATAAGATTAAATTTGATGGATCTGTGCTAAAAATCAATTAAAACAGTTTAAAAATCCCATTAAAATTAAATTAAATCATTATATCTATGCCAGCCCGGCCAGATGAAAAATATGCGTTTTAAGCCCCTGGCGAAAGAGGCGTAGGTCTGTGCTGGTGCGGAGATCGGGGGGCAAGTAATTCCAGAGGGCCAGACCCCCCACAGAGAAGGCTCTACCCCTGGGGATCGCCAGCCGGCATTGACCGGCGGACGGCACCCTGAGGAGGCCCTCCCTGTGGGAACAGACAGGTCGGAGGGAGGTGTGTGGTAGGAGGCGGTCACGCAAGTAACCAGGTCCCGTGCCATGGAGCGCTTTGAAGATGGTTACTAACACCTTGAAGCGCACCCGGAAGGCCACAGGCAGCCAGTGCAGCTCGCGCAGGAGAGGTGTTATGTGGGAGTAACGTGAAACTCCCAAAATCCCCCATGCGGCTGCATTCTGCACTAGCTGGAGTCTCCGGGTGCACCTCAAGGGGAGCCCCATGTAGAGAGCGTTGCAGTAATCTAGGCGGGAAGTGCCTAGATTAAAGCCTCTGAAGCCTGGGGAGGGTGAAAAAAGCATGTAAAAAATGGGGGGGGAAGCGTCTGTCATGCGCGCATGTGCACTGGATGGCGCACATTGCATTATGGGTGTGGCACGCCAGCGCACGACCTCCTCCCCTTTGCTTTGAGTGTATGATGGATGTTTAAAAAATGGTAGAACTTTCATCACATCGCTATATCTTTGGCCAAAGCATTTTGACTTTTGGGAGCTCCATGGATGTCTGTGATTGATTACCTTCCATCTGAAGAACCATCAGTCACCCAATAATAATGCTATCCCTTTTGGAAGGGATTTCTGTTTGAGCAAATGTTGGACTTTTTCACTGCCCAGGCATCATAGATATAAATTTGTGAGAGGGTGGGGGAGAAAGAGGTGGGGCGAGGAGAGAGAGGGGGGAGGTGTAATTCAGCCGGTTGTATCCGGTTTGTGTGAACCAGTAGCGGTGATGACAGGAGCTCAGGCCACCACCTGGACATCATCACATCCTGTTTTTGATGCTATACGCATGCACACTCTCCCATTTGCGAACCGGTAGCAAAGGTACGCTGATTTCACCGTGTGTGTGTGTGTGTGTGTGTGTGTTGAGAGAGAGAGAGAGAGAGAGAGAGAGGGAGGGAGGGAGGGAGGGAGGGAGAAACAGACAGACAGAGAGATGAAATTCTCAAACAGCTCCTATAATTATCATGTTTAAATGCAATCCTTCCTGCTTTCCAAAACAAAAGAATGTTTTTCTCCTGAAACTATGGCTGCGCTGACACACACATCATGTCTCAACAGAGAAATTATACCAGTTGGCTTCAAGCTGTTCTTTCCCTCACGCATAGTGATTGATTATTGAGGAAAATAAACCAATAAATGAAATGAATTGATAAAACGTCTTTAACCAGATAGTCGTTCTTGGCAGAAAGCCCTACTAGAATAAATAACACTCCTGTCCAGGAAGGAAAACATCTGGAAAAATATTGCTTTGAAAACATTGCTGATATATATGTGAAGGATTTGTGTACACTACAAAAAAAAAAGTTTAGAAAAGATGCCAAAATTATGGTCTGGGAGAAAGATACTGGAATAACGGTCCATTAGAGAAGGCTGCAATAGAATGGAGTTGTTAGCTGAGAAAAATAATGAATGGGAGAATGATAAAAGTGTATGAAAACTTATTTAATGTTTTTTTTTTAAGTAGTACTATTTCTCTTCGTCTAGACTAGGGTTCTCCTTGGCAACTTTAGGACTTGTGGACTTCAATTCATGATTGGCTGGGGAATTCTGGGAGTTGAAGACCACATGTCTTAAAGTTGCCAAGTTTGGGGAATTTCCAGAAATCTATGACTTGTATTCTCAGCATTCTTAGGAATGACAGATAAAGTTGGGCATGAATTTGATCTGACAACTTTAAATTCACATTGATGATGTTACCTAATTGGTGAATGAACTGTCCACAAGCCAGGTTATCAAAAGGACCATCTCTTCCGTAATACTTCTACCATTCCATCAGGTCCAGCAGGATAGAAGTATGATCGTGAGGCTTGCAGTCTATGTATATATAGTAACTTGCCCTGCCATTTTACCTCATTTCACAAAAAGACTGTTACACATTCCCTCCAGGAGCCAACTCAGATAAGCAGGGATTAACACCAGACAAACAGTCAGGCTAAAAAACAATACTTCAATACATGAACTACCAAAGAGGGATGAATCACAGCAAACCCCACATTCACTCACACACTGATGATGAACCATCCACAAGCAGACAACCAAGCTTAACTAACACAAGAACTCCACAATTCAACCCTGGATTGCATATTTTATCTTCTGCTGGGACACGTTAAACTGCCCCTTTCAATTGCAATTGCACCCCTTACTGGACTGGGCTGCCGTTTGCACAGTCACTCAAGCTCTCGTGACGTCCCGACTCGACTACTGTAATGCTCTCTACATGGGGCTTTCCTTGAGGTGCACCCGAAAGCTACAGTTAATCCAAAACGCAGCCGCGCGGGTGATTATGGGAGCCACTAGATGCTCCCACATAATACCGATCCTGCGCGAGCTGCATTGGCTTCCTGTGGCCTTTCGGGTGCGCTTCAAGGTTTTGACGACCATCTTTAAAGCGCTCCATGGCTCGGGGCCTAGTTATATGCGAGACCGCCTCCTGCCCCATACATCCCTCAGACCAATACGCTCCCACAGAGAGGGCCTCCTCAGGGTGCCGTCGGCCGGACAATGCCGACTGGCGACACCCAGGGGAAGAGCCTTCTCTGTGGCGGGCCCTGCCCTCTGGAATGACCTACCCCCTGAATTATGCACCATCACCGACCTCCGCCTCTTCCGCCAATGTCTAAAGACATACTTGTTCCAACAAGCCGGCCTAGCCTAACCTCCCATGGGGACTTTTTAGGAAGTTTTAAATTGGGTATTTTAAAATTTGGTTTTAGCATAGGATAGGATTGTTTAATAGTTATTTTAAATTATATATTTATCTTTTGTATTTTGTATGTTTTTAAATTTCCTGTGCGCCGCCCTGGGTCCTCTGTGGAGAAGGGCGGGATATAAATTTAAATTAAAAAAAATATCCAATACATGTATCACAGGAACCACTTGCAAAGAACAAAAACTCAACAGTAAATGACCCAAAGCTTATTTCACAAAACCAAAAGTGGTCAGTTAAGCCAGTGGTGAAATTCATTTTTTTTTTACTACCGGTTCTATGGGCGCGGCTTGGTGGGCATGGTGTGGCTTGGTGAGCATGGCAGGGGAAGGATACTGCAAAATCTCCATTCCCACCTCACTCTGGGGCTACTCAGAGGTGGCATTTGCCAGTTCTCTGAACCACTCAAAATTTTCGCTACCAGTTCTCTAGAACCTGCCAGAACCTGCTGGATTTCATCCTTGAGCTAAACCCAGGGTAAGTCATTTCATAGCTGAATTATAAATAGGTTTATCTGCAGCTGGGTTTCAGCGAATCATGGCTGATCCCGTAGAATCATTATTTGACTAGCAAGGGCGATCGGATGCCTTGGACCAGCTTCTAGCCTCCAGCCACAACAAAGTTGGCTTCCAAGGTATTGAATCATTGAAAACTTGCATTAGTAATTTGTGAGCTGGCATCTCAAGTAGAGTCTTAGCTTTAAATAGCAGTAATTTGAAAGTGATGGAGGATGGTCGCATATATAACTCATTTAGAATTAGAAGTGGAACTTGTTCTCAAGCTACTTAGAGATCTCCCTCCCCCGCCCTCCCCTTTAGTTGTACAGAAGATAAACAATTGCTCCTTGGAAGAATATAGATCCACATTTACATTATTAAAAGGATCGTTTAGTTCTCATGAATTCAGTAATGTGTGGAGTACTGCCACAAGGCAATACTCCACATATTCACTAGACGAGATGCAACGGAATAAAATAAATGCAGTCTCAAAGCCTACGCTGTCTCATCCCTCTCACTGCTCCATTATAAGCACCCATCCATCCTTGATTTGACTCCCCCAAGACTCATCCCTGCCACTTTCGTCAAACTGTTTTCGGCTGCAAACTGTAGCTGCTGGCATAAGTCATTGAGCCACCGCGTTCCTTGGGACAATCTTACAGGAATGTAAATTCCTTTGCTGAAGTCAGCCCAATAATACGTAAGAGGAGCATACTAGCTGGGGAATTTTGGGAGTTGAAGTTTGCACATCTAAGCAATGATACCGCCAGTGCTGGGATTCAAATAATTTAAAAATTGCTTCGCTCAGGGTCAGGTTGGCGGTCGTAGGAGGCGTGGCCTACCCCCATCCTCCAGCTCCGCCGCACATGCAGGACGAGGGTCCCGCGATGACCAACCTGACCCTGGATGAGCCAGTTGTTAAATTAACCACCACACCACCCCCCGCAGCTCTCCTGGTTGTTGTGCTGCAACGGAGAAACCGCAATGCAACGGCCGGCACGAGGAAAGGGGGAGGAGCAGGGAGAAGAAAGAGGGAAAGCGGCCTCCTACTTCCCTTGCGTTGGCCGCTCGGTTGCCCGTTTCTCCATTGCACGCAGTGCCAAGGATCCACTTTGATAGCAGAAGGCTGTGTGTGTGTGTGATTTAACAACTGGTTCCCTTGAACCGGTTTAAACAGGCTGAACCCCAACCCTGGACACAGCTGAAAAACCCTGCATTTAGGAAATATGGCACATAAAGGGAATCAATTCAGAGAAATACCTTGCATTCTTTGAAAGTATTTCACAGACATCTAAGTACTGTAATACTAGTTTACTCAATAGCTTCACTTTTCTGCTCCTACACCATCCACAGCAGGTTGGAATGTATTATTTTGTGCAAACTTTACGTTGAGAAAACTTCAATTATTACAATCCTCCGTGTTCAGTTTGTCTGAAACAACAGATTAAGCATTTGGGGAATGAAACTTCCACAAAAGTGTTTGTATTGTCAAACAGTTGAAACTTTGTTAAAGATGCTCAGAGCATTTTAGACCCTCTTCTGAGGGGAAAAAAAGGAGGCCACCGATGGTCCTCAGCAATCAAACTAACTTTATTCTGCTCGTACTTTAGTTCTCTTTGCCAGCTGCTATTCTCAGTAGATATCTTTTTATATTAAATGGACTACAGTAGTCCTTGATTTATAATCATTCATTTAGTTTATTTATTTATTTATTTATTGTTTATTTTTGAATTTTTATACCGCGCCTTCTCCCAGCGGGACTCAGAGCGGTGTACAGGCCTCAATAAAAATCAACTAGTATAAAATCACTAATATAAAACAATTAAAATACAATTAATAATCTATTAAATAGTACGCCTGATTTTGATAAAAGCCCTATCTAAAAACCCTCTCTAAAACCAGTTAAAAGCTACGCCAGGGCGGCTGCATGAAATAAATGGGTCTTCAAAGCCCGACGGAAGAGGCACAGGTCCGTAATCGTGCGAAGGTCAGGGGGTAGGTCATTCCAGAGGGCAGGAGCAGCCACAGAGAAGGCTCTTGCCCTGGGAGTCACCAACCGACGGCACCCTGAGGAGACCCTCTCTGTGGGAGCGGACTGGTCGGTGGGAGGTATTAGGTAGCAGGAGGCAGTCTTGCAAATAGCCAGGTCCCTTGCCATGGAGTGCTTTAAAGGTGGTTACTAACACCTTGAAGTGCACCCAGAAAGCCACAGGCAGCCAGTGCCGCTCGCGCAGGAGAGGTGTCACATGGGAGCATCTAGAAGCTTCCAGAACCCCCCCGCGCAGCCATGTTCTGTACTAACTGGAGCCTCCAGGTGCACCTCAAGGGAAGCCCCATGTAGAGAGCATTGCAGTACTCCAGGTGGGAGATGACGAGGGCTTGAGTGACTGTGCGTAAAGCGTCACGATCCAGAAAGGGGTGCAACTGGCGTATCAGGCGAAGTGACCTTTCAAAGTTAGTGACCTTTCAAAGTTACAATGACACTGAACAAAGTGACTTATGACCATTTGTCACACTTATGACTGCTGCATCATTCCCATAGTCATATGATCCAAATTTGGATGTTTAGCAAATTGACTCATATTTATGACGGTTGCAGAGTGCCGGGGGTCATGTGATCACCTTTTGTGAATTTCTGACAAGCAAAGTCAATGGGGAAGCCAGATGCACTTAACAATTATGTGACTAATTTAATCCCTGCAGTGATTCACTTAAAACTGTGGCAAGCAAGGTTATACGTAAAATAGGGCAAAGATCACTTAACAACTGTCTCGTTTTAAAGACATAAATTTGGGGCTCAGTTGTGATTGTAGGTCACAGACTAATTGTATCCATTCCAGATGCATCTCAAAATTAAGGGATAAGAAGGTAGGAGATGATGGCCTGGGGATGTAAGTAGGTTTTGCGGAGATCTTCTTTTTTATTATTTTTATTGTTATTCTTGATTACTTTTGATTAAGCATTTCAGTCCATGAAACTTTGTAATTTATGGATACTAGCATCAAAGCATTAACCCTTCTACAATTGCATAAGTCTGCAAACCTATACTGAAAAAAGCATAGTGCTAAAAATTGCATACAGGTAAAGTAATTACATGTTTTTAAAATAGCTTACATTAGGTAAATTTACAATAAAGAAGAGTGTGAACAGGTGATTTACATATCAAGGGATCAAAGCAAAGGCAATTTACATTTTAAAGAGTTGGACAAATTACATTAACTTTTGAGTACATTGGAGAGACACATACAAAGGAGATGCACTATAGATGTGAATCATTATTTTAAAAAATCAATATATTTTTAGAAAATCTATTTAGATGCCTGCTAATCTGGAATGCAGGTATTTTTTAATCAATCTTCATATCTCTAGCTTTGAAGTCTAACTTCTAGGGATCATCTAACCATTGAAGTCTCCCATCATTCTGTCCCAACTTTACACTTATGTTTATTTAAATACCTACATTAGATTTACGTGTACATGCGAACTAACATATTCAAATTTTATTCAAATTTCTTAAGTTTCCCTTTTTCTAGGCAGGAGGATGGAGTAGGAGGCTTAGATATAACTAGGAAGAGCTCTTTCACAGAAATAAGTGACAGATATTGTCAACAAGGCAACACTAAATATCCTGGATGAGAAGAAGAAAGAAATGGGAGCCAGAATTCCCATTAAGTTTTCTTAGAGTCATAGTAGAACAGTGTTTCCCAACCTTATCAACTAAAAGACGTCTGGACTTCAAGTCCCAGAATTCCCTAGCCAGAGGGATTCTGGGAGTTGAAGTCCAGACCTTTTGGAGTTGCCAATATTGAGAAACATTGTAGAAGATGTTTTCCCCATGTTTCCCCAAAAATAAGACCCTGTCTTATACATACCATATTTTTCGGAGTATAAGACATACCCTTTTCCCTCAAAAAAGCTTTTAAAAGCTTTCTTTTAACTTTTATATATTTGTTTTTATTTTGGCTGTACACCGCCCTGAGTCCTTCGGGAGTAGGGTGGTATAAAAAACCAATAAACTAAACTAAACTAAACTAAAAAAGAGGCTGAATATCTGGGTGTGTCTTTATACACTGAATACAGCATTTTTTGCTTCCTGAAACCCTGCCCCCTTCACCAAAATGGCCATACATAGCCTTTAGGAGGCTTTCAGAGAACTCCTGGGGGCTGGGGACAGTAGAAATGAGCAAAAAGGGGCCGTTTTTTGTTCAATTTTGCCCCCACCCCAACCCCAAGGAGCACTCTATAAGTCTCCTAAAGGCTATGTATGCCCTTTTTTGACAAAAAACAGGGCCGTTTTTGTAAAAAATGGGCTATGTTTTGCTCGTTTTTACCCCTCCCCCCAAGCGCTCTACAACCCTCCCAAAGACTATTCATGCCTTTTGGGGGGGGGAAGGGGGCCATTTTGCAAAAAAATGGGCCGTTTTTGGGAGGTCTGCAGAGTGGAAACCCTTTTTTTTTTTTTTAAATTGCCTCTGCAAATTCTTGGTGCGTCTTATACTCCGGTGCGTGTTATACTCCAAAAAATATGGTAATTTTTTTGCCACCAAAAAAAGGCACCGTCTTATTTTTTTGGGAAGGTGATATCATCCACTCACTGACCTCACTTGCACATGTCACCTCCAGCCTCCTTTTTGCTGTCAGAGGCTTTCAGGAGCTTTCTTGGGCTTTGGATAATTGCAGCCAGGCCTTGCACACCTCGGCCTGTTTCTTCTGCAGCCAGCAACGCTTTCTTGAAGGCCTCTGCAGCCGATAACAGAGCTCTGGATCGATCCATCTGATGAACCACTCTGGATCGACTCCATCGTCCCCCTAGCTCAGGGGTCTGCAAAGTGGGCTCTTTGAAGACTGGTGGACTTCAACTCCCAGAATTCTCCAGACAGCTGTGCTGGCTGGGGGATTCTGGGAGTTGAAGTCCACCAGTCTTAAAAGAGCCCACTTTGCAGACCCCTGCCCTAAGCTTAATTTTTACCGGTGCACCCTGGAGTAGGCGAGGTCTTTTTTTATGCGTGTCTAATTTGTTTTAGTTTTTTGTTACAAATTTTAAAACCTCTTTACAAAGTGTTGTCTGGGTTCCCCCCCTTTTTTAAAAAAATATTCTCTCTTATACATAATTAATTTTACATCACATTATCATTATCTAATTTCGTCTCCACATTTTCTTACCATATTTCCATCTTGAATTTATTTTTTTTAAGAAATAAACAAAATCATTTTTCGCCCCTTTCAGAAAAAAAGTCTACCAAGTTTATCATTTGATTTGCCATTTGCCATTTCTAGTTTCTATATGCAGCATATATCATCCAGTTCCATGTAGTGTAACAAGCATTTTACTTAATTGGTTATCCACACATAACAATATTGTCTTATTTAACTATAGATCACTGATGGCAAACCTATGGCACGGGTGCCACAGGTGGCACGTGGAGCCATTTCTTAGGGCACGCGAGGCGTTGCCTTGTCAGCTCCAGCGCGCATGTGTGCGCTGGCCAGCTGATTTAGGCCTTCTTTTGAGGCCGTTTTTCACCCTCTGGGGGCTTCAGGGAAGCTCCTGAAGCCTCTGGAGGTGGGGAGGGGAAGCTGTTTTCACCCTCCCCAGGCTCCTAGAAAGGCTCTGGAGTCTGGGGTGGGTGAAAAAAGCACGACAAAAGCAGGGGGTTGCACACATAGCATTATGGGTGTGGCACGCCCACGCACGACCCCCCTGCGCTCCCCCTGCTTTTGGCACGCGATTCAAAAAAGGTTAGCCATCACTGCTATAGATCATCAACAGTAATAACATACTTCATTTTCTACCAATCTCTCTTTTTTTCTCTTCCTCCTTTCCTAACCATTTTCTCTTAACTCATCCCTTGTTCTCTTTAGTGTTCTATTTTTCTTCAGCTTTTTTTCTGCTTCTGTCTCCTACTTTTAAGTTCCCTTTCTTCTTCTTCTTTTTTTCCCCTTTTGTATGTCTTCTGAGTTTTCCCTATCATTCTTCTATAATTTATTTGAGTTCCTCTTTTTTGCTTCTAGTGGGCGGAGTCTTAATTAGGGCCTATTTGGGAAGTAAGGCTTATATTGGGCACACGTGTAAAAATCAAGCTAGGACTTACTTTTGAGATAGGTTGTATTTTCGGGAAAACACAGAATAACTAAAATTAGTTCTTTAATGCCTTTGTCAACAGTTTAACATTTTAGAGCGGCCAATGCCTGGAATGCACTATCTGACTCTGTGGTTTCATTCCCAAACTCCCATAACTTTATACTGTTTACTGTTGACCTCACTCCATTCCTAAGAGATCTGCAAGGGGTGTGCATAAGCGCACTAAGATGCCTACCATCCCTGTCCTACTGTCCTCATTTATTCATACCCATTTCCTGTATTCATAATCATCTTTATACTTATATCGGTTATCTTATACATGCTTGACAAATAAATTAAGTTAACTGTGTCAACAGTTTAACACAGGGGTGGGCAAACTTTGCAACTTTAAGTCTGAAGGACTTCAGCTCCCAGAATTCTCCAGCCAGCAAAGCTGGCTGGAGAATTCTGGGAGCTGAAGTCCTTCAGACTTAAAGTTGCAAAGTTTGCCCACCCCTGGTTTAACATATGACATTCAATGCCAAAAAGAAGTAATGGTCTCCATAGGAGATAACTTTGGAAGAAAAGGGATCTACTGTAGATGGTACAGGCTGAGACTTCTTCTCCAATTCCAGATGCGGAATTAAGAAATTTGCAAATGGGACAGTGAGACAGTGAAACAAGCCTTCCCTTTTCCTTTTTACTCAGCATTACCAGCCCCTCCAGAATTGGTTCATTCATTGCACCAAATCATTAAATGATTAATCTGCGTTGAATTTGGCCACTATATAAAGACTGTCCCTGTAATGTCTAAACCATGGTTTGTGGCTCCGCACAATATTAAAGCAACCATTCCAGACTATTTTCATGCCATCCTCTGGGTCTACCTAATTTTCATAATCTAATGAGGCTCTGGATAAAAATACACCAAGTAGTCATAGATCAAGTTCATTTATAATTAAATTAGACAACAGCTTCTTTCTGATTGTGAAGGGTCAGGTGATAGCAGCGTACAAGGCTGTTTGACAGCCAGCGCCAACAATAGATAAATTTCACATGTGAAGCAATAGCAGTTGCTTCACATGTGCCTGGTAGGGTTAAGGAATCCTTGAAATGAGGCAGATTGGATATCACATCAAGTTGTTCCAACAAACATTTTGGCTTTTGGGCTGTTCAAGTAAGATGTCCTTATTGCTCACCTCAGCCTGCCTGAAATGAAACATGTCTATTAAGCTCAGACTTTGCAAAGCCTCATCTCCCATCAGGAATTTTCCTCTGCAAGTAACCCTTCCTTCACCTTGCTAGGTTCCGACTTTCTAGCCATTTCTGCCTAGGTTCTCTGGGGTTGGAGGCCGCCATAATTTGCTTTGGGGTTAATGGGGACTCCATCCAGTGGTGGAATGCTGCTGGTTTAAAAACCCGTTTGGTGAGTCTGTGCTTTGTGTGTGAGTGTCTAAAGCAGGGGTCCCCAACCTTTGCAACTTTTAAGTCTGAAGGACTTCAGCTCCCAGACTTCTCCAGCCAGCTTTGCTAAGCTTTGACTATCAGCTGGGAGTGAACTGGTTTGTTCTGACTTTGAAGTGGGCCCGCCCACCTGCCCCTGCGCTATACTCACCTATATTTCCTTTTCCGAAGCCCAGCTGATCGGGACAGCAGAGTCAATTGCTGTACTTCCGCTGTTTTCCTCATCAGTAGTAATGCTGAAGGTGTGTTTTCTGTAAACTGAACATATGCGCAGCACGCAGCATGCACAAAGCTCAGGGAACCGGTTGTTAAACTGGTAGGAACCCACCCCTGGTTCTTCTTCATGTGGATAGGCAGGTCCATCAGCTTGGACCTCCTCCCAAGGCAGAGGATGTGTCCAGCTGGACCCTGACATTCAGGAGATATGCCATCCAGTCTATGCTGGCTTGCTAAATGGAATGTCATGGGGAATTTCATCAAATGCTTTACTAACACCAGGAATACATGATGTTTGTGGCATTCTGACAGACTACAAAAAAGTTGAAAGAAGTAAGATTCGTCTGGCAAAATTTGTTCTTGATAAATCTATACTGTCTTTGAGTGATTATTGCATTATTCAATAATCATTACTCAATGCATAAGCATTACTAAGTGTTTATGGATGATATTATCTGCCTTAGAGTCTTCCCAGTTATTGTCGGTCTATAGTTCTTCATACCTTTTTGAGAATTAGCACATTGGCCCTATACCAGGGGTGTCAAACTCGATTTCATTGAGGGCCGCATCAGGATTGTGTTTGGCCTTGGAGGGCCGGGGTGGGTGTGGCCAGGGTGGGCATGGCCAGCTCGATGTCACTCATGCTGGGGTGCCTGTGGGGATCCGAGCGCAATGGGCTTCCGACAGTGGTGGGTTTCAAATTTTTTAGAACCTACTCTATAAGTGTGGCCTATTTTGTGGGCGTGGCTTGGCAGTCATGTGACAGGGTGGGAGTGGCCACCTTTTAAAATGTGGTGAAACTCATTTAACAATGCTCTTCCTTAACAACCAAAATTTTGGACTCAATTGTGATGATAAATTCTCTTTCTTTCTTTCTTTCTTTCTTTCTTTCTTTCTTTCTTTCTTTCTTTCTTTCTTTCTTTCTTTCTTTCTTTCCTTCCCTTCCCTTTCCTTTCCTTTCCTTTCCTTCTCGTTGGGACACTGGCAGTGGGGAGCCAGATTTACTTCCAGGTACGCCGGTGGAACCCCCTCTCACCGGTTCTCTAAATTTCACTAACCGGCTCTCGCGAGTAGGTGCGAGCCTGCAGAAACCCACCACTGGCTTCCGAGCTCCGTTTTCAGCTGCGACAGCCTCCTGCAACACTCTGCCAATGAAAATGGAACTCGGGAGGGCTGCATGCAGCCCTTCCAAGTTCCATTTTCACTGGTAGAGGCACTGTGGGCTGGTCCTTTGCAGTTTCCAGACTGGCCCCAGGGACCAGATCTAAGCATACTGCAGTCCAGATTTGGCCCTGAGTTTGACACCCCTGCCCTACACTTATCACCTGGTACTTTGTCCTTGCTCAAAGAGCTTTCAACAGCGATAAAAGAAGTTCATTTAGAACCAGAGGATGCCATCTGTCTTACATTGGGATTCATTCAGTCAGCAGACAACACCTCACTAAATTTCTTTGAGAGATGCAACGGAAATCACACACTTTTAAACTTTTAATGCTGGGAAAGACTGAGGCCAAAAGATGGAGGGGACGACAGAGAATGAGGTGGCTGGATGGAGTCACTGAAGCAGTCGGCATGAGCTTAAATGGACTCCAGAGGATGGTAGAGGACAGGAAGGCCTGGAGGAACGCTGTCCATGGAGTCGCGATGGTCGGACACAACTTCGCAACTAACAACAACTCTGTGATCATGTGATCAAAATTCCGATGTTTGGCAACTGGTTCGTATGTATGACTGTCATGTGATTCCCTTTGGCAGCCTTCCAACAGGCCAACCTGGCCTAATCTATCTTTCCTGCCTCCAGTCTGTATATTTAAATTTTTAATTGGGTTTTTAGGGTTTTTAGGGTTTTTTAGTATTTTAGGATCTTAGGTTTTAGCGCAGGGTGACTATAGTTTAATTTGATTTTAGATATTTATATTGTTGTATGTTTTTATATTTTATAATTCCCTGTGCACTGCCCCGAGTCCCTTTGGGGGGAGGGAGCGGTATACAAATAAAATTTGATTGATTGATTGAACAACTGGGTTGCTAACTTATCAACAGCAGTGATTCATTTAACAACCAAAGCAAAAAAAGGTCGTAAAATGGGGAAAAACTCATTTAACAAATATTTCATTTAGCAACAGAAATGTTGGGCTCCGTTGTGCTCATAAGTCGAGGCTTACCACTGTTTCTCTGTTCTTGTGAAATTAGATTTATAACACTTGTCTTATTATTTGTTTGTCATGAATGATGGATATATATTTTCCAGGATCTTGAGCAATCTTTCTCAGAATCTGGAATCTGAAAGACTCCAATCAGCAAGAACAATTTGGGCAGGGGTGGGTTCCTGCCAGTTCTAACCTCTTCTATAGAAGAGGTTCCCCAAATCTACAGGGCCGTTTAGAACTGGTTCCAGCTCCCTCCCCCCGCCCGTCCGCCCATCATCAAGAGGAAGAGCAAGAGGAGGAATTCTGGGAGTTGAAGTCCACAAGTCTTAAAGCTGTCAAGTTTGAACATCCCTGTGGTATTTTTTTCTAAAGGGTTAGGGCTGCAAGGGTCTTGTAACTGGACAGCTTTAAGACTTGAGTGCTTCAAATGCCAGAGTTTCTGAGCCAACATTTTGGTTGCCAAACAAGAAGTGAGTCTCACCACATTTTACAAGTTGGCCACGCCCACCCCATCACATGACTGCCAAGCCCCTCCCACTCGGTCGCATTGCCAGCAAGCCAGTCCCACCCGGTCACATGGCTGGCAAGCCACTCCCACCCAGTCACATGGCTGGCAAGCCACTCCCAAAAAGCAGGCCACACCTACAGAAGATGTTCTAAAAACATTTTGAAACCCACCACTGTCTCCCCCACCCCACCCCTGTGCATCACAGTTATAGAGCCATTTAACATAGAGCTGCTGGGAGTTTAATTCAATTGTGTGGATTGACTGTAACTTTGCTCAAAATCAAATAACTTAGAGCCTTTGTAATGTTCCCCCAAACCTTAAAAAAAAAGGCCAGCTTTGCATCCAGCCTACAAATGCCATGAATATTTCATCTAAACATGTTGAATAATGGATATGGTAAAATTGCAATTTGTACGTGGGCATTTGGTGGCTGGAATACAGCTAAACCCACCGTATGAATTATTCACAATATTCCCAACGATTTGCACAGCCTTTGTTACTAAATTCTGGTCATTTGAAGTGGGAATGAAGAGTTTGCTGAAGGGGGAAAAATCTAGACACCAAAAGCGAACCCTGAGAATCTCTCTATCGGGAAAATGAGTAGGTTAAGAAGCATTCGTGAATTCATTGCAAGGCACACCGTAAGCGTATCTTGAGTTCCACTGCTAGTCAGTGGATGGTAAAAAAAATACCGTGCTTATGATTGACTCCATAAACACAACAGCAGCCATTCTAGCCAGGATTTGACAACAACATAATAATGAACTCAAGCTGGTCAATGCGAGAGCATATCTTTAATCACATTTGCTGATTTTTTAAATATGGCTGCCCTTGTTGTCTCAACACGAGGGCTTTGTACTTTCAAGTAACACACACACACCCTGTGTTTTGAACCTGACAAATAAACGTCACATCAAACTTTGATTTGTGATAACCCCAAATAGAAGCCTCGGAAGAGCCATATGTGAGGGAAGAAGGGATAAGCAATCAGCATACGTGTAACTACCATAATTACTTCGTCACACAAGCGATTGAGTCAATCAAATGGTTTATTATATAGCCATATGGCCAGATGCAGTAAACTAACCAATAATAGAACTGTTACACGCATCTATATCTGTAAAATATAAAAATGAACGAGTATAACAAATGAGTGGCAGTTTAGTCCCGTGGTTAAGGCACCAGGCTAGAAATTAGGAGGCTGAGAGTTTAGAACAGGGGTGTCAAACTGGGTTTCTTCAACATTGTAGATCTCCTTCGCGGACCAGCTGGGGAGGGGAGGAGAGGGGGCAGATGGGACAGACACCTCCTGCAGCACCTTGCTGGTCAAAACGGGGTGCAGGGGGGCTGTGTGTGGTCCCTTCCCGCACCCATTTTTAGCCTGGATGGCCTCCTGCAGCACCCGGCTGGGCAAAATGGGGCACCCACACACCTCATTTTGGCCGGCATGGAGCTGCAGGAAGCTATCCAGACCAAAAATGGGGTAGTGTGTTGCAGGAGATGGTCCAGGCCAAAAACAGGAGACACACACTCTCCCAGTGCCCTGTTTTGGCTGCCAGAGGCACCTCAGGCCGGTCATTTGCTATTTCCAGGCCGGCCCCACAGGCCAGATTGAAGCACCCCGCAGGCTGGTTCTGGCCCGTGGGCCTTGAGCTTGACACCCCTGATTTAGAGTCAGACAGCCCCTATAACTAAATACATGCATGCATACATACATACACAGAAACGAAATTGCCCAAATACCAAGCTACAGTTAAAGGTAGTACAGTTAAAGGCCTCTGCAGCCAAGCAACGAGCTCCATCAATCCTGAAGGCCTCGGACAGCGAAATGGAGGTTGGAGGAGATGCACACATCAATCCAGAGGGCCTTTCCTGAAGGCCTTTGACTGCAAAACAGAGGCCATGGTTGATGTGCCCAAGCAGTGGCAAGTGGCTACAGAAGAAGTGAGCAAGGCAGGTGTCGGGGTATGGGAGGCCTGGCTGCAACTGTCCAAAGGTAAATATCAGTAGGGCAGCTCCACCATCACCCATAGCTAGTATTTACCTGTGTGCTCGCCCCATCCTGTGCACCCTGGAGCGGGCGGGGTCTTAACTAGGGCTTATGGGGGGTTAAGGCTTATATTGGGTACATATGTAAAAATCAAGCTAGGGCTTATATTCTGGAGATGTCTTATGTTTATTATTATGTTTATTATTAAATTTGTATACCGCCGTTCTCCCTTGCGGGACTCAGGGCGGTGAACAGGCATCAATTAAAACATACAAAATACATCGATACATAAAATACTGTAAAATAATATTAAATTGGGGCCCGTTCTAAAATCCAGAATAAAAACTCTTAAATAAAACCAATTAAACCAATTAAAAGCTACTACGCCAGGCCGGCCACACGGAATAAATGCGTTTTCAAGGCCCGACGGAAGAGGCACAGGTCAGTGGTCGTACGTAGGTCGGGGGGGTAGGTCGTTCCAGAGGGCAGGGGCTGCCACAGAGAAGGCTCTCCCCCAGGGGGGTCGCCAGGCGGCATTGTTTGGCCGACGGCACCCTGAGGAGGCCTAGTCTGTAGGAGCGAACTGGTCTTATTTTGGGGAAAACACAGTAGCTAGGCATTAACATCTTAATTGACAACTGTTGTGCACAAGGGAACAACAGCCAACGACCTAATAACCAGCCGTCAGCACCCAATCAACAACTAAAAAGCCACACACAATAGGCACCATATAAATACCACACAGAGAATAGGCCAAGCACACACTCTGCTAGACAGAAGTTGCTGGAGGATGGGCTCCACACAAATCTGAAAGCTCGGAAAATTAAACCTCGGGACTCAGTGATCGACGTAGATTGGATCCTGCAACATTATCCTGGAATATTTGCTTCCATTTATGTAAAATGTCTGATGTACAATAACCAAAAAATTAGGTGGCAATTTGTAGCTGTTTCATTGAATACATTTGGCTTACAATAAAACATGCATCACGTAACAGATTCAGTACAATCCTTTTTCCAGGAATTCTAACGGCTTCCTATATTAATAATTTATAGAGAAAATGGAAAAGAGAACTACAGCTTCCGTAGCCTTTGCCGAGGGAGAAGCAAATCTTTACCTAAGCAATACATGCTCCGTGTAAAAGAAGCTGCTGTGTTAAAACTAGTTTATGGCTTCGTATTCAAGCTCTTGCCTAGATCTATAATAGGATTTTGATCAACATGGACTTTAAAAAGAAGGAAAAAGAAGCGATTTCATCTTCCCTTTGTAAAATAGATTAAGGCAACATAGTGTTAAACATACCTACAGTACTAAGCCTACAAGATAGATCTAAATAAACACATATAGGAATATGATAAAAAGGTAAAAATAGTGCAGAAAGGAACATTATATGCTAATGACACTTTCATTAGCTACTTTCTCCATTACGTATCCAAAGAGTAAAAGGAAACTACCGCACCTGTCTATTTTAGAAAAAAATAATAACAGGCATTCCTGAAGCTCATGTTGTACGTTCTTGCATTAAATCATGTCTATTTAAACTAGCCTGACTTGTCATGTAGATATGTAAGGCATTTCTGAAACATTGGTGGAATATCAGGGATAGTTTGACAAATTGGAGTTTGCAACGGGAGGAGGGCAGGGATGTCAAACTCGATTTCAGAGAGGGACGCATCAGGGTTATGTTTGATCTCAGAGGGCTGGGGGTGGGGGTGGCCGGGGATAGGCGTGGTCATAGTGGGTGTGTCTGGGGTGGGGGTGGTCACGGTGGGCATTTGACACAGGCTCAAGATGCACTTTTTCCCTTCTCTTCTTTCTTTCCACAGTATTTCCCTGGCCTCCAGAACCATTCTGCCCGCCAAAAACAGGCCGCGGAGGAGAGGTGGGTTCCTAGCGGTTCAGATTTTTTAGGTTGAGCAGGTAGTAACTTGGCCTGCCATGCCCCCCGAACCGCTTCTCTCCGCAGTGCCGTAAACGCCGCCATCTTGGTTTTTTGTACTTGCATTTTTAACGCTGCGCATGCGCCTAGCACATGCAAAGCACGCAGCGCGTCCCTGAGCGAACCGGCAGTAGCAGCAGCTGGAACCCACCCCTGCAGCGGAGCCCATTTTTGGTCTCTCCAGCTTCCAACAGCACTCTGCCAGTCAAATGCGGGCTATAGGGAGCCTCCGTGTAGCCCATTTTTGGTCGGCAAAGTGCTGCTGGAGGCTGTGGGGGTCCGAAAATGGGATGCATGGGGGCCTCCCAGGGCCTCCCACTCTTGTGTGGTATGGCTATACCTTACATGCATTTGTTTGTATGTTTTGGAAATAGTTTTGTCACCCGGCTTTTGCTACGGCCATAAACAAAAGCTGATATTTTTTGCAAGCCTCGTCTGGCGTCTCACTCTCGTTGGCATTTCAGGGGCTCAGGGAAACTGCTGGAACCTTACAGTCAGACCTGGCAGTTTCCTGCTTTTCTGTACAGAAACTACCTGATGATTTGTGAAAATCCTGCCTAAAACATATCCAGAAACAGGTTTCCCTTCCACTCTCTTGTAAAGAAAACAAAAAAGGTTTTGAAAAACTTAATCTCAAGAAACCCCATTTACAACGAACCTAAGCTATACAGCTCTCCTTCTTGATTTATAACTTTCCTTCCTAGCTTCTACTAATATTCCTTAGGACAGTTGTTATAAACAATGACAGAGGGAACAGGACTGACGTGACACGGATGACAGTTAGATCAGTCAAGGAAGCCTTAGCAAGGCTAGGCCCCCTAAATTGGGTGGAACGAATAGATAAATACCTCCTCTCGCAACACACTACGCCTTGCCCAGTCACTAACTGAAGCCTGGCCGAACTATTGATGGGACGCTGCCTGCGGATGGGTTTAGATAGACTGCACTCCAGCTACCGGATGACCAGTACCCACTTCTGACTGAAGGCCTGCGAGAATTCATTCTAGGGCAGGGGTCCCCAACCTTTTTTGCACCAGGGACCGGTTTCATTTTAAAGAAAATTCTGCAGACCGGCTGGCGTAGAGGAGGAGTGGGGGGAGAGGGGGAACAGGCGGTGCATGCGCACGCGGGGGGAGGGGGAACAGGCGGCGCATGTGCACGTGGGGGGGAGTCGGCTCACTCGGCCCTCTAGGGCCTCCAAAGGTACAAACGGCCGCGCATGCGCATGCGCATGGGGGGGGAGTCAGCTCACTCGGCCCTCTAGGGCCTCCAACGGCGCGAACGGCTGCGCCTGCGCTCTCCTACATCTGGCGTGCGCTCTGCCTAGGGGCCTGCCACTCCTCCCTCCTTCCTCCTCTCCAGCCCTGCGGCCCAGTTCCTATCAAGCCACGGACCGGCACCGGTCCGCAGCCCGGGGGTTGGGGGCCCCTGTTCTAGGGGACACTGTATATGCCAGAAATTATGGGGACGACCCGTGGTGGCTACCGGGACTAATATTACAAGTAACTGGCCCCTGCTCTTACAGGGTCCGATTAGAGGGTGGCAGAGTATGGCGCCGCCACGCTAACCAGCTAAGACATCACCAATCCACAGGATTGTTAACAACCCAAGCTGCGCAGTCCCCGTTGGGGGTCAATGAGTTCCACCAGTTCCGCCTCTAGCGCTCCTGCAAACTGTACCACCCCAGCACCACGTCTTGCGGCATCGTGTCTTTGGAGCTGGGACACAACAGCAGTAATGGCAAACCTTTTTGTCCTTGCATGCCGAAATAACGCGCCTGTACGTGCCCAAGCCCACAATGCAATGTGTTCCTCCCCCCCGTGCATGCACGCATGACCCCCTGCATCCCGCCTGTGACCCCCCCCCCAGCACATGTGCTCTCCCCCCTGGCCACACCTCATTTGGGGCCTAGCAGGCCTCCCTGAAGCCTCCTGGGTCTCTTCTGCATGCACAGAAGAGACCCAAACATCACCTGGCCAGTGGGAGGTGTGTGCGTATGCGCGGTGGAGCTGAGGTGGACGATGGCTCACTTGCCCGCAGAACGTATTTGCCCTAGCAACCAAAATAATAAAGACGGAAGGAAAACAGTGAAAACTTCGAGTCGCTATGAAGAGATCTTCTGATAATAGTTTTTACACATGACTTTCTAGTTTGCATCCCAGACACGTCACACATTTCAATTGATTGCTGAAACGTCTGAATCAATAGAGAGTGAATCTGTCCAGGAAGGCGATGAAAACTTCTGAATCTGTAATATATCACAGCCTGTGTAAATTATGGGTCACTTCCAACCGTACAATTTGAGTATTCTACCCGACGTTAGCAAAATGCTCAGGTGGCAAAATACAGGGAGCCTATATCACTCTGCACAGACAAGCATTCCGTCCCACAGCTTAGAAGAGACGGCATAAATTGAGAAGCCAGTCACTTAAGAAACCTCTCCCTCTCTCTGTGCTGTCCCAAAATTTAAGGGTTTGGGTTCAATGAAGTCGTTCTCTTTCTACCGCGCAAATTGTATAAGCTGCTCTCGCAGCCGATTCTTTCTCAGTTTAATCAGAGAGATGTAGGATTGGTAGCCCAAAGCAAGGCAGAGTTCACACACACACACACACACACACACACACACACACACACACACAACTAATATATATATCTATCAGTGGTGGGTTTCTGCAGGCTCGCACCTACTCGCGAGAGCCGGTTGGTGAAATTTAGAGAACCAGTGAGAGGGGGTTCCACTGGCGTACCTGGAAATAAATCTGGCCCACTGCTGCCAGTGACCCAACGGGAAGGGAAGGGAAGGGAAGGGAAGGAAGGAAAGAAGGAAGGACGGAAAGAAAGAAAGAAAGAAAGAAAGAAAGAAAGAAAGAAAGAAAGAAAGAAAGAAAGAAAGAAAGAAAGAAAGAAAGAAAGAAAGAATTTATCATCACAATTGAGGCCAAAATTTTGGTTGCTAAGCAAGAGCGTTGTTAAATGAGTTTCACCACATTTTAAAAGGTGGCCACTCCCACCCTGTCACATGACTGCCAAGCCACGCCCACAAAATAGGCCACACCTACAGAGTAGGTTCTAAAAAATTTGAAACCCACCACTGATATCTATACTAGTCTCCCTTTATTTATTTATCAGCACAAATGTAACACAAAAATATAACAAAGGCAATGAAAAAATAGCTTTCTGCTGGATGGCTCCTAGAGTGAGCTGAAAGACAGCAGAGGGAAGCAGTTCTGCTCCCTCCAATATTTGGGGCTTACCAGGGTGTTGTGACACTATATATACTTGTTCCCCTGGCTCAGCTGATCAGGAGGAGAACCTGTGGCCTAGTGGCAATTACAACTGCCTCACATATAATACTTCTCAGGTTCAAATCCCAGTAAGGGTATATGGCTAGCTGATGAGAGCTAAATAGCTTGAAATAGATCTATACTAGTCTCCCTTTTTTTTATTTATCAGCACAAACGCAACACAAAAATATAATAAAGGCAACAACAAAAAATAGCTTTCTGCTGGATGGCTCCTAAGGTGAGCCAAAAGACAGAAAAGGGAAGCAGTTCTGCTCCCTCCGATATTTGGGACTTACCAGGGTGTTGTGACACAGTATTTATTTTTTATTTTATTTATTTTATTTTATTAAATTTATATCCCACCCTTCTCCAGAAGGACCCAGGGCGGCGCACAGGAATTAAAACGTACAAATAGAACAATATAAAATTTAAAAAATATTAAACTCCCAACCTGTGCTAAAATCAATTAAAATCCCCAATTTAAAACTGTCTAAAAACAGTCACAGCGGAAGGTTACGCTAGGCCGGCTTGATGGAAGAGGTGTGTCTTTAGACACTGGCGGAAGAGGCGGAGGTCAGAGATGGTGCGTAGTTCAGGGGGTAAGTCGTTCCAAAGGGTAGGGCCCGCCACAGAGAAGGCCCTTCCCCTGGGTGTCGCCAACCGGCACTGCCCGGCCGACGGCACCCTGAGAAGGCCCTCTCTGTGGGAGTGGACCGGTCGAAGGGATGTATGGGGCAGGAGACGGTCTCGCATATAACTAGGTCCTGAGCCATGGAGCGCTTTAAAGATGGTCGTGAACACCTTGAAGCTCACCCGAAAGGCCACAGTATGTATGTATGTGTGTGTGTGACAGACAGACAGACAGACAGATAGATAGTCTCTACATGTTTTTTTACATCGTGGCGACCAAAACAGAATGCCGTATTCCAAGTGTGGCCTTACCAAGGCCTTATAAAGTGGTATTAACAGTTCCCGTGATCTTGATTCTATCCCTCTGTTGATGCAGCCTAGAACTGTGTTGGCTTTTTTGGCAGCTGCTGCACACGGCTGGCTCATATCTAAATGGTTGTCCCCTAGGACCAAGGAAGTCCAGTTGCTTCCTGAAAAAGCACCTTTTGGACTTCATATCTCAGAGAAGCGCAAATTCCCATTATCTCTACTTTGGAGTATTGATTTATTTAAATTGCACCATGCGCCTTGCCTCATTCAATTTAGCACACCTGATCAAAGATAAGGGTTTGAAGGTGGGACACAAAGATCCGATTACCTGTCTGTCTGTAAACTGGGTAGCTGTGAGCAGGTCACATTTTTTTTCCTTCCTTACCCGCATGTCATTGGATTTGTGTTGGGATTAGATGAGATAAAACCTGGCCATTATTTTGTGCAATGAAAGGTGCAATACAAATGATTAATAATTGCAATATCTTCACCCTTCATCTTTAAGTAAATCTTTTCCCAGGACACATTCCCAGCACAGGTTTTGCTTCCTCTGAGTGTACAGGGGGTTCTCGACTTACAACCATAAATGAGCCCAGCATTTCGGTTGCTAAGCGAGTTTTGCCCCATTTTATAACCTTTCCTGCCACATTTGTTAAGTTAATCACTGCAGTTATTCGGTTAGTAACAGGGTTGCTACATCAATCCAGCTTTCTTTGCTTGGCAGAAGGTCATAAAGAGTAACATTCCCTCCCCATACCAGGGGAAGGTTGCTGCAAAATCTCTATTCCCTCCTCACTCCAGGGGGCAGGATACTGCAAAATCTCCATTTCCTCCTCACTCCTAGGGGAAGGATATTGCAAAATCTGAATTCAAGCACATCATCAGTCTTGAGTCCCTTCATGCCCACAGGAGATCTAAGTCCAACCCACCTTGAATTCTGTTGACTCTTATCTACCACCAATTTGCTTTGACCATTAG
The DNA here is from genome assembly GCA_039707465.1 of Rhabdophis nuchalis. Lineage (NCBI taxonomy): Eukaryota > Metazoa > Chordata > Lepidosauria > Squamata > Natricidae > Rhabdophis > Rhabdophis nuchalis. Next base: position 14,005,085 of record CM077648.1, on the reverse strand, counting down.
TAGCTCAGATTCTTGTAGAGACTGTTAGAATGCAATAAAGCCCGTATTTATTTGTTTGAATCACCTTCCTTCCTGATTCCCTACCCCTGACAGGAGAACTGGCAATGAAATGGCATGAGAAATGTCTAGATTACCACTGGAGGAAAATGAAGACGGAACCTGGCCAAGCATAGCCTTTATTGAGGATTCACCTGGTGACTATAAAGGCAGCAAAATGCCATTATTCTTCCATCCTTACAGGATCGCTGACTTCTGGTTATTTCTGCTCATCCCACAAGATCTGACCGGGTAGGTATAACTCTGTGATCGCTTTCTGAAAGGATGTCATTTGATGTCTCTATTGCTCAACCTGCCCTATGGAACAGAATAAGGCGCAGGACTTAGATGGTCATGACCCTGTAAGGCCTTGAAAACCTGGATCTTCCTGCAAGCATTGTGGCCAGGTGTTGGTTGAGCCTGTTCTACAAAGCTTTAGAAAAAGGACCATGGTTAACCTTGCATGTATTTATTGTTATTTGTTTTAATCTGATATTATCTGCCCCAGAATAGAATAACAGAGTTGGAAGGGACCTTGGAGGTCTTCTATTCCAACCTTCTGTTTAGGCAGGAAATCCTACACCATTTCAGTAAAATGGTTATCCAATCTCTTCTTAAAAAGTTCCAGTGTTGGGGCATTCACAACTTCTGGAGGCAAGTTGTCTCCACTGATTAATTGTTCTAACTGTCAGGAAATTTCTCCCTAGTTCTAAGTTGCTTCTCTCCTTGATCAATCATACATTGCAAGTTGGGCAGCCATAAAAACTGATTCAATAAATTAACACGCTATTGTTCTAATATTCCAAGTTTAAAGCCAACTCCGGACATCCTTAGGTCCAAACAAAATACTCAAGATAAGCACATCTCTTAAGACAGGGGTCTGCAAAGTCGGCTCTTTTAAGACTGGTGGACTTCAACTCCCAGAGTTCCCCAGCCAGCTATGCTGGCTGGGGAACTCTGGGAGTTGAAGTCCACCAGTCTTAAAAGAGCTGACTTTGCAGACCCCTGTCTTAAGAGGCTGCCATCAGAAAATGCAATAAGGTCAAAGGTTCCCCTCGCACATATGTGATGGTCACTCCTGACTCTAGGGGATGGCGCTCATCTCTGTTTCAAAGCCAAAGAGCCAGCACTGTCCAAAGATGTCTCCGTGGTCATGTGGCTGGCACGACTAAATGCCAAAGGCGCACAGAATGCTGTCCCCTTCCCACCATAGGTGGTTCCTATTTTTCTACTTGCATTTTTACATGTTTTTGAACTGCTAGGTTGGCAGAAGCTGGGACAAGTAACAGGAGCTCACTTTGTTACGCAGCGCTAGGGATTCAAACCACTGAACGGCCGACCTTTCTGATCAACAAGTTCAGCATCTTAGCCACTGAGCCACTGAGCTAGAAAATGCAGTAACAGCTGCCAAGCTGGGGTTTCTATCAACCACAGCTTGTCTGAATGCCTATGTATTACATTCTGTTCTGAAGGCACCCTGTTGAGCAGCGAACACAAGAAGAATGTTATTACCCTCAACACAGTGGTGGGTTCCGACTGGTTTGCCCCAATAAGGGCATATCAGTGCCTGCTAGGAGCACCAGGTATCGTTCCGATACGGTGCTCCGTAGGGCCCACCCACTTGCCCACGCTCCTTACCGGTACTTTAGCTGTTTGGGCTTCCGCGCATGGGGCATACGGTGCCTGTGTGATGCTCCACCAAGCAGCTGGAGCATTGTAGAGGCGTCGCAGAGCATCATGGGTGGTAAGTACACAAGCACATGGTGTGTGCATGTGTGCATGTACTGCATTCATTCATGTGGTGGATGCCCGGCCCCGTTGCACCATACCGATTGCAACGGGATCCAGAACCCATCACTGCCTCAATGCCTCTGTCTAGATTTCTTAGTTTCTTTGGTTATCTGGCTCAGGGGGTCTGCCAAGTTGACTCTTTTACGACTGGTGGACTTCAACTCCCAGAATTCCCCAGCCAGCTTGTCTGGCTGGGGAATTCTGGGAGTTGAAGTCCACCAGTCTTAAAAGAGCCAACTTGGCAGACCCCTGAATTCTGGCTGGAAACAACAGATACAAGGTGTAGGACAAATCAAAGCCTTTTGGATCTGAGCCATGATAACTGTTCCTCTATTACCTTTACTAAACGAGGTGCTCTTTTTACTCCAATCTGTCCATTTGACTCACAACAGAATGAAGGTAAAATGTAAAATCAAAGCCGGGTGGCCAAAGGGGAGGGAGGAATCGGTCTGACCAACGTTGTGCCATTCAGGTCATTGTCAGAGCGAACAGACTTTGCTAAATCCCAAAGGAAGAACGCTTCGCATCTGATCCGAAATACAGAGGAAGGGTTTTTAAGGCCCCAGCGCTGCCATCAAATCGCAAAAAATATTCAGAGTAGCGCAACCGTGCAGTTCAAAAATTTTAATGAGAATGTGCCTGGAATTCTTCCATGATTAATTCTTATATTGTCTAACACACACACACACACACACACGCACGCACGCGCACACACGGCCCTTTTCACAAAAAGCTAGATTCCTCTCAAACAGATGCTGCAAAAAAATAATAATAATGAGCAGGAGAGCATCCGTCCTTCCCAGATATCTCAGATCCCTTCTAATCTCGGGATTTTATTCCATGCCAAAACTGGATCAAAAACAAGATGAAGGAGCTCCTTTCCCCCATTTAAGTAAATCCTGCGCCGAGTAAAATATGCCGTGCAGATCATTAAGGAACTGAGGAGGTTGAAAGTCTATTGTACCAAGAAGAGAAAGAACAATTGTTATGGGGAACAAACTTAAAACAAGGGTGTTTAATAGCCTCTCACTCACATGGACAAGATTGCATAGGGCCGTGATGGCGAATCTATGGCACACATGCCACAGGTAGCCCGCAGCTTCCTCTCTGTGGACACACGAGCCATTGTCCTAGTTCAACTTCACCGCGAATGTACGCATGCCTCCCGCTGGCCAGCTGCTCGTTGGGTCTCTGAGGCACATGCGTGGGGGGCGGGGTGCATGTGGGGAGAAGGGTGCACATGTGGGAGGGTGAGGTGCATGCAGGGGGTGTGGATGCTCATTTGTGGAAGGGTGCAGGGGGCACTGGGGGGCGCATGCATGGGGGAAGCATGTGCATTGCCTTTTGGGGGCGGGGTTGGGCCAGTGGTGGGTTGCAGGCGGTATGCCCTGGACAGGCATACCAGAGCCTGCCCAGAGCACTGGCTACCATTCCGGTACGCTGCTTCGGAGGACCCGCCTGCCCGCCCTCACTCCCCACCTGTGCTTTAAGCCTTTGGTGCTTCCACGCAAGCGCATGGCGCATATACAGCGCCTGCGCGACACTCCACCGAGCAGCTGGAGTGTCACAGAGGCTTGCGGAAGCGTCGCAAGTAGGTATGATGAACGTATGTGCCATGCGCAGGTGCGTGAATGCTGCACGCGTCCATGTGGGCGACACCAAGTCTGTTCCAACCGTACCGGTTAGATATATATGTTGCATTTTTGCTGATAAATAAATAAAGGGAGACTAGTATAGATCTATTTCAAGCTATTTAGCTCTCATCAGCTAGCCATACCCTTACTGGGATTCGAACCTGGGCTGTTTTTACATATTAGGCAGTTGTATTAACCTTTAAGCCACAAGCTCTCCTCCCTTATCCGCTGAGCCAAGGAAATAATTAAGTGTTATGTCTTTTAATTGGGTTTTAGTATTGGGTTTTATAATAATAGGCCAAACTATTTAATATTTACTAATTTGCTATTTTAACTTTTGTATTTCCTCTTTTTATTGCGGCTCTTCACCGCCCTGAGTCCCGAGAGGGAGAAGGGCGGTATATAAATGAAAGAAAGAAAGAAAGAAAGAAAGAAAGAAAGAAAGAAAGAAAGAAAGAAAGAAAGAAAGAAAGAAAGAAAGAAAGAAAGAAAGAAAGAAAGAAAGCACCTGGTATGCCCAAATATGGGAGGGAGCATACTGCTTCCCAAAAGGGAAGCGCTATATTATAGGTAGTCCTCACGTTACTACTGGAACTGAGACCCGAATTTCCGGTTAGAAGAGACCAAATTGGCTGTCTAAAAAAATGCAGAGGCTGCGACCTTTCGGAAAGGTTTGAAAGTCACAAACCGCCTTCGTACAACGTGCTTGACTTGATTATGGAATCGATCTCATCGATCCCATTGATCTGACCTCAGCTCTTCCCCTACATTTAGACGCTTCTGACGAGAAAAGAAAGAGCAGGACTTCAGGAAGGTATTTCTGTTCTTTGCCCTTCGAGGAGACTAGAGCAGGGGTCTCCAACCTTTGCAACTTTAAGTCTGAAGGACTTCCGCTCCCAGACTTCTCCAGCCAGCAAAGCTGGCTGGAGAAGTCTGGGAGCGGAAGTCCTTCAGACTTAAAGTTGCAAAGGTTGGAGGCCCCTGGACTAGAGGAACCTTTTTACTCGCTTCAGCATAATGCCCGCCACTAACTCATTGAGGGAGGGGAGGCACCTGGCAATTTCCATCATAGCCCTCACGGCATTTCCCCTGGGCATCCAAGGCAATTGAATGACTTAGTGGTGGTCTCTTGCGTTGCCCCTAAACCAGTGTTTCTCAACCTTGTCGACTCCATGGCACGGGGCCTAGTTATCTGCGGGATCGTATCCTACCCCACACATCCCTTCAGCCGATGCGCTCCCACAGAGAGGGACTTCTCCGGGTACCGTCCACTAGGCAGTGCCAGTGGGCGACGCCCAGGGGAAGGGCCTTCTCTATGGCGGGCCCAACCCTCTGGAACGACGTACCCCCCGAACTTAGAACTATCACGGACCTCCGCTCCTTCCGCCAAAACTTGAAGACGTACTTCTTCCATCTTGCCGGCCTGGCCTAATCCACACCATCAAGTTAGCAGACTGAAGCTTACATTGTTTTAATTTGGTTTTTAAGGGGTAACAGTTTTATGTTTTTAGGATTTTTAGCCCAGGGTTATTAGTATTTAATCTGTTTTTAGTATTTATCTATTGTTATGTTTTATATTTCTATTTTAATTTCCTGTGCACCGCCCCGAGTCCCTCTGGGGAGAGTGGCGCGGTTTATAAATGCAATAAAATAAATAAATAAATAAATAAATAAATTTTATTTTATTTTATTTTATTTTATTTATTTTATTAAATTTATACCCCGCCCTTCTCCTTGTTAGGATCCAGGGCGGCGCACAGGCATTATTTAAAAACACAAAATACAATAAATATCAATTAAAATGTATTAAATTAATAAACCCGTGCTAAAACCCAATATTAAAACCCTTACCAAATTATAAATTTTTCTTTAAAAAGTCAGAAACGGGGGGCTATCCTAGGCCGGCTTGTTGAAATAAATACGTCTTAAGACGTTGGCGGAAGAGGCGGAGGTCCGAGATAGTACGAAGGTCGGGGGGTAGGTCGTTCCAGAGGGCCGGGCCCGCCACAGAGAAGGCCCTTCCCCTGGGTGTCGCCAACCGGCATTGCCCCGCCGACGGCACCCGAAGAAGACCCTCTCTGTGGGAGCGGATCGGACGAAGGGATGTATGGGGCAGGAGGCGGTCTCGTATATAGCTAGGCCCCGAGCTAGGCCCCGAGCTATAAATATAAGTTATGTGGACTTCAACTCCCAGAATCCCCCAGCCAGCACAGTTGAAGTCCACAGGACTTAAAGTCGCCAAGGTTGAGAAACACTGCCCTAAACAGAGGAAAACTAAGAAGGTTCATGCTCTCCAGGGCAAGAGGAGAAGTTGCAAGGATGTCTTGGTTTCCTTTTTTTTTTTTGCTACTGCACTTACTCTTCATCAGTGCCTACATCCAGTGGTGGGTTTCAAACAATTTTTAACTACCGGTTCTGTGGGCCTGGCTTATTTTGTGGGTGTGGCTTGGAAGTCATGTGACTGGGTAGGAGTGGTTTGGCAGTCATGTGACCGGGTAGGAGTGGTTTGGCAGTCATGTGACTGGGTTGGCATGGCCAATTTAATAATAATAATAATAATAATAATAATAATAATAATAATAATAATAATAATAATAATAATAATAATAATAATAATAATAATAATAATAATAACAACAACAACAACAATAAATTTATTTATATACCGCCTCCTCTCCCCGAAGGGACTCGGAGCGGTGCACAGGGAATAAAAACCAATATAAAATACATAGAAAAAATAAATAGTTAAGAAACGAATTAAACAATTGTCAATTTAGCAGTCTATTAAGCAATACACAGCAGCCCCCTGTTCTATTATTTGTAACTAGCCATTCCCGGCCACGTGTTGCTGTGGCCCAGTCTGGTTAAATGGCCAACCAATCTATGTGTAGATCTACACCTGCACACACAAACACGTACACACAACCACCATATAACCCCCAACCTACCTACTGTATTTCTCCCTCTCTCCCTCTCTATCCCTCTACCTACCTACCTACCTACCTATCTACCTACCTACCTACTGTATTTCTCCCTCTCCTTCTCTATCCCTCTACCTACCTACCTACCTACCTACCTACCTACCTACCTATCTACCTACCGTATTTCTCCCTCAGAGTATTTTATGTCATAAAGGATTACATAATACCTGTGGCCCACTTCTCTCTCTGTATCCATCTAGCTACCTTTTTTACAATTTTTTACATTTCCGTTGTGTGTATCTGGCACAGGTGTGACATCTACACAATCTATATATATCATTGTTGCTGTATTTCAAAGGAACGTTGTGTGAAAATTTGGAAGTGATCGGTGCAGTGCTTTCGGAGATTAGCGGTTTTGAACAAACTCTTGTTACATTTTTATTTATATAGATACTGCATGAGGTTTTTGCTCTAGGTTAGGGGTAGTCAACCTTTTTATGCCAACCACCCACTTTTGTATCTCTGTTAGCAGTAAAATTTTCTAACTGCCCACTGGTTCCACAGTAATGGTAATTTATAAAGTAGGGAAGTCAATTAAATAAAAAAAACAGGAAAGTGCTTCAGTATCGGACAAAACCTCTACCACCCACCATGAAAGTTGAAACGCCCACTATTGGGCGGTAGGACCCAGGTTGACTACCACTGCTCTAAGTTGTTGTTTTTTTAACTAAGGGAGAGAGGTTGGCAATGCCTGGGGATTTCTGGGAATTTCTCCTGTGTTAGAGGCACTAAAATAACCAAGATGATATAAGGTCTGCTGCTGCAGCAGGGGGTTGGACTAGATGACCTCTGAGATCCCCTCCAGCCCTGGATTGCTGCGCTGTCTCAAAGCATCCTTTGAAGCTGCATCTAGTGCCAGGTCTGTGGTCCTTCCTTCCTCTCCTTTTTCTCCCCTTCCCTCCCTCCCTCTATCCATCCATCCATATCATATCATATTCATTTTCCTTTCTCTTTTTCTTCCTTCCTTCCTTCCCTCCTTCCCTCCCTCCCTCTATCCATCCATCCATCCATATCATATCATATTCACTTTCCCTTCCCTTTTTCTTCCTTCCCTCCATTCCTCCTTCCCTCCCTCCCTCTATCCATCCATCCATATCATATCATATTCACTTTCCTTTCCCTTTTTCTTCCTTCCCTCCATTCCTCCCTCCCTCCATCCCTCTATCCATCCATCCATATCATATCATATTCACTTTCCTTTCCCTTTTTCTTCCTTCCCTCCATTCCTCCCTCCCTCCATCCCTCTATCCATCCATCCATCCATCCATATCATATCATATTCACTTTCCTTTCCCTTTTTCTTCCTTCCTTCCTTCCCTCCTTCCCTCCCTCCCTCTATCCATCCATCCATCCATATCATATCATATTCACTTTCCCTTCCCTTTTTCTTCCTTCCTTCCTTCCTTCCTTCCTTCCCTCCCTCCCTCCTTTCCTCCCTCCCTTTATCCATCCATCCATCCATCCATCCATATCATATTCACTTTCATGAACATGAGCTCTGAGGATGGTTTCTTTTTTTCCCCTCAGTCTCTTTTTTCAGTGTTTCCCTCTCTCACACTATGGGTGCCATCAAAGTGGTTTTAACACGAGCAGTTGTCAAACTTTGCCATCAACCTAATGCCCAGATCAAACTGTGGTTATTATTTAAACATCCCCCCAAAATTAACTGTACAGATAGTCCTTGACTTCCAATAATTCAGTTAGTGACCACTTGAAGTTACTACCGCACTGAAAACATTGACTCATTTTTCACACAACTGTTGCAGCCAGATTCACTTAACAACTGCAGTGATTCATTCAACTGTGGCAAGAAAAGTCGCAAAAAGGGACAAAATTCAGTGAACGGTCTCACTGAGCAACATAAGGTTTTAATTACCATCTTTAAAGCGCTCCATGGCTCGGGACCTAGCTATTTGCAGGACCGGATCCTGCCTCATACATCCTCACGGCCGATTCGCTCCCACAGAGAGGGGCTTCTCCGGGTGCCGTCCACTAGACTTTGTCAGCGGGCGACGCCCAGGGGAAGGGCTCTCTCTGTGGCTGGCCCGGCCCTCTGGAACGACCTTCCCCCCCGACATTAGAACGACCACGGACCTCCGCTCCTTCCGTCTTAAACTAAAAACACATCTGTTCTGCTTGGCCGGCCTAGGGTAGTCTCCCGTCTATAGGACTGTTAATTTTAGTTAGGAATTTTAGTAGTTTTAACTGGGATTTTAGCGCAGGGATGTATTTAATTCGTTTTTATTGTATGTATGTTGTTTTTTATGGTTTTATTTGCCCTGTGCACCGCTCCGAGTCCCCCCAGGGAGATGGAGCGGTCAATAAATTCAAGATTATTATTATTATTATTAAGATTATTATTATTATTATAAATTTGGGGCTCAATTATGATCGTAAGTCGAAGGCTGCCAGGTCTGTATTTTTGGCACACTGTGAAAAGAACAGACGAGAGATGGGCATGGGAGGCGGTGGCTCAGTGGCTAAGGTGCTGAGCTTGTAAATCAGAAGGTCGGCATTTTGGGCGGTTCGAATCCCTAGCGCCGCGTAACAGAGTGAGCTCCCGTTGCTTGTCCCAGCTTCTGCCAACCTAGCAGTTCGGAAACACGTCAAAAATGCAAGTAGAAAAACAGGGACCACCTTTGATGGGAAGGTAACTCCTTGACTTAGAAACAGAGATGAACGGTGCCCCAAGAGCTGTACAGATAGTCCTCGACTTCAGTGAATTCAGTTAGTGCCCATTTGAAGTTACAACTGCATTGGAAACAGTGGCTTATGACCATTTTCCACACAACCGTTGCAGCCTCGTAATCGGGTCAGGTAATCAAAATTCAGACACACTTGGCAACCGACCCATATTTATGACGCAGTTGCAGACTCCCAGGGTCATGTGGCCAGCTTTTGCAACCAGCAAAGTACATGGGGAAACAAGATTCACTTAACAACTGCCGAGATTCAATTAATGGCGCCAAGAAAGGTCGCAAAAATGGGCAAAATTCACTGAACTCTCTCACTGAACAACATTTATTTTATTTTTATTTTATTAAATTTATACCCCACCCTTCTCCTTGTTAGGACCCAGGGCGGCGCACAGGCATTATTAAAACCACAAAATACAATATCAATTAAAATATATTAAATTACTAGACCCGTGCTAAAAACCCATGTTAAAACCATACCAAATTGATTTATATTTTTTAAAAAGTCAGAAGTAGGGGCTATCCTAGGCCGGCTTGTTGGAATAGATACGTCTTAAGACGTTGGTGGAACATACATTTGGGGCTCAGTTATGGTCATAAGTCAAGGATTACCAGTTCTGTAGTTCTGGCACACTGTGAGAAGTTAAAATTTCACTTCCACGCGACAGAAGAGGCAGAAGGAGATGGCTATTGCCTCTTCCACCAAGATGGTGCTAAATCTGAAGCTGATCAGAAATTATATCCTCTTGAAAGGGAAGAGAAGGAAGAAAGAGGAAAGGAGAGGATAGAAAGAGAAGGAGAGAGGGCAGGAGGGGGAAGAGGAAGAGAGGAGTAGGGCAGAGGTAAGGGAAGCAGGAAAGGGAAAGGAGAGGAGGAGAGAGGAAAGGGGAGAGAAGGAAGAAAGAGGAAAGGAGAGGAAGGAGGGAAGGGATAGAAAGAGAAGGAGAGAGGGCAGGAGGGGGAAGAGGAAGAGAGGAGTAGGGGAGAGGTAAGGGAAGCAGGAAAGGGAAAGGAGAGGAGGAGAGAGGAAAGGGGAGAGAAGGAAGAAAGAGGAAAGGAGAGGAAGGAGGGAAGGGATAGAAAGAGAAGGAGAGAGGGCAGGAGGGGGAAGAGGAAGAGAGGAGTAGGAGAGAGGCAAGGGAAGAAGGAAAGGGAAAGGAGAGGAGGAAAGAAGGAGGTAGAGAAGGGATGGAGGGTGAAAATAAAAATAAAAATAGGATGGTGATAATACAAAACCGGGGTACGGGATTGTAAGCAAAGCAACCCAGAATGTATTATTTTAACCTGTTATATGGAAAAGCAAACATGTAAAAGTGATAAAGATAAATAAGAATAATAACCAGGTGAATGTATACCTGTAACTATATATAAGAGAATAAAAATAAAAAAACTTTTTTAAAAAAAGAGAAATTATATCTTCTTATTGTAGAAATTTGGTGTTAAGGATTATGGAGATAGAGTTTTGACATTAATTGACTATACATTTGCTAGCTTCTAAAATCTCAGAGTTAGCAACTGCTACTTCTGGACTCCAGCGTTGTAAATGACCAGACTCCAAACTTACAACAACAGATAGAGCTTAACAGCCCCCTTGAAAAGCTATTTAAGAAAGCCTGTTTGAAATGCCTCCAAATCCTCTTTTTCCAACCTTAAGGATCAAAGTCTGTGTTTTGAAACGGATTACAAGTTTCAAAAGAGTGGGAGAGCCTTAGGTTCAATTGGTCAAGAAAGGAGATGAGCAGGATGGGGGTTTTTTGGGGCGGGGGGGGGGAGAAAGCGGGAAGGGGGAAGGGCATTAAAGAACAGGCTGGCAAACCCCTTGGGCAAAGAAGAGGGAGAGTTTGCAAGCAGTCCAATATTTCCAACACATCCATGGAGGAAAAAGGAAAAACCAACAGCCAACGCAGCTCCAACTGTTTTACACTTCATACCTTCCTCTCTCGCAGCAACTCTGGCCACCGAGCACCTCTGCAATCCAAGATGCTGCTGTCGTCCCGATCAAGGAGATTGCCAGCTTTCTCTGGGGTTATCCCTGCCCTCCCTTCCCTCCCTTCCCCCCCCCCCCAAAAGAAACCCAAGGCAAAACAACAAAGTAACTTGCCCCGGAAAGCAGTTGGCCCTTTGCAAAATTCTCCCCTGTCATCTCCCCTTGCACCGGGCAAATGGGCTGGTTACGGTACCTTTGGTTCTACTGTTCCCCATTCATTGGCTCCTCCAGACCAAACAAACAGTGCCGATCACAAGCGAATTCCTGGGACTGCAGCCGCCTGCCAGGAATTACCCCATAATTTAACCTGACTGCTGGCACAGCGGCGGCAGCGCGCAATCCTTTGCCACGCAGCAGCAAGGTAGCCGCTGTACAAGAACGGCAACCCGACCAGAGGCAGCATCTTCCTCTGTGCCTTTTAAGCTAGGCTGGAGGATTTCTGCTCTCCATCTCCCTCTACGCACACTTTTCCTATTCACATCAGAAAGAGAGAGAGGCAGACAGAGAGGCAGGCAGGCAGGCAGGCAGGCAGAGGCAGACAGAGAGAGAGAGAGAGAGAGAGGCAGACAGACAGAGGCAGACAGAGAGAAGACAGAGGGAAAGAGAGAAAGAGAAAGAGAAAGAGAGAGAGAGAGAGAGAAAGATATAGAGAGACAGGCAGGCAGAGAGACAGACACAGAGAGACAGTCAGACAGAGAGAGAGACAGAGAGAGAGAGAAAGACAGAGAGACAGAGGCAGAGAGACAGAAAGGGGCAGAGAGACAGACAGAGGCAGAGAGACAGAAAGGGACAGAGACAGACAGAGGCAGACAGACAGAAAGGGACAGAGAGACAGACAGGCAGAGAGACAGACACAGAGAGAGAGAGAGACAGAGACACAGAGAGAGACAGAGAGACAGACAGAAAAGGACAGAGAGACAGAGAGAGACAGAAAGAGAGTCAGAGAGACAGAGGCAGAGAGACAGAGAAAGAGACAGACAGAGACAGAGAGAGACAGACAGACAGAAAGAAAGAAAGAAAGAAAGAAAGAAAGAAAGAAAGAAAGAAAGAAAGAAAGTGAGAGAGACAGGGAGACAGAGGCAGAGACAGAGGCAGAGACAGACAGACAGACAGAAAGAGAGACAGGCAGAGAGAGACAGAGACACAGAGAGAGACAGAGACAGAGAGAAAGAGGGACAGAAAAGGACAGAGAGAGAGAGAGAGAGAGACAGAAAGAGAGAGAGAGAGACAGAGGCAGAGAGACAGAAAGAAAGAGAGACACGGGCAGAGAGAGAGACAGACGCAGAGAAAGAGGCAGAGAGAGAGAGAGAGAGAGTAAAACTTACAATCTGTAGCTTTCCCGTCCGTGCTGGAAGGAAGATGAGGATTTCAGCCGATGGGTCCCCCGAGTGATGCTGTCAAACCCCAGTTGCCAATGGAGCTGAATCATTTAGCAGCTCTTGTTCAGCAATTAGTGTTGGGAACCAGAACAGCCCAAGGAATATCCCCCCTTTGGTTTCTTCTTCTGCTCAACTCATGCCAGAGACTTTGCAGAGAGACCGGCTGACAACGAACGGAGCTGGATCAGGCTTGCCTTGGGGCGCAAAGGCTTCAATCACACGGCAGGGAAACACTTGCGGGTTTTAACCCCTCCACGGCTCCAGCGGAGAAGGGGTCTCTCTCTCTCCACCCCCCCCCCTTCTCCCCACCAACAGCAGGCAACCAGGGGAGAGGGACGAGCAGCACACACGTGGGGATTCAATACATCTGCAACAAAAGAGGACTCGGAAGCCACAATGCTGCGCCGGAGGAACTCAGCTTTCAGCACAGCAGCTAGTAAGAGCGCTCCCTCCGCCTCCCTCTTGGCTTCTGCAATCCTTCCCTCTTCTCTTTTGTTTTCTCGCTCCCTCCTTCAGTCCCAAGGCAGCTGATAACAGGGACACTGGGGGGGGGGGGCGGTGGTTGAGGAGTTTTCAAGGGTTGATGTAGCCCAAACTTTCCCAGCTCTTTGAAAGGATGTCAGGAAATCGAATAAGTTCCGTATTTGCGCAAGGAGTCAAGTTCTCCTCGCGGACTGTTTATCGGGATATCCAATCAAGTCTATATTAACCATTCTCGTGCCAGGATTGCCTGACTACTGAAGGTATGGGCGGCGGATGCCTCGTTACTCTCTTTTTACTTTGTTTTTTGTTTTTTCAAGGCGTTATGAGATCAATACAATAGCAGAGTTGGAAGGGACCTTGGAGGTCTTCTAGTCCAACCCCCTGCCTAGGCAGGAAGCCCTATACCGTTTCTTCCAGCTTAGGCAAGACCGAACATGATCCGCCTTGCATTTCTGGAGGTACAAACACATGACATGCTAGCCTTGAGATACCCCAATGAACGCTTAACCCAAATTCCCCCTGCGCTTTGTGGCTGTGAGTAATGCTTTCCATTTTTGGACCAGCTCAAGGCACATGATCTGTTTCCCATGCTGCATTTTAGTTATTGGTAAGGCTGTCTCTCTTCCATGCCACTGACACCTCTTCATACAATACAATACAATACAATACAATACAATACAATACAATACAATACAATACAATACAATAGCAGAGTTGGAAGGGACCTTGGAGGTCTTCTAGTCCAACCCCCTGCCTAGGCAGGAAGCCCTATACCCGGGATGGCGAACCTATGGCACGGGTGCCACAGGTGGCACGCAGAACCATTTCTTATGGCATGTAAAGTGTTGCCCTGTCAGCTCCAGCATGCATATGTGCGCTGGCCAGCTGATTTAGACCTCCTTTTGAGGCCATTTTTCGCCCTCTGGAAACTTCAGGGAAGCTCCTGAAGCCTCTGGAGGTGGGGAGGGGAGGCTGTTTTCACCCTCCCCAGGCTCCTAGAAAGCCTGGGAGGGCGAAAAAAGCGTGCCAAAAGCAGGGGGTCACGCACATAGCATTATGGGTATGGCACGCCCACGGACAACCCCCCTGCGCTCCCCCCACTTTTGGCACGCGAGCCAAAAAAGGTTAGCCATCACTGCCCTATACCGTTTCAGACAAATGGCTATCCAACATCTTCTTAAAGACTTCCAGTGTTGGGGCATTCACAACTTCTGGAGGCAAACCGTTCCACCGATTAATTGTTCCCCTTCCTTGTTTTGCAGGCAAACCTTGCACACCTTCTCATTTTGGGGTGGGGGGGAATGTTTTGCAGGAAGGCAAGCTACCCCCCCCCAAAGCACTCCTTGCTGACTGAGTTGTGTTAGCAGAGAAGGGAAGGTACCAATTAGTAGGAATAGATAAGGATAAGATAAAGATAAAGGTTCCCCTTGCACATATGTGTGAGCTGTTCCTGACACTAGGGGGTGATGCTCATCCCCGTTTCAAAGCCAAAGAGCCAGCGCTACCCGAAGATGTCTCCGTGGTCATGTGGCCGGCGTGACTCAACGCTGAAGGCGCACGGAATGCAGTTACCTTCCCATCAAAGGTGGTCCCTATTTTTCCACTTGCATTTTTGACGTGCTTTCGAATGGCTAGGTTGGCAGAAGCTGGGACAAGTAACGGGAGCTCACTCCGTTACGCGGCGCTAAGAATTCGAACCGCCGAACTGCTGACCTTTCTGATCGACAAGCTCTGCCACTGAGCCACGTCACAAGCACTAGAAGAGCTCAAAAGCAGGTTTTTCAAACGTCCATATCAAAACAGATCTCCAAAGCAGGAAAGGAAATAGGGGTAGTCCTCGACGTACGACCACAATTCAGCCGCTGAGCCACCTTAGTATCATCCTTTTTAGGAAAGCAGGGCAATGAAGTACAATATTCCATTGTCATCTCTTGGTGGCGAGATCCAACTCAATCGACCCTTTTTAGCCGTAGAGTTATTGCAGGAAATTGCAGGAGAAACCACAGCAAACAAACAAGGTTGAGCGCCTATCAAAGCCCCCAAAGATTCAATGGGCAATTGCCTTTTTTTTTAAAGTACTGTCCCCTGAAGACTTGAAGCAATACAATAGCAGAGTTGGAAGGGACCTTGGAGGTCATCTAGTCCAACTCCCTGCCTAGGCAGGAAACTACACCATTTCAGACAAATGGTTATCCAACATCTTCTTAAAGACTTCCAGGGTTGGGGCATTCACAACTTCTGGAGGCAAGCTGTTCCACTGATTCATTGTTCTAACTGTCCGGAAATTTATCCTCAGTTCTAAGTTGCTTCTCTCCTTGATTAGTTTCCACCCATTGCTTCTTAATAATAATAATAATAATAATAATAATAATAATAATAATAATAATAATAATAATAATAATAATAATAATAATAATAATAATAATAATAATAATAATAATAATAATAATAATAATAATAATAAATTAATTTGTTGACCGCTCCCTCTCCCCGAAGGGACTCGGAGCGGTGCACAGGGCAAATAAAACAATAAATATACAAACATAATAAAAACAGATTAAATGATATCCCTGCGCTAAAAATTCCCAGTTAAAAATTACTAAAATCCCCATCTAAAATTATTAACAACCCCATAGAAGGGAGACTACCCTAGGCCGGCCAAGCAGAACAGATATGTTTTTAGTTTTAGACGGAAGGAGCGGAGGTCCGTGGTTGTTCTAATGTCGGGGGGAAGGTCGTTCCAGAGGGCTGGGCCCGCCACAGAGAGAGCCCTTCCCCTGGGCGTCGCCCGCTGACAAAGTCTAGTGGACGGCACCCGGAGAAGTCCCTCTCTGTGTGAGCGAATAGGCCGTGTGGATGTATGAGGCAGGATCCGATCCCGCAAATAGCTAGCTCCCGAGCCATGGAGCGCTTTAAAGATGATAACTAGAACCTTGAAGCGCACCCAGAAGACGACAGGCAGCCAGTGCAGCTCGCGCAAGAGCGGTGTTACATGGGTAAACCTTGAGGTTCCCATAATTGCTCGCGCGGCTGCATTCTGGACTAGCTGAAGTCTCCGAGTGCACCTCAAGGGGAGCCCCATGTAGAGAGAGTTACAATAGTCCAGTCGGGATGTCACGAGAGCATGAGTGACTGTGCGGAGGGCGTCCCGATCCAATAGGGGGCGCAACTGGCGAACCAGGCGAACCTGGTAAAACGCCCTCCTGGCCACGGCTGTCACTTGATCTTCCATGGACAGCCGGGCATCCAGGAGGACACCCAAGTTGCGCACCCCATCCACTGGGGCAAGATGTTCGCCCCCAATGGCCAGCGATGGGATCAGCTGATTGAATCGGGCAGCCGGAAACCACAGCCACTCGGTCTTGGTCGGGTTGAGCCTGAGTCCGTTTCTTCCCATCCAGATCCGCACGGCTTCCAGGCACTGGCACATCACCGCTACGGCATCGTTGGGGTGGTTTGGGGTAGATATATACAGCTGAGATATATACAGCTGATATATACAGCTCTTGTCCTGCCCCCAGGTGCTCTGGAGAATAGTTTGACTCCCTCTTCTTTGTGGCAACCCCTGAGATATTGGAAAACTGCTATCATATCTCCCCTGGTCTTTCTCTTCACTAAACTAGACATACCCAGTTCCTGCAATCGTTCTTCACGTTTTAGTTTCCAGTCCCCTAATAATCTTTGTTGCTCTTCTCTGCACTCTTTCTAGAGCCTCCACGTCTTTTCTACATCTGCAAGATGCCCTTAATATATTATTATGGTTGGCTGCACAACCATCCGGGTATTTAGACTGGGTTTGGCAGACATGACCGAGAAGGCACGTTTCCTCAGTCTCATAAATTGTTCACAATTGAAAGGGCTTGGAACACACACCTACTCTACCAGAGCATATCAGGTGAAGCTGCTATGGCCTAGAGGTGGAGCTCTCTTGCCTCACAAGCAAGAGGTTGTGAGTTCGGTCCTAGGTAGAGGAACATGTAGGGTCTCCTGCTTGAGCAGAGGGTTGGACTAGATGACCTGCAAGGTCCCTTCCAACTCTGTTGATCTGTTAAAGGTGGGCAGAAACAATCGGAGATATACTATCTTCATCCTTCCCATCTCTTCCTTCCTCTCTGTCTGAAGTCCCTTTACCTCTGCTGGCCAATAACTTGGAGGAGGAGAGGAGATTTTAATGCCATCTTTTTGCTCTTGCTGTCATCCCTTACAGGTAGGAGAAAGTCAAGAAACAGACACTGCAAATACTACTGGAAGTTCTGTTGTTGTTGTTGTTGTTATAGGGTATAATAATAGAGTCATAAAAGACACTTGCTTTTGGGGAGGAAAGCGATGGCAAATCTAGACAGCATACTAAAAAGCAGAGGCATCACCCTGCCAACAAAAGTGCATCTAGTCAAGGCGATGGTTTTCCCAGTTGCAATGGATGGCTGTGAAGGTTGGACCATAAGAAAGGCTGAGCGCCAAAGAATGGAGGCCTTTGAACTCTGGTGCTGGAGGAGACTCCTGCATTGAATCCCTTGGACTGCAAGGCGATCAAAGCGGTCAGTCCTAGAGGAGATCAACCCTGACTGCTCTTTAAGAAGGCCAGATCCTGAAGAGGAAACTCAAATCCTTTGGCCACCTAACAAGGAGGAAGGATTCACTGGAGAAGAGCCTCATGCTGGGAAAGATTGAGGCCAAAGAAGAAGGGGACCACCGAGAATGAGGTAGCTGGATGGAGTCACTGAAGCAGTAGGCGTGAGCTTAAATAGACTCCAGTGGATGGTAGAGGACAGGAAGGCCTGGAGGAACATTGTCCATGGGTCGGACACAACTTCACAACTAACAACAAAATAGTAATAGAATCTTGAAATCATGCCAAAATTTCTCTCAGTTCCTCTTAGAGTGGATAAAATCAAGATGAGGTTATCTTGAGTCTTTTTTCTTCCTTTCCAAGGGCTAAAATATTATTTGTCTCTTTTATCTACTAACAGGTATTACCAACATTAACGCTTTCTCTTTATACTTGTACACAGTCAAATCTGCCTTACCTACAAGAAAGTGAGTGAAGAAGTAGCAGTTTTTTCAAGGTGCCATGGTATCTTATTGAGTTGTAACTTTGGCAGGCGCCAAACATTTAGAATAGACTAAGAGAGTTGGAAGGAACCTTGGAGGTCTTCTAGTCCAACCCCCTGCCCCTCAAACAATGGAACACTGCTATCAGGTCTCCCCTAGTCCTTTTCATTAGATTAGGCATATGTGACAACTCCTAACATTGCCATAGTGAGAGAAGGGGGGGGGGAGCGCATTCCACGCATACTTTCAGCTAAAGTTGGATCTCAGATTACTGTAGCAGGCTTGGGGGGGTTGCACCTCATTGGGGAATGTGATTTATGACACAGACTGAGGGGAGGAAAGGAACAGGGATAAAGTTCAGTTGTAACTCAAACAAAGCTTAGATCTGACTGCTAAAAGGACTTGCCTCTGGTGCTCCTAATAAATGACTAGTTTTGTATTGAAACTTGGCTTGATACTCATGAATCAACTAGGGCATTTTTAGGAAACTGACAGACAGTCAGGTTTTAGATCAAAATCTAAGGGACTTGATTTTGGCTTCAAAAACTAAGGGAGTGGTTTGGACAAAACTCAGCAGCACTTCTTCATGTGTCTGTTGATAAAAATGGGATCGCCAACATCCGATGACGGATATGGCACAAGAAGATGACGATGACATACACTACATTTACACTAGCTTTGCCTTTGGCTAGAGGGCTTTAATCATCTCAACAGAGAACCTTACAATTTAGACCAGCGTCCTGCAAGTAAGCCACATGTCCAATGATCATGGACCTTTTAAGGCAGGCCAAGCGTAGTCACCACATGAAGCAGGTGGCAGACCTACCATTTCCTTCCATAGGGTCCCTTCTATATTCTTTCCCAGTTAGCACCACCAATGAATTCCTCTCAATATTACTTTGATAAGATCCCAATAAGAGAAAATATCTGTAAGCTCAGAGTCAAACTGTGGATTTCTTGATGTTCTCTGAGCTTGCTGGTTTCCATACGAAGGAATATGGTGTTGTTGCCTCATTGGGTAATGAAAAGTCTGCAAGGAAACAACAAAGCTTTGACAGGATTTTCAGAATATTGCTCTCTGAAGTAATTATAAAGGTAAAGGTTCCCCTCACACATACGTGCTCTAGGGGACGGTGTTCATCTCTGTTTCAAAGCCGAAGAGCCAGTGCTGTCCGAAGATGTCTCCGTGGTCATGTGGCCCGAATGACTAAACGCAGAAGGCGTACTGAACACTGTTCCCTTCCCACCAAAGGTGGTCCCTATTTTGCCACTGGAACTGGGACAAGCAATGGGAGCTCAATCCGTTACGCAGTGCTAGGGATTCGAACCGACAAACCTCTGACCTTTCTGATCAAAAAGCTCAGTGTCTTAGCCACTGAACCACCGCATAGTATATCATAGGTGCCTAAATAGGTAGCCCCACAGAGTTGATTCTGTTAAAATCCCTCACAATCCCTCAAGATAAATAGAGCAATTTATTGGCAGGGGCAACCACTTAAAAAAAAATCCTATAATTAAACACAAATCAGGAGATCAGCTGGAGAAAATCTGGCATCAGTTTACCATCTGTCTTGCTCTTCTTAATGGTAAGGCTGGCCTTGGGGTAAAGAGCTACTCCTGGTTTAAGTTAATCCCATGTCAATATTTGATTCCCAGCAGCCAATTAAATAACTTTCAAAAAAAATATCAAAGAGTAAGAAGAGCCTAAATCCACTTAATGAACCACAAACCATGGAAGGAGCTGATCAAGCAAATGCCTCCAAGTTCGTCAGTCAAGAAAGTCAAATCATACTTTGCAGGAGAAGACAAAACAAAATAGAAGGTTTTTGCTAATTTCTTGCGGCTGGAAGGAAGATTCATCCTGGACTCAAATGCAGCAATCAGCTGGATCTGATTACTGACTAAGTGGCATAAAACCACATCTCTAAAATAATATTTATCGGAAAGGCATATTTTGCATTCCTGGGTGAGGAATGGCAAACTAACATACCAGGGGTGGGTTGCTGCCAGCATTACTGCCGGTTCGCAACCCACGCGCAACACACCCACGT
Organism: Rhabdophis nuchalis; assembly: GCA_039707465.1. Taxonomy (NCBI): domain Eukaryota; kingdom Metazoa; phylum Chordata; class Lepidosauria; order Squamata; family Natricidae; genus Rhabdophis; species Rhabdophis nuchalis. Next base: position 13,984,995 of record CM077648.1, on the reverse strand, counting down.
GCACTATTCAATGTAAATTGTTCTTCGCGCATGCGCAGAACAATTTACGGTGAACTGTGCATGTGCAGTCACTAAAATCCAAAATGGCGGCGGACAAGTAGAAGCGAGGGACCCCAGGCCTGGGTCACTGCTGGTTCTGTGACCCAGGCCTGAATTCCACTACCGGTTCAGCCAAACTAGGCCAAACCGCGCCAAACCGGACCAAAGCGGTCCGAACCGGCAGCAACCCACCTCTGTAACATATCCCCAGTCAAGCAGAGATCATGGCTGCGGCAAAGAGTGAAGGGCCAACAGTTACATCTGTACCACAGAACCATTCCAGATGAGAAGAGGACGAGAGATTGTCCATTTGTGCTTTGGATGACTGCTCCTCATGAGGAGACGACAGGAGTGTGGGTTTCCCCTGGGTTTGAAAACGGGGAATCAAAGGGAATCGTCATTCTGCTGACTGCCTGAGGTTCGATCCTCACCAGCTCAAGGTTGTGTAGGAAGTTAGCACCCACCCCTCTCCTAGAAAAATGAAATATCCTGGGAAATATTGAAAAGGCAGAATATTATATTTCCCTGGGTAAGAAATGGAGAAACATGTTTTTAGGTATAGGAAACAGACTCACTCTTAATAGCCCCCACCTTTGTCAATGAGCCATTAAAAGGCCTGAGTCAGTCTATTCTACATAACAAAGATTTCCCCCTTCAGCTCCTGAGTGATGGGATTAAGGCATAATAGTATTAGCCCTTTGCCCATCTCACTACAGGGCACCTGGGAAGAAGCAATGCTCAACCAAGCTTGGGACTCAAAAGACACACAACCTATAAAGTTAGCTAAGACTCCCATCCACCCCTGGGAGTCTGACAACCAATCAGAACGCATTTCTTACACAGGAACAGGAATCAGAGAGGTGGGGCCGAACAGAGTATAAAAACCCAGCAAGCTCCTCCTTCTCCCTCTTCTCTTCTTCACCCAACATCTAGAAGCTTGTGATTCCCCATTTCTGTTCAAGAGCTCAAGCCATGCGCTCCTGTCCACCATTCAACCATCTTTCCAAGCAGCCTCCATGTTTCCAATGTCTTTTCCCCCACTTGGAGCTGAACCCAGAAGGACATTTCTTCCAACAGTTGACTCAGCCTTCAAGGGCGGTAAAATGAGGACCCAGATTGTTGGGGGCAATATGCTGACTCTGTTAACCGCTTAGAGAGAGCTGTGAAACGGTATATAAGTCTAAGTGCTATTGCTATCATGTTCTCAGCCTGGGCAGGGCCTTTTAAAGGATACTGGGTGCACCAACCTCACTTTTGCAATTACTTTTGGAACTTACCTATTTAACTGTATTAAGGAAATTAGAGATCTTCACAATGACTAATTTGAAAAACCACCTGTGAGTTTACCTGAGTTCTTGAACCAAAAAACCCCTATAAGCTTAAGTAGTAAGAAACAAAAACAAATAGCAAAAATAGAAATAGAGATTTAATTTAAGAAAGATTTAAATGGACCGAAGGGTCAGAAAAGTTTAGATTTTTTTAAATTTATAAATAAGACATGAGGATATGGGAAGAAGAGACTGCTGTATTTTAAGATAAAATGACAAGTTACTAAAATTGTGTATATGTGTGATGAAGGGGAAAGTTGTTTCTTTATATATTCCTTTTACTTTTTTTATTCTTATTTTCCTTTTCTATTTTTTCTATTTTCTTTGTCTTTTCTGTACTTTCCCTTTTTTATTTATATATTTTTATTACTAGCTGTACCCGCCACGCATTGCTGTGGCCAAGTTTGGTTAAATGAAAAAGTTTCCCCTCATAGACCCTCTCAGTGACCCCCTTCCTTCTCTGCCTCGGTTTCCCCTCCCTCTCCCTCCCCTCCCTCTCTACCTACCTACCTACCTACTGTATTTCTCCTTCTCTGTCTCTCCCTCTACCTAGCTACCTACCTACTGTATTTCTCCCTCTCCCTCTCTCCCCCTACCTACCTACCTACTGTATTTCTCTCTCTCCCTCTCTCCCTCTACCTACCTACTGTATTTCTCCCTCTATCCCTTTACCTACCTACCTACCTACCTACCTAGAGAGAGAGGAGAGAGGCTGCTGACTCGGCAGCGGCCTTGTGGGGGGGGGGCGGTGGCAGAGGGAGGGCGGTGGCGGCAGAGGAGGAGAGGCCGCTGACTCAGCAGCGGCCTTGTGGGGGGGGAATTGGAGCAGGTGGCAGCAGTGGCGAGAGAGGCCGCTGACTCGGCAGTGGCCTTGTGGGGGGGGAGTTAGCGGAGATGGGGCGATGGCAGAGGAGGAGAGAGAGGCTGCTGAGGAGGTGACTGTTGCGGATATGACGCAGACCGCTCCACCGCTCGTGCAAGTGACGTAAGTTGAAAAGCGGTCGGGTGGGAGGGGCCACGAAAGGGAGGGAGGCAAGTGAGCGAGTGAGGGAAACACACAGAAGAGCTGCAGTTTTACAATTGTGTGCCATCCACACAATCTGTACATATCATTGGTGCTGCACTTGTAAGGAACGTTGTGTGAAAATTTGGTGCAGTAGTTTCTGAGATTAGCTGTTTTGAACAAACTCATAGTTACAGTTTTATTTATATGGATTGTCATTCCATTTTTTAATCAAATTACTATTTGGAAAAAAAAGACTCCAGGCAAGAAAAAAAAGCATGCTTCTCATTTTTGAATTCGATAGTGAGCATTGCCTTGTACAAAATGACAGATAATGCTATGAATTTTGAATCATTTCAAGATACTTTTGGAGAAAGGCGACAGACATGTAGCTAGAATGGCACAAATGAATCTTACTTATAGGAATGTATATACAGACAAGAAAGGAAAGCTGTCCAAGAAAATGCTTTGAAAGAGTTATAGGATGAATGGGTGAAACAAGCTTATGCAGATTTTCTACAAAATAAATTGTGGATTACAAGATACGGATGGCAGTCAAAATGGGAACGCAAAGGACAAGCCAAGATAACGAACTGGATAACACCTTCTTGATGGATTTACAAAAGAGGATTGTTAAAGCCTTGAAGCAACATATGGATGGATGGATGGATGGATGGATGGATGGATGGATGGATGGATGGATGGATGGATGGAAGGAAGGAAGGAAGGAAGGAAGGAAGGAAGGAAGGAAGGAAGGAAGGAAGGAAGGAAGATCAAAACCTATGACACCATTTGAATGGATCAAAGGCCTGGCACATAGATATTGAGAGAATATAAATAGTGTAGAATAGTACTAAAAATCTTTTCCGTAGAGACCTCATCTTACAATTCATTTAGTGCAGTGGTGGGTTTCTGCAGGCTCGCACCTACTCGCGAGAGCCGTTGGTGAGTTTTAGAGAACCGGTGAGAAGGGGTTCCATCGGTGTACTTGGAAGTAAATGTGGCCCGCCGCTGCCAGTGACCCAACAGGAAGGAAAGGAAGGAAGAAAGGAAAGAAAGAAAGAAAGAAAGAAAGAAAGAAAGAAAGAAAGAAAGAAAGAAAGAAAGAAAGAAAGAAAGAAAGAAAGGATTTATCATTACAATTGAGTCCAAAATTTTGGTTGCTAAGCAAGAGCGTTGTTAAATGAGTTTCACCACATTTTAAAAGGTGGCCACTCCCACCCTGTCACATGACTGCCAAGCCACGCCCACAAAATAGGCCACACCTACAGAGTAGGTTCTAAAAAATTTGAAACCCACCACTGATTTAGTGACTGTTCAAAATTACAACGGCACAATAATGTGAATTATGACCACTTTTCACAGATACAACCTTTGCAGTATTCCCATGATCATGTGATCAAAATTCAGATGCTTGGCAACTGGTTCATATTTATGACCGTTGTTGTGTTCTGGGGCAAGTGATCTCCTTTTGCAACCTTCTAACAAGCAAAGTCAAATCCACTTAACAACCACCCTACTCATTTGTCAATTGCACAGATTCACTTAACAACTGTGGCAAGAAAGCTCGTAAAATGGGGCGAAACTTAACACTTAACAAACCTGTCACTTAACAATAGAAAATTTGGGCTCAATTGTGATTGTAAGTCGAAGTATTTTTTTCCCCATAAATGGAGCAACGTATTTTATATAGTTTTGATATATTCCTATGATGAATGTTTCACCTCCAATGTCCAACAGCCTGCCAGCTCCCTCATTTTCCATACATAAATTCCAAGACCTAGTTTTTCTTTCGCCTAGAATGAAAAATATGAGCAGTCAAAAACTTTTCCAATACTATCAATTTCACTCACTATCATCACAACACTCATATAAGTTCAAGAACAGCACAAAATATCTCTAATGTTGTCAACCAACCAGATATTGTAGATGGAAAGGTAAAGGTCCCCCTCTCCAGTTGTGTCCAACTATAAGGTACATTGCTCATCTCCATTTCTTAACCGAAGGAGCCAGGATGCTCCGAAGACCATTTCTGTGGTCATGAGGTGCACCCGACGACTACAGCTAGTCCAGAATGTGGCCGCGCGGGCAATTATGGGTACCACCAGGTACTCCCACGTAACACCGCTCCTGCGCGAGCTACACTGGCTACCTGTGGCCTTTCGGGTGAGCTTCAAGGTGTTGATTACCATCTTTAAAGCGCTCCATGGCACGGGTCCTAGCTATCTGCATGATCGTATCCTACCCCACACATCCCTTCGACCGATTCGCTCACACAGAGAGGGACTTCTCCGGGTGCCGTCCACCTGGCAATGCCAACAGGCGGCATCCAGGGGAAGGGCCTTCTCTGTGGCGGGCCCAACCCTCTGGAATGACCTACCCCCCAAACTTAGATCTATCACGGACCTCCGCTCCTTACGTCAACAATTAAAGACCCATCTTTTCCAGCAGTCCGGCCTGGCCTAACCTACCGTACCAGCCTAGTTTTAGTAAATATTACCGATCGGGTTTTTACGATATAAATTTAAACAAGGTACTTTTTAACACAGGGTAAAACATTTAATTTAGTTTTAATTATTTATAATTTGTTATATGTATATGTTCTTAAATTCCTGTACACCGCCCCGAGTCTCTTCGGAGAGAGGGGGCGGTCAATAAATCCAAATAAACAAACAAACAAACAAACAAATAAATAAATAAATGTGGCCAGCTGGGCTATAAGCTGAGGCATGTAGAATGCTGTTACCTTCCCACCAAAGTGGTACCTATTTATCTACTTGCATTTGCATGCTTTTGAACTGCTAGATAGGCAGCAGCTGGAGCAAGGAACAGGAGCTCACCCCATTAATACTCCAGATGTTTAGATTTTATAGGATGATTTCAAGCTACATTTTTACATTGTTTTGGTATAAGTTGAATATTTACTCCCTCTTTTAAATTTAGATACACAATAATTCATGAAGTTTAGCTTCAGTAGGGTGCATTTACTTTCTGTTTATTCGAACCATATCTGCCCCATTGAGTTTATTGTACTTTCTTTTAATAAAATCTATTTATCTACTTTTTTCAGACTGACCAATTTTATCAAAGGGCATAAGCTTTCATCATCTACGGCTTACTATTTACAATCCACCAAAGCAGTAAAGCATTTGATAAAGTAGACCATAACCTACTATTAGATAAAGTAGAAAAATGTGGGTTAGACAGCATCACCACCAAATGGATTCGCAACTGGCTGACCAACCGCACTCAACGTGTAGTCCTCAATGGAACTGCATCTACATGGAAGGAAGTATGCAGTGGAGTCCCCCAAGGCTCTGTTTTAGGCCCAGTACTAATCAAGGAGAGAAGCAACTTAGAACTAAGGAGAAATTTCCTGACAGTTAGAACAATTAACCTCTGGAACAGCTTGCCTCCAGAAATTGTGAATGCCCCAACCCTGGAAGTCTTTAAGAAGATGTTAGATAGCCATTTGTCTGAAATGGTATAAGGTTCCTGCCCACGCAGGGGGTTGGACTAGAAGACCTACAAGGTCCCTTCCAACTCTGCTATTGTATTGTATTAAAGCTGCTTAATGACATCCTTTAGCCTGAAAGGGTTCAAAGAACCAGAAAATAAGTTAGAAAAATAGAACTTTCTTTTTGAAGGGAAGAAAATGTTGGCAGGTGTTGCCTCAGTTTACAGCTGGCACCGACCCATCCCTCGACAGAATTTTGCCTTCAACAACATAAAGGTGTCTTAATCTGTTTTTAACACCGTATTTCATTCTCTCTTATATTTTTGATGGCATCATATTCTCATTCCATAATTATTCATACATAAGAATAATCTTCCTTTCACCTGAATGTATTTTGGAGAAACCTACATGTTCCAATAATATTTCTTCTTTGCTTTCTCAGTGGACTATTTTTGAGGAAAAACTGGGACCCTGGGATTAGGGGAATGGAGGCTAAAACATGAAGAACGGTTGCAGGAACTGGGTATGTCTAGTTTAATGAAAAGAAGGACTAGGGGAGACATGATAGCAGTGTTCCAATATCTCAGGGGCTGCCACAAAGAGGAAGAAATTAAGCTATTCTCCAAAGCACCCGGGGGCAGGACAAGAAGCAATGGGTGGCAACTAATCAAAGAGAGAAGCAACTTAGAACTAAAGAGAAATTTCCTAACAATTAATCAGTGGAACAGAAGTTGCCTCCAGAAGTTGTGAATGCTCCAACATTGGAAGTTTTTAAGAAGATATTGGATAATCATTTATTTGAAGTGCTGTAGGGTTTTCTGCCTAGGCAGGGGGTTGGACTAGAAGACCTCCAAGGTCCCTTCCAACTCTGTTATTCTATCCTAGAATCAGGGCTGCTCCTACAGTGAGAACTCTTTCCACCTTACTATTCCTACCCTTATCCGAATGCCCTGAGCAATTTTTCAGTTACTGCATGGAAAGTTGAAAACATTTAAAACATTTAAACATTTTAAATTTCACTTGAAAAGTGGCAGACTTTACTGTAGTTCTTTCTCTAGTTCATCCAGATGTTGGCAGTCTGGATGTGGTAACCTCATACATGCACGCACTTGTAAAGCTGTACCAGTTGGGAATCTTTCAGACCATTATGTACCAGCTGGATGAGTAATGGCTAAAGTATGGTTGTTGTGGTTGTGGTTGTTTTGTTGTTCCCAACTCTTCATGACCCGATGGACATCATTTCGCCAGAATTGTCTGTCCGTAATTGCTTCTCCGAATTCTTTTAATGCTTGTCCTTGGGTCATCACTAATGATATCTAGCTTCTGTTGGCTACTTTTTCTGTACTCGCCAATCTTTCCAAGCATCAAAATCTTCTGTGACTCTTGCCCTTTTGTTATGTGTCCAAAAATCTAACTTTTAGCTCTGTTATCAGTGCTTCCATGGAGAAGTCTTTTGTAGAAAGTTAGCACCCACCCTTCTCCTAGAAGAATGAAATATTTTAAGACATATTAAAACGGCAGAATATTGTATTTCCCTATAGGAGAAACATGCTCTTGGAAAGCAGGCCCCACCTTTCTTAATAGCCCCAGCAGGACTGGGCCAGCTGTCAACTTTCTGTGTTGACATTCCATGCAGAGCATTGGATCTCAGATTACAGTAGCTGGATTGAGATGGATGAAACTATTGGGTAACGTGATTTATGACACAGACTGAAGGGAGGAAAGGAACATGGGCAAAGTTCAGAAGCAGATAAAGAAAGCAAAAAAGATGGCTGCGAATAAGAAATGCCTAATGAAGAATGCCTAATGAAGCTGTTAATAAATCACTGCATTTTGTATTATAATATCGGGTCGCTTATTATGAAGCAGGCATCGTTACACCAGCCTATCTACAAGACAAAAGACCTTCAGCTCCAGGGTGATGGGATTAAGACAGGACCTTTCACGCCATAATATGTAGCAGCTGGGCTCGCTGCATTTCGAAATCACCTGGGGACATTACATCAGCCCAAGGTTGAACCAAACCTGATTCAGACAAATATGACCCCACATGGCCCCATTGCAGTCTGACAACAGCCAATAAAACACATTTCTTGCATAGGAACAGAAAGCTTAAGGACAAGGCCCAAGAGCGGGTATAAATAACCCTCACTCTTCACTCCATGTGGTCAACTCCCCAGGATCTCAAATCCATGTGGTCATGTCCATCAATAAACCATCTTTCCAATCAGCCCCCATGTATCCAGTGTCTTTCTCCCCACTTGGAACTGAACCAGGTGGATATTTCCTCCAACACTGGCTTTATACCATCTAGGATATAATAGGATGAGCCCACTGTCATCTATCAGCAGAGCCCTTCATTGCATGAAGCCCAGCAAGCTTCAACCAAGCCTCAGATTCCAACAGCCTAAAAAGTTAGCAGTGACCCTTAAAACAACCAATAGAATACATTTCTTGCACAGTAACAGGAAGCTCAAGGGCAAGGCCCAAGAAAGAGTATAAATAACCCTCACTCTCCATGTGTTCAGCTGCCCAGGATCTCAAACCCTTGTGGTCCTGTCCATCAATAAACCATCTTTCCAATCAGACCCCATGTTTCCCGTTTCTTTCTCCCCACTTGGAACTGAACCAGATGGATATTTCTTCCAACACTGGGTTTATAACCATCTGGACCTCCCTTCTTTGTTCTTCTCATGATCTAAGATATTCTTTTCTCCAGCATCACGTTTCAGAAGGGTAAATTCCCTCTCCGCCCCTCGTTCAGCCTTCCATAGCTGTAAACATGCTTTGCAGGCCTTCTATTTCGAATCGTTAAAATGCTAAGAAAATTGCTCAATATTCGAAGCAATATCAACAGGCCAAAAAAAAAACAACCCTCCAAAAAACCAAAACCACACAATAGGGCATTGCTTGCCTTAAATTAAAACAACTCATCACTTACTGGGCGCTCCACATTAAAACAGAAATTCAAATACAATCCAAATTTAAAAAAAAAAACTATTGTCAGTCTAGGCAGGAATATACACACCAAAGGGACACTTCACTGTTGTTTTTTTTAAACTTTACCAGTGGCTTTAGCTTCCGAATCAGATTTTGTCACTTGGTTAAAAAAAAAAAAAGCTAAAACTAAAATAAAAAGTACAGAGTAAGCGGACTTGTAGAAACAGCTGCACAAATATTGCAAACTGCCAAGAAGCCGTGTTTTTTTCAGAGGTCCAGGTTTTTCTCAGCTAACAGAAAAGGGGTGAAAAAATGCTAAGAAGCAGATCTACTTCTGCTGTGCTGTAGGGTTTCCTGCCTAGGCAGGGGGTTGGACTAGAAGACCTCTAAGATCCCTTCCAACTCTGCTATTCTATTCTATTCTATTCTACTTTTTTGTGGATAACCTACTGGCAAAAAACCACCTTAATCTTTCTGGGAAAGACCTGGCTTCGAGTTTTTTTTTTAAAGAATGACAACGCAAAGAGCAGCTCACTCTCATAAATTTGGTTTATTTCTAAAGGAAACGAAAAAAACCGATATTGTTTATATATCTAATAAAAATTAAATGTTGGAAAATGTGAGAAGAAAAATAATACGGCTAAAATTGGAAAGGGAAATGTAATGTAAAATGAATTATGTATATGTGAACATGTTAAAGGGGAAATCCGGACAACACTTTGTTCATAAAAGAATTTTTAATTCTGTAACAAAAAAACAAGCAAACCCCTGTTTGAAAAATAGTCTCCCATTTTGGGAACAGGTGCAAGCCACATAAGCGTGAAGTCTAGACTCCATGGTGTATAGCAGGGTATGAGACTCAGCCTTACCACTGCTTCTTGGGTGGTTTGTGAGATGTAAGCCTGGCAAATTGTCGTCCTAGTGCTTCCAAACTCTGCTTAATCGTTGTTTCAAAAGCTGTAACCATGAGTTTTCCTGGCACAACTAGAACTTGGTATCCTTTTCCCAAGCGAAGTTTTCTGATGACATCTCCTGGACTGATGTTCCCTTTCAGAACGATGGGACCATATGTCATTCGGGCCGTCACGATACCGTGAAGAAATTTCTCGCTTTCATTCTTATGGCATGATGACTGCTGGCGAATTTCAGCTCGCATCTCTGCCAGCAGCATGCCAGGAATCCGTCTTGCGCAACTCTTCCGCCGCTCGGCAGCATCGAGAACGTAAACGATGCGCTTCTGCGAAATGACAGTCATTTCAAGCTTTTGAGCGATCCCCTGTTTGTCCTCAATCATCCACTTTTCTCATGTGACACTTGTTGGCTGCTGGCCCCCCCAACAGTCCTCGACTTACGACCACAATTGAGCCAAAAAATTTCAGTTGCTAAGTGAGTTGTTTAGGGAGTTTTGCCCCATTTTACGACCTTTCTCGCGGCTGTTGTTAAGTGAATCATTGCAGTTCTTAAATTAGTAACATGGTTGCTAAGTGAATCCGGCTTCCCCATTGATTTTGCTTGTCAGCTGATCACAAAAGGTGATCAGGTGATCCTGGGACAATGCAACCGTCATAAATATGAGTCAGGTGCCAAATGTCTGAATTTTGATCACGCGACCCTAGGGGTGCGACAATGGTTGTAAGTGTGAAAAACATTCAAAGATCACTTTTTCCAATGCCGTTGTAACTTTGAACAGTCACTAAATTCAAATTCAAATTCAAATTCAAATTTAATTTGTAGAACCGCTCCCTCTCCCCACAGGGACTTGGGGCGGTGCACAGGGAAAGTAAAAACAATAAATATACAAATATAAATACATAATATAAAAACAGATTAAATCTATTCCTGTGCTAAAACCCGTTAAACTAAAATAACCAGCAGCTATAAATAAGTTTAAAACCCCATAGAAAGAGAGACTAGCCTAGGCCGGCCAAGCAGAACAGATATGTTTTTAGTTTTAGACGGAAGGAGCGGAGGTCCGTGGTTGTTCTAATGTCGGGGGGAAGGTCGTTCCAGAGGACCGGGCCCGCCACAGAGAGAGCCCTTCCCCTGGGCGTCGCCCGCTGACACAGTCTAGTGGACGGCACCCGGAGAAGTCCCTCTCTGTGGGAGCGAATCGGCCGTGAGGATGTATGAGGCAGGATCAGATCCCGCAGGTAGCTAGGTCCCGAGCCATGGAGCACTTTAAAGATGATGACTAACACCTTGAAGCGCACCCGGAAGACGACAGGCAGCCAGTGCAGCTCGCGCAAGAGCGGTGTAACGTGGGCAAACCTAACGGTTCCCATAATTGCTCGCGCGGCTGCATTCTGGACCAACTGAAGTCTCCGGGTGCACCTCAAGGGACCTGGTGAAACGCCCTCCTGGCCACGGCTGTCACTTGATCTTCCATGGACAGCCGGGTATCCAGGAGGACACCTAAATTGCGCGCCCCATCCACAGGGGCAAGATGTTCGCCCCCTATGGCCAGCGTTGGAGTCAGCTGGTTGAATCGGGCAGCCGGAAACCACAGCCACCCGGTCTTGGTCGGGTTGAGCCTGAGTCCGTTACTTCCCATCCAGATTCGCACGGCTTCCAGGCACTGGCACATCACTGCTACGGCATCGTTGGGGTGGTTTGGGGTAGATATATACAGCTGAGTATCATCAGCGTAAAGATGGTACTCTACCCCAAAACCACGGATGATCTCACCCAGCGGCTTCATGTATGTGTTGAACAGGAGAGGCGAGAGGACCGACCCCTGAGGCACCCCACATGTGAGGGGTCTCGGGGTCGACCTCTGCTCTCCTGCCAACACAAATTGCGATCGGCCAGAGAGGTAGGAGGAGAACCACCGTAAGACGGTGCCTCCCACCCCCAACCCCACCAGCCGATGCAATAGGATACCATGGTCGATGGTATCGAAAGCTGCTGAGAGGTCTAATAGGACCAGGATGGAGGAACAACCCCCATCTCTGGCCCTCCAGAGATCATCGACCAACGCGACCAATGCCATCTCGGTGCTATGCCCGGGCCGGAAGCCGGACTGGCGCGGGTCTAGATAATCAACTTCCTCCAGGTGACGGGGAAACTGTTGTGCCACCACACTCTCAACAACCTTCGCCAAAAAGGGAAGGTTGGAGACGGGACGATAGCTCGTTAAAAGAGCTGGGTCCAAGGAAGGCTTCTTAAGGAGGGGCCTCACCATAGCCTCTTTTAGGGAAGCAGGCAAGGAACCCTCACTTAAGGAAGCGTTGACAACCTCTTGGAGCCAGCCTCGTGTCACCTCCCAGGATGCCAGTACAAGCCAGGAGGAACACGGGTCCAATAAACATGTGGTGGCTCGCAGTCGCCCACGTAGCCTGTCCATATCCTCGGAAGCAACGGAGTCAAACTCCTCCCACACAAGATCTGTCTCATGGCATCCCACTGGACCATCAATGGGGGCTAGCTCGTTCTGTATCTGAGCGATTTTCTCCTGCAGAAAAGTCACAAATTCCTCTGCTCTACCCTGTAGCGGGGCTTCCCGCACCCTCTGTTGAAGGAGGGAGCGGGTCACCCTAAACAGGGCGGCAGGGCGGTTTTCTGCGGATGCTATGAGAGTGGCACAATGATGACGTTTGGCCACTCTCAGCGCCACAATGTAAGTCCGTTAATGGGCTCTTACCTGTGTCCGGTCAGATTTAGATCGAGTAGACCTCCATCTTCTCTCTAGGCATCTCTTGTGGCGTTTCATCCCCCTCAGCTCCTCGGTGAACCAAGGGGCCGGGGTGGTTCGCCACCGCAAGAGAGGCCGCAAGGGCGCGACCCGATCCAAGGCTCCCGTGGTCGCAATGTTCCATGCGGCCATGAGGTCCTCCATCGGGGCGCGGGTCAGGGGTACAGGAAGTGGCCCAAGCGCTGTCTGGAACCCATCCGGGTCCATCAGGCGCCTGGGGCGGATCTAGATAGGTGATTCTGGTTCCGCCTCCCCGCGGAGGGGAGCAGCGGTCGGAAAGTCGAGCCGGAGAAGTGAGTGGTCTGACCATGACAAGGGCGTGATGACTATATCCCCTATACCCAGATCACTCTTCCATTGGCCTGAGACAAAGATGAGGTCCGGTGTATGTCCACCCTCGTGGGTGGGGCCCTGAATTAGTTGGGTCAGGTCCATGGCCGTCATGGAAGCCATGAACTCCCGAGCTACCTCGGATGATTCGCCCAACGATGGCAGATTAAAGTCCCCCATGACTATAAGTCTGGGGGTCTCCACTGCCACCGTAGCGATCACCTCCAGGAGCTCGGGCAGGGCTGCTGCTACATAGCGGGGAGCCAGGTATATGACCAGCAAGCCCAACTGCCTCCCTAGGCCCCACTTCACGCAGAGGGACTCACAACCGGTAGTCTGTGGCACAATGGTCTCTCTCGGCTGAAGACCTTCCTTGATAATGACCGCTACCCCACCACCCCTACCTTGGGCCCGGGGCTGATGAAAAGCGTGGTAGCCTGGTGGGCACATTTCAACGAGGGGGAGTCCTCCCTCGTGGCCCAACCAGGTTTCCGCAATTCCTACCAGGTCCGGCTCCCCCTCTGACACAAGGTCATGAACGAGGGGGGGAACTGCTGTAAGACAAGGACTACCTGTACTCAATCAAACTGCTGTAAGACAAGGACTACTTGTACTCAATGAACTGCTGTAAGACAAGGACTACCTGTACTCAATCAAACGCAATCACCTGAAGCAGAGGGTTCGAATGCCAGAAGGGTATGGCTAGCTGATGAGAGCAGGTTGCCCTTACAGACTGGTCTCACCAAAAAACAAATAAACATACACTTAATCTCTCCCCTGGTATAGGTGACAAAGTGAGGAGAACCTGTGGCTTAGAGGTTAATACATCTACCTAATATGCAAGCAGCCTGGGATCAAATCCCAGAAGGGGATGGCTAGCTGATGAGAGCTAAATAGCTTGAAATAGATCTCCCTTTCTTTCTTTCTTTCTTTGTTGGTAAACATAAATTCAACACAAAAATAGCTTGTTGTGGAAGCGACTACCAGCGACCAGTTTTGGTCGCCATGATGTAGAAAAGACGTGGAGACTCTGGAAAGAGTGCAGAGAAGAGCAACCAAGATGATTAGGGGACTGGAGACTAAAACATTTGAAGAACAGTTGCAGGAGCTGGGTATGTCTAGTTTGATGAAGAGAAGGACCAGGGGAGACATGATAGCAGTGTTCCGATATCTCAGAGGGTGCCACAAAGAAGAGGGAATCAAACTATTCTCCAAGGCACCTGGGGGCAGGACAAGAAGCAATGGGTGGAAACTAATCAAGGAGAGAAGCAACTTAGAACTAAGGAGAAATTTCCTGACAGTTAGAACAATTAACCTCTGGAACAGCTTGCCTCCAGAAGTTGTGAATGCCCCAACCCTGGAAGTCTTTAAAAAGACGTTAGATAGCCATTTGTCTGAAATGGTATAAGCCTTCCTGCCCACGCAGGGGGTTGGACTAGAAGACCTACAAGGTCCCTTCCAACTCTGCTGTTGTATTGTATTGAAGGCTCCTGGGTTGGGGCTGAAAGGTGAAAGCGGAAGCAGTATGCTCTGTCCCATAATTGGGTAGACCAGGTTGCCCTGACAGACTGGTCTCACTGGGGGGGAAAAAACAGCTGAAGCAGCCTCCATTCAGCAGTGAACTCTAGTCAAAGGACCTCTTCACCAGTCAAAAATTCAATCTCAACAACAGGTTGTTCAAAATGAACTGACCGCTACTCACTGCAGGCTTCGATTTCATGAACAATAGCAACGCAACCTTTTCTCACACTAAGCTCCTGCCAAATGAAGTAGAAGAACAGATGCTAAAAAGTTTTTGGCATGTCAGTACCGCCATCTGTTAACAATTTATAGCATTGGAGGCATTCATTTTATTCAACCGTTGCACATGTACATATGTGTATATGGATATGTACGCACACAGATACAAAGCTCCAGAGGCAACTAAGATACCCAAAGGCAATTTCCCCCCCTAAACCTCAGACATGAATGCTGAACTGAAAGAAAGGTGTAGAAAGTTATACATAGAGCATGGAACCCAGAACAATACAGTTGGAATACACATTGTAGATAGTTGGTATACAAATGAATAGACTGTTGGTATGTCAAGGAACATTTTGGCCCTCTTCAACTATACAACTTACAGAATATAAGGCAGAACAACAAGAGTTTTGAAGGGACTTCTTGTCCAACCCCCTGCCCAAGCAGGAGACCCTATACCTGTGATGGCGAACCTATGGCACTTGTGCCGGAAATGGCACACAAAGCCATCTCTCCAGGCATGTGAGCCACTGCCTATTGCTAGTCTGGGTTCTGGCGTACCAGCCAGCTGATCTTCATGCACGAGGAAGCACCGGAAACCGGAAGAGCAGTTGCCCGACGCAAATGCGTGTGCCGAGATGATCTTCTGGTTTCCAGAGCGCTCATGCACACTGGCCAGCTGGTCTTTGCACATACATGCATGTCAGAAACTGGAAGACCAGATGGCCAGTGCTCATGCACATGCCAGAAAGCGGAAGATCATCTTCCCGGCACGCGTATGCGCACTGGGCGGCTGCTCTTCTGGTTTCTGGTCAGAGGTGGGTTCCTACTGGTTCAGACTGGTTTGGCTAAGTAGGTAGTAACTTGGCCGTGCATGTGCCCGAACCGGTTCTACTAGTTCATCTTGTTTTTTGCTTCTGCGCATGCGTGCATAGCGTGCATCAAGCCCACGCCCGTGCCTAAAGCGCATCCCTGAGTGAACCGGCAGTGAAAGAAGCCAGAACCCACTCCTATTTCTTGTGTGTGCATGCGCATCAGCCAGCTGGTCTTCATGCATGCATGCGTGCCAGAAACCAGAAGATCAGGTGGCTGCACGCCGGAAATTGGAAAAGCAGCCACTCCAGGCATGCATGATCTTCCAGTTTCCGGTACACACATGTGCGCACGCTCCTGTTTTGGCACTCAATGCCAAAAAGGTTCACTAACAGTGCCCTATACCAGGGGTCCCCAACCTTTTTTGCCCCAGGGACCGGTTTCATTTTAAAGAAAATTCTGCGGACCGGCTGAGTGGCTCAGCAGTCATGTGACTGGGTGGGCGTGGCCAACTTGGAAAATGTGAAACTCACAACAATGGTCTTGGTTAACAACCAAACTTTTGGCTTCAACTGTGGTCATAAGTTCTTTCTTTCTTTCTTTCTTTCTTTTTCTTTCTTTCTTTCTCTCTTTCTTTCTCTGTCTCTTTCTTTCTCTCTCTATTTCTTTCTCTTTCTTTCTTTCTCTCTCTTTCTTTCTCTTTCTTTCTTTCCCCCTTTCTCTCTTTCTTTCTTTCTCTTTCTCTTTCTTTCTTTCCCTCTTTCTCTCTTTATTTCTTTCTCTTTCTCTTTCTTTCTTTCCCTCTTTCTCTCTCTTTCTCTTTCTCTCTTTTGTCTCTTTCTTCCTCTCTTCCTCTCTTTTTTCTCTCTCTTTCCTTTCTGTCTCTCTTTCTTTCTCTTTCTCTGTCTGTCTTTCTTTCTCTTTCTTTCTCTCTCTCCCACTTTCTTTTCTTTCATACTCTCTCTCTATCTCTGTCTCTCTCCTTCGTCCCCCCATCTGACACTCTATGTGTGTGTATGTGTCTGTCTGTCTCGCATCCACGCACTTAATCACCCATTCTGTGTCTCTTTCTCTCCCTGTCTCTGTGTGCGTGTCTGTCACTCTGATTCCCCCCTCCCCTCCCTGTCTCTCTCTGTGTCTCTTCCTCTCTCTGTCTGTCTGTCGTCGTCCCCGCCCCCGCCCCCCCACCGCAGACCCTCCTTAGCCCGTGCTCACTTGCCTTAGCCTGCCTCGCCGCCCAGGCTTGGTTGCTCGTTTGCTCACTCACTCACTGAGAAGGCTCCGTATGTGTGGGGGGGGGGGAGGAAGGGAATCGGCGGCCGGTAGGGAGGGGCGCCGCCACCCAGGAGTCCCACCGTCGATGAGGGAGAAGGAAGAGCCCAACTCCAACAGCGTGAACAGTCGCGCCTGCGTTCTCCTGCATGCTCTGCTCAGGGGGCTGCCCCCTCCTCCCTCCTCCTCCTCTCCGCCCTGCGGCCCAGTTCCCACCCAGCCACGGACCGGCACCAGTCCGCGGCCCGGGGGTTGGGGACCCCTGCCCTATACGATTCCAGGTGAATGGTTGCCCAATCCCTTCTTAAAAACCTCCAGTGGTGGATCACCCACAATTTCTGAAGGCAACCCATTCCAGTGATTAATTGTTCTCACTATCAGGAAATTTCTCCTTATTTCTAGGTTGCGTCTCTCCTTGATTAGCTTCATTTTATAGACTTGAAAGAATAGTTACTCCCTAATTGGTTTTGCTTAACAAGATGAAAGGAGATGGAGAGTGCTTTGAATGTGATACTTTATCCTCTATATTCCCAGGCAGGAGTTCCAGATGTTTGCAAAATGTTACGGCTGTTGACAAGAGCTTCTAAAATATGTTGGGCTGAATTAATTTAGGAGCCTACAAAAGATAATCAGAATGTTTCCCTTAATTTTTTTTAAAAATATAAAACCTTGCCAAATTTGCATATATTCAAATTGAGAAGGGGGACCAACAAATTATGTCCAGTTGCAATTTGCTGGGTCATCTCCAGGGGTGGGCTGCAACAGGTTCGTCCAGGTTTGGGAGAACCTGTAGCTAATGTTATGGCCCAGGTGTGGGTTCCGGCTTCTTCTACTGCCGGTTCGCTCAGGGATGCGTTTGGGGCGCGCGTGCTTTGTACACATGCACAGTAGGTTAAACAAAATGCTTATGTGCATGTGCAGAAGCAAAAACCAAAATGGCGGCACCTACGGCGTCACTGATAAAACCGGTTCAGGGGCCTGGTTAGCCGAGTTACTACCTACTCAGCTGAACCAGTCCGAACTGGTAGGAACCCACCGATGGTGGGTTTCAAATTTTTTTAAAACCTACTCTCTAGGTGTGGCCTATTTTGTGGATGTGGCTTGGCAGTCATGTGACAGGGTGGGAGTTGCCAACTTGTAAAATATGGTGAAACTCATTTAACAACGCTCTTGCTTAGCAACCAAAATTTTGGGCTCAATTGTGATGATAAATTCTTTCTTTCTTTCTTTCTTTCTTTCTTTCTTTCTTTCTTTCTTTCTTTCTTTCTTTCTTTCTTTCTTTCCTTTCTGCCTTCCTTTCCTTTCCTTCCCATTGGGTTACTGGCAGCGGCAGGCCAGACTTACTTCTGGGTCCGCCGGTGGAACCCCCTCTCACCGGCTCTCTAAATTTCACCATCCAGCTCTTGCGAGTAGGTGCGAGCCTGCAGAAACCCACCACTGGAACCCACCTCTGTTACGGCCGGTTCGGAGAACCTCCAAATCCCACCCCTGGATGGCCCTTCCTACCCCACCCCACCCCTCACAATAGTCTCCACGCAGCCTGTTCTGGATGTGAGGTAAGCCCACACGGAGGCTTGGGGAGGAGGAAAAATGGGCCTCCCGGAAGGTCGGAAATGCACCCGTTTCCGGTCTCAAGAGGACCTCCAGAGCCTGGGGGAGGCAATTTTCACCCTCCCAGAGGCTCGAGGAAAGCTTCCGGAGCTTGGGGAAGGCGAAAACAGCCCCCCGCTCTGCCATGGTGCAGGAGGCTGACTAGGCCACACCCACCATGGCCCGCCCACCCAGCAATCAGGCAGAGATCCCGTGGCTGAAATTTTTGAAGCCCACCACCTGCTCATCTCCCATCTCTTAGTTATGCAGGCTTTGCCAAGAATGGCATCCCCATTCTATATAGATCCATACATAAGGACAAATCATACAGTATGTGTGTAATATTGAATGTACTTCAAGGTGGCTGCCTTCCCTCTGCCCAAGAAGCAATTAACAATTTCTATTCACACTTGAAATTGAGATTATTTACGAATGTGCAGTCTATTTTGGGCATTCATACTATACATTTGTCCAGGCAGGCATTCAGACAGCTGCCATGTTGGCAAATGTATCATTTGCTGCCAAACTTAACTTCAAAAATGGAATTTCGAGAGCTGAAGACTACCTTGGCTCTTGAGCTTTGATTCATTGCAATTTGCTTTGCTGGAGATTGACATGCTAGAAAGACAGATATTTGCCTCAAGGGCAGAATATACCATATTTTTCGAAGTATAAGATGCGCCAAGATTTTGAAGAGGTAATTCTTTAAAAAAAAGAGGTTTTGTACTCTGCAGGCCCCCAAACCCTCTGCACCCCTCATTATTTGTGAAAAACAGGACATGCAGAGAGTTTGAGAGGCCTGCAAAGTACTCCTGGGGGCTGGGGGGCATCGAGCAAAAAAAATGGCCCGTTTTTCACAAAAACGGTCCTATTTTTTGCCCCAAAAAGGGCATGCATAGCCTTTAGGAGGCTTGTAGATTGCTCCTGGGGGCTGGGGGGGAGGGAATAAGCTCCTGGGGGCTGGGGGGGGAGGGAATAAGCAAAAATGGGCATGTTTTTTTGTCAAAAAAAGGGCATACATAGCCTTTAGGAGGCTTGTAGAATGCTCCTGGAGGCCGGGTGGGGGCAAAAACAAGCAAAATATGGTCTGTTTTTTGCTTATTATTGCCCTCCCCAGCCCTCAGGAGCACTCTGGAAGCCTCCTAAAGGCTATGCACATCCATTTTGTGAAGGGGGAGGGGTTTCGGGAGGCCAAAAATGCTGTATTCAGTATATTATTATTATTATTATTATTATTATTATTATTATTATTATTATTATTATTATTATTATTATTCACATTTGTAACCCGCACTCATCTCACCACAAAGGGACTCGGGACGGCGAACAGAGATTTAAAATAAATATACATAAATATAAAATATTACTAAATAATAACTAAATTAAATCAATACCCTGCTTAAAATAAATGTAAAAACCCATAAATTAAACTTTGATTTGTTATAAGACAGTAGGGTGCGGAGTAGATCATGCTAGGCCGGCCAGATGAAAATAGTAAGTCTTTAAGTGCCGGCGGAACAAGCGGAGGTCTGAGATGATACGGAGATCGGGAGGTAGGCTGTTCCAGAGGGTTAGGCCCACCACAGAGAAGGCCCTTCCCCTGGGAGCTGCCAACCGGCATTGCCCAGTCGACGGCACCCGGAGAAGACCCTCTCCCTGGGAGCGAGTCGGTCATAGGGATGTATGGGGCAGTAGACGGTCTCGTAGGTAGCTAGGCCCCGTGCCATGGAGCACCTTGAAGATATAAGAAGCACCCAGATTTTCACCCTCTTTGTTGGGAGGAAAAGTTTCGTCATACTCTGAAAAATACAGTATATCATATAAATGCACTGTTTTGCAAACAACACCCCCCCCACACACACACACAAACAAACAAATAAATGAGTCTGCTTTTGAGGGGCGGGAAATTAAGTCCTGAATTATTGTTTAATAATGTGAAAATACTCAATTTTGTTGATGGTGAGGACATATCAAAGGTCTAGTTAGAAAAAGGGGGCTGCCGAAAAGATTTAAAATGTTTTAGCCGCGCCCCTTAACACACACCCCTCTGTCATGTGTGACAAATAGAAAAAAGGGAGCAGAATTTCGTTTGCACAACTGTAGCCATTATCTTGGGAATTTTTATTGTTTCCTTGCTCCCTGCTATCGTTCCCCAAGTGATAAGCAACAAGAATTACACAGAGGAAGAAAAGTCGGGTTTAAATATGACGAGCCACACACGACACAGTGGAGTTGTTATTGGTGCCTGCCAGTGAGCTTGCCCCAGTAGGCTTGTTTTTAGATTAAATATTTTTTAATTAAAAGAGAGAGTTAAATGGGAAATTAACGTGCTCCGAGCAAGCTGCCTTCCGCGTGATATTAAAGAAAGATTGCAAAGGCTACAGCTCAGTGCTTGGCTAAGCATCACCTGCCCAACCAATATGGTGCAAATTAAGCTTGGATTGGAGAGAGAACCCTGGGAATTCGTGGGAGGGGCCAAAGGCATTCTCATTGGCTGGGTCTCTGGCCAATGAGCATCCTGTTACTGGCGAGGCTCCCCACAGCTGCCACCTTGAGAATGGGCAAGACTTCACTATGGCAACTCCTTTTTCAATCATAATATACCACACCGTCAAAATTCTGAATGTGTCCATTGTTGAAAAGGTGGCAATAAGTTGAGTTTGACACCCCTGTCCTAGACGGTTATAAACCATGTTTTCCACCTGAGAGTCCTACATGGGGGTCCCTGCGTTTTATCTTCTGATTCTTAAGAAATGTCAGAGGCTTAGTCCCGTGACAGCGAACCTATGGCATGAGTGCCTGAAGTGGCACGTGGAGCCATGTTGCCAGGCACGCGTGCCATCACCCATTCCTATTCTGGGTTTCTGGTGCGCATGTGCGCATGACGATCAGCCGGCCTTCATGCGTGCGGCAGTGCTGGAAACTGGAAGAGCTGGTCTTCCATTTTCTGGCATGAGCATGCATGCCGGTCAGCTGATCATCATGTGTGCATACGCGTCAGTAACCAGAAGAGTAGCTGGCTGACAGACATGCGCTTGCCAGAACCGGAAATTTGTTTTCCAGCATGTACAGGCCAGCGATGGTGAACCTGTTTAGGCTTGCGTGCCATAAGGGGGGGAGTGCAGGGTGGTCGTGCATGGGCGTGCCACACCCATAATTCAATACGCCCCCCCCAGCACGCATGCGCGCATGACAGGGAAGTAACACAGCTGAGGTGTGGCAATCCGCTCTACCACACAAATCAGCTGAGAGGATATAGGTAAACAAAGTACAGGAGGGGGGAGGGAGGGGGCAGCTGATTGTCAGAGCTACCAGTTCATCCAAACCAGGCTATACCGGCTGAATCCCACCGTTGCATAGATTCAATGGAAGCTGTGAAAATGCATCTTCCAAAATGGATGCTCTTTGAGAGTGCAGAAGGCTATACAGATAGTCCTGGACTTCCAACAGTCCATTTAGTGACTGTTCAAAGTTACAGCATCAGTGGAAAAAAATGACTTATGACTGTTTTTCACAGTTACGAATCTTTGTAGTGTTCCTCGTGATCTCGTGACCAAAATTCGGGTGCTTGGCAGTGGGTTTGCACTTATAATCGTTGCTGTTTCTCAAAGTCATGGGATCCCCTCTTGCAACTTTCTGACAAGCAAAATCAGTGGGGAAGCCCGATTCACTTAACAACCATGTTGTTAACTTAACAATTGCAGTGAGTCACTTAATAACTGTGGCAAAGAAAGGTCGCAAAATGGGGCAACGCTCCCTTAACAAATGTCTGACTTAACAACAGAAATTTGGGACTCAATTGTAGTCATAAGTCAAGGAGTATGCCATTAATGGTTTCTTCCTATCTTCGCTACCTGTTCGGAACTGGGAGTGTGTTTGCGCGGGGCTTCTGCGTATGCACAGAGCATCCCTGATGATGTCTGGGTGGGTGGGCGGAGCCTCCTGCTGCCACCGCTACCGGTTCGGCTGAACCAGGGCGAACCGGCAGAATACCACCTTTGGATTACGCAGAGAATGCTTTTGTAAATTCCTAAATTCAGGTGAGGATATAAAGATATGTAAAATGGAGGTGCAAATAAATTTGCATTTGACACAACACAAGGATTATAGCTATAAAAGCAAAAGGCAGATGTGTCGTTAATCACAGGCTGATTTATCCGTTAAGTGAGGTTACCCTCTCTCCTCCTTTGAGTGATCATGCAATATTGAATAAGCTTCCCATATGTTTCTAAAACATATGCCTGTATAATCATTGCTTTGTACATTTTAACTCACATTTCTAATTCCAGTATGAGAAGGGAGGATGGTATTTACAGAGCTGGATCAATATGCCAAAGGAATCCAACTCTGAAGCTTTAATTCATTCAAAATGAATTAAAGCTTCAGATATTTCTCAATGCCATTTGCAAGGAATCATAAGCAGGTGAAGACATCTGCTTGGGAATACCCTGAAGTAAATGGGGAGCCACTGTGTGAGAGAGAATGCTGGACCAGATGGGCTGTGGCCTGTTTCAGCAAGGCTATTCTTATGTTCTTAAAATGTTCTGTGAATCCACTGTTTTTTTAAAAAAAATAGCCACTGTAAAATCTTGGGTCTCGGAGTTTTATTATGCCTTGAAGTTGATAGGCTGAGCTTGTTTTAATCATGCTCAGTCTATCACTGCCTGTAACGAAAATAAAATCACTCCAGGGAAAAAGTCCAATAGAATCTAGAGATGGCAGCATTGAAGAAAAAGAAAAGAAAACCTTCAAATCAGATTTAGGTGAAGAAGGAGGAGCCTGTAGCTTTCCATTTGTTGTTATATCTCAGAGGGTGCCACAAAGAAGAGGGAGTCAAACTATTCTCCAAGGCACCTGAGGGCAGGACAAGAAGCAATGGGTAGAAACTAATCAAGGAGAGAAGCAACTTAGAACTAAGGAGAAATTTCCTGACAGTTAGAACAATTAACCTCTGGAACAGCTTGCCTCCAGAAGTTGTGAATGCCCCAACCCTGGAAGTCTTTAAAAAGATGTTAGATAGCCATTTGTCTGAAATGGTTCCTGCCCACGCAGGGGGTTGGACTAGAAGACCTACAAGGTCCCTTCCAACTCTGCTATTGTATTATTGTATTATTATTGTTAAATTCTGCTCCCAATATTTTGTCTTATTGTTGGGAGCTGTTCGTTGAAATCTAAGAATATCTGGATTACAAATATACTATTTCTTTGCCATATGTAAGTCAAAAATCTATAAACCGACTTGGAATTTTGATAAACTACAGAGGTTCTAAAATGACCATCAAGATGAGATACACTATATTGCCAAGAGTATTTGCTCACCCATCCAAATAATCAGAATCAGGTGTCCCAATCACTTCCATGGCCACAGGTGTATCAAATCAAGTACCTAGGCATGCAGACTGTTTTTACAAACATTTGTGGAAGAATGGGTGGCTCTCAGGAGCTCAGCGTGGAGCTGGGATAGGAGGCCACCTGTGCAACAAATCCAGTCGTGAAATTTCCTCGCTCCTAAATATTCCACAGTCAACTGTCAGCTGTATTATAAGAACGTGGAAGTGTTTGGGAACGACAGCCACTCAGCCACGAAGTGGGAGGTCACGTAAACGGACGGAGCGGGGTCAGCGGATGCTGAGGCGCATAGTGCGAAGAGGTCGCCAACGTTCTGCAGAGTCAATCGCGACAGACCTCCAAACTTCATGTGGCCTTCAGATTAGCTCAAGAACAGTGCGTAGTGGACCACCATTATATTGAACCCTATGGATTAGGAATGGGATGTCACTTACGGTAAATTCATATGTGAGTAAAGGCCGGTGAGTGAATACTTTTGGCAATATAGTGTATCAAGTTAAACAGACCAAGCCAAGTCCCAAAAAAAACAACGTTAGGGGATTTCTAGAAGCCTGCCGCTCTGAAAGATTAGCCACCACAGACAGATAAACAGTATCTACACACTATGGAAAAAGAGACAATCAACAAGCCAAAAAAGGAACAAAAAGGCAATCAACATCCAGATGTGTATAGATGAAATCAAGATTAACATCAGACCAATAATTAGAAGTAAACAATACCATAATCCAGGTACTTCCAAAGAAACAATACTTCCAATAAAAGGGGCTAAACACCGAAGGCGCACAGAACACAGTTACCTTCCCACCAAAGTGGTCTCTATTTTTCTACTTGCATTTTTTACGTGTTTTCGAACCAGAGGTGGGTTCCTATCTATTTGGTCCGGTTCAGCCAAATAAGTAGTAACTCTGGTGGACATGTGACCCTACTGGTTCTATGATACAATACAATACAATAGCAGAGTTGGAAGGGACCTTGGAGGTCTTCTAGGCCAACCCCCTGCCTAGGCAGGAAACCCTTTACCGTTTCAGACAAATGGCTATCCAGCATCTTCTTAAAGACTTCCAGTGTTGGGGCATTCACAACTTCAGGAGGCAAGCTGTTCCACTGATTAATTGTTCTTACTGTCAGGAAATTTCTCCTCAGTTCTAAGTTGCTTCTCTCCTTGATTAGTTTCCACCCATTGCTTCTTGTTCTGCCCTCAGGTGCTTTGGAGAATAGTTTGACTCCCTCTTCTTTGTGGCACCTCCTGAGATATCGGAAGAATGCTATCATGTATCCCCTGGTCCTTCTTTTCATTAAACTAGACATACCCAGTTCCTGCAACCGTTCTTCATAGGTTTTATGATCTACGGCACTATCTTGATTTTCTGTTCTGCACATGCACAGAACAATCTTCATTAAAAAATGTAATTTTAGTCATTTTTTAATGTTGTGCGCATGCGCAGATCATTTTAAATGATGTGGTTTTTTTTACTACCAAACCAGTAGGAATGGTGGCCGGAGCCCAATCCTGTTTCGCACTGCTAGGTTGGCAGAAGCTGGGACAAGTAACGGGAGCTCACTCCATTACGTGGCACTAGGGATTCGAACCGCCGAACGGCCGACCTTTCTGATCGACAAGCTCAGCGTCTTAGCCACCGAACCACTGCGTCCCTAATAAAATACAAGATGCCTCTCACAAACTTGAAATCCTCCTTTCCTCAAATAATTATCACTAGCTGACAGGAAAGACGGATGATGTGATTCAGTGGAAGGCTGTTTGAGGTACACCGTTGTTCGTGGAGGAACACACAGGGCAGTGGCTGAGTGGATTATTCCTCGTCTTTCTAACCTTTACAGCATCACGGATGAAGCTATATCACAAACTTTTCATGCTCTCTAGTGCAGGGTTCTCCAACCTTTGCAACTTTAAGTCTGAAGGACTTCAGCTCCCAGAATTCTCCAGCCAGTTTTCAGGGGTCTCCAACCTTTGCAACTTTAAGTCTGAAGGACTTCAGCTCCCAGAATTCTCCAGCCAGTTTTCAGGGGTCTCCAACCTTTGCAACTTTAAGTCTGAAGGACTTCAGCTCCCAGAATTCTCCAGCCAGTTTTCAGGGGTCTCCAACCTTTGCAACTTTAAGTCTGAAGGACTTCAGTTCCCAGAATTCTCCAGCCAGTTTTCAGGGGTCTCCAACCTTTGCAACTTTAAGTCTGAAGGACTTCAGCTTCCAGAATTCTCCAGCCAGTTTTCAGGGGTCTCCAACCTTTGCAACTTTAAGTCTGAAGGACTTCAGCTCCCAGACTTCTCCAGCCAGCAAAGCTGGCTGGAGAATTCTGGGAGCTGAAGTTCTTCAGACTTAAAGTTGTAAAGGTTGGAGACCCCTGCTCTAGTGCTCCTGGCTACACTTTTCTGTAGAACTAACCAGGGATGGCAGGCCTCTCAGATTCCTTCTTCCGGTGGACAATTAGCACCTCCTTCAGTTCAATGCTTCTCACATATTAGTGCTACTCAATCAACACAACTGGATGTGGAAAGGGGAAGAGGCAAGGCCAGGAAAGCAGCCAGTGCAGATTCATTTCATTTGTGCTTCTCAGTTCAGTTGGAGAAAAGTATGCAAATGTCTTTAACCTGCACTTTCCTTTTAGTCTGACGGCGCATCTGTCACTGGTTCTCTTTTTTCTGGAAGGCCAAAATGTTGTGTGGTAAAAGGATTGGGGTTTTTTTTTTGCATGGAAAAGGGGGGAATGCAGGGGAAAAGAAAGTGGGGTAGTGTTGGAAGAAATGTCCTTCTGGGGTTCAGTTCCAAGTGGGGAGAAAGACACTGGAAACCTGGAGGCTGCTTGGAAAGATGGTTTAATGGTGGAGAGAATCACATGGTTTGAGGTTATGGGCAGAGATGCTGAGAGTCCCTGGGTTTTATGCCCTCTCTGGGCTTTTGAATTTGAGCTTGTATTCTGATTGGTTGTCAGACTCCCATGGGGCCATGCAGGAGACAACTCTGTAGGTTGTCCGTATCCCAGACTTGGTTGAGCCTTGCTGGGTGATGATGTAATGAAGGGGGTTTGGGCAGGGGTGAAATCCTACCGGTTCGGACCAGTTTGGGAGAAACTGTGGCGGACATTGGGCCTGGGTCGCCGAACTGGTAGAGACTGCTGGCTGGCCACACCCCCAAACTGGTCCCCCGGTCACCGCTCGCTTGTCCCGCCCTGCCCAGTCTTTGCTTTCCACCATCCCAGCCTGCCTTCCCTGTGGGCCGCAGCCCTGCTATGCTTGCCTGCCTTCCTCATGGACTTCCTGGTGTCCCCGTGGCCAGCTTGTGAAGGAAGGCAAGTGGAAGGCAAGTGAAGTGAGTTTCACTTCATCACATTTTACAAGTTGGCCACGCCCACCCGATCACATGACCAGCAAGCCACACCCACCGAGCCACGCCTACAGAACCTGTAGGGAAAAACTCTGGATTTCACCACTGGCTTTGGGCAATTCCTATTATTGCTCTGCTTAAAGGAGGTAGTTCTTTGTTATGTGGAATAGACTGGCCCAGGCTTTAACGGCCCATCAACAAAGGTGGGGGCAGGGTGGTGGTGAGTTTCCGCCTCCCTTTTAAGGGAAATAGTCTGCCCTTTTAATCTTTCCTAAAATGCTTCATTTTTCTAGCAGAGAGGTGGGTGCTAACTTCCTACCAAGCAATAGAGATGTGGAATGTTTTCAGAATAGGTACCAGCAATGCAGCCTGTGCTTGTGCTTTAATAAAGTGCGGGTTAAAGCATACTTCAGCAGGCTAACAAATAAATTAGTTAGGGTTGAGGAATCCTGAGTCTGTGAGAAAGTGAGAGAGAGAAAGGGAGAAGGTCTGGCAAACAACAATAGTTCATTGCAGGTGGCTTTTTGTACTGCTTCCTCTTTTAACTTTCTCACAGCCTACTTCGCATGCCACCCCTAAGAACAGAGCATCTACTGGATTGGTCTACAGCAGAGGCGGTATTCACTTACTTTCCCTACCCGATCGCAAATGTGAGCGTGCGCGTCCATGTCCCATCCATGCATGCGCTTGGCCTTTTGCGCATGCGCTATGATCGCGCGGGCAGCTTGGAACGGTTCCCGCGGCCTCTCTTTTTTGTGTGTGTGTGCTTTTGTTTTGTTCTCACTTACTCATCTGTTCTTCTGCTTATTATTTCCTGGTGGTCTCCCCTCCAAATTCTAATTAGGTCCAACCTTGCTTGCCTATTGGAGATCTGTCAAAGTTAACCCAACGCTGCCATCTGCTGGAGATTACAGGTCAATAACAAACTTTAGATCACTTGTTTTTCAACCTTGGTTACTTTATATCAGAGGTTCCCAAACTTGGCAACTTTAAGATTTGTGGACTTCAACTTCCAGAATTCTGGAAGTTGAAGTCCACAAATCTTAAAGTTGCCAAGTTTGGGAACCTCTGCTTTATATAATGTTACCACATTCAAACACAAACAATTACGCCATTCGCTATTTATTCTGGGGTTGGGCAGAAAAATTCTGTATTTTTCCTAACAGTTCCTCACTCAATTTGATGAATGGAAGTTTGGCTTTAAAAAAAAATTGAGAGTGGGTGAGGAAGAATTTGAGGGAAATTTCCAAAGTGTGGTGGCGAGTTAATCATACAAAATGTGCTTGAGCAGCTTCAGAGCACAGTAGTTATATTGTCACCAGCCTACCCTTGAAAAAATCTTGGAGAATATCTCATTCACAAATTTAAGATGGGCTTTCAAAATGCCACTGGACTCCAACTGTCATATAAGCCTCCCACATACCATACTTTTCAGAGTATAAGATGCACCTTTCCCCTCCAAAAAAGAGGGTGAAAATCTGGGTGTGTCTTATACACTGAATGCAACATTTTTGGCTTCCTGAATCCCCCCTCCCTTTGCAAAAATGGCCGTGCAGAGTCTTTAGGAGCCTTCCAGAGTGTTCCAGGAAGCTGTGGAGGGCAGAAATGAGCGAAAAATGGGCTGTTTTTGCTTGTTTTCCCCCGCCCCTCCAGCCCCCGTTCCAGCCCCCGCTCCAGCCCCCCAGGAGCACTCTACAAGCCTCCAAAAGGCTATTCGTGCCCCCTTTTGACAAAAAATGGGCCCGTTTTCACCAAAAAACGGGATGTTTTTGGGAGGTCTACAAAGTGCAAAAACTTTTTTTTAATTTGTCTGTTCAAAATATTGGTGTGTCTTGTACTCTGAAAAATACGGTAGTTTTTTCCAAGGATTTTCTTATTGTGTGAGAAGAAAAGACTTTCACCCCAAAGCAGAAATGCAACATTAAAGAGAAGACAACACAGGTACAACTTGTGTTTCAATGACAACTCTACATGAAAACCTATACACTCCCAATTAGCCAGTTTCACCAAAGTGCAGGTAATCCTTCACTTATGACCACAATTCAGCCCAAAATTTCTGTTGCTAAACGAGACGTTTGTTGAGTGATTTTTGCCCCATTTTACGACCTTTCTTGCCATCGTTGTTAAGGGAATCACGTGCAGTTAGTAATATGGTTGTTTAATGAATCTGGCGTCCCCATTGACTTTGCTTGTCAGAAGGTTGCAAAATGTAATCACAGGACCCTGGGACATTACAACCGTCATAAATATGAGTCAGTTGCCAAGCATCTGAAATTTTGATGCATGGGGATGCTGTGTGATGCTGCAAGTGGGGAAAAGAGTCAAAAGTCACTTTTTGCAGCACTGCTGTAACTCTGAACGGTTACTAAACAAATTGTTGTAAGCCAAGGAGCTGCGCAGACTTCATACCCGTGTATGAAGACAGGTTGAATGAATTCTTCAGAAAACAAGACAAAGGAAGCATCCAGCTACATTAAAGGATGAGATAAAGAAGATGGCAAGGAGTACTATTACAAAAATGTGGACCAGGAATAAAGCAGTAAAAAATAACAAGTATTTAAGCTGTTGTTTTACTTAAATATGAGGAAAAACGTCCTGAATTGTCTAGAACCGTTATGGCAAACCTATGGCACGCATGCCACAGGTGGCACGCGGAGCCATTTGTTAGGGCACGCAAGGCATTGCGCAGTCAGCTCCAACGCGCATGTGCACTCTGGCCAGCTGACTTCGGTCTTCTTTTAAGGCTGTTTTTCGCCCTGAAGCCTCCGGAAGGCGAAAAACAACCCAACGTGCAAACCGGAAGTTCGGGAACAGATTACCGGTTTGCCGTAGGGCCGTTTTTCACCCTCCGTAGCCTTCAGGAGGCTTCCTAAAGCCGCCGAAGGGCCGTCAGAGAGGCAGGGGAGGCTGTCTTTGCCCTCCACAGGCTCCTAGAAAGACTATGGAGCCTGGGGAGGGTGAAAAATGGGTACATCGTGCGCCGAAAGCCGGGGGTGGGTGGGTGGGTGGAGGTCTCACACGCATAGCATTATGGGTGTGGGCCCACCTGCGCACGACCCCCCTGTACTCCTTCCTGCTGTAGATTGAGGAAGAGAGGGAGTCTGACTCAGGTAGGTTCAAACAAAAGCCGTTTATTGGCAAAACACAACCAGAACAGTCCAACAGTAATAGCAAGTTAAAAGGAGCGGTAGACAGGGACCTCCCCGCTTGACAGCTATTTATACAAGAGCTGTCAAGCGGGGAACCAATCAGGCAGCCCAGTAACCTAAGCCCAGCCAGTCGTGTCTTAGCCAATCAGACGCGACTGGCTGTTGCCTAGCCTACAAGGTGGAGGACAAAGACTTGCGGCCGGTCATAAGTCGAGGACCGGTCGCAAGTCGAGGACCTCAACACTTCCACTTTTGGCACGCGATGGGAAAAAGGTTTGCCATCACTGGTCTAGAACCATGATGGCGAACCTATAGCACCTGGGCTAAAGGTGGCATGTACTCCAGCTACTCTTCTGGTTTACGTTGCACACATGCGGGCCGGCCAGCTGGTCTTCACAGGTGCCGGAGCACTGAAAAATGGCTTACAAATGGCCTGGAAAATGCTCAAAAAATAGAAAGGAACGTGCCGGCCAGCTGGTCTTTAGGTTTTCGATGTTCCGGCGCACACATGCATGTTCAAACACATGTTCGGGTTTGGGCCCTTGAGGACGAAAAGGTTCACCATCACTGGACTGGAATAATTTATTTTTCTTAATCTCTGGAGTGTCTCAAAAATAAGGTTCTACATTTAGGCAAGAAAAACAAAATGCACAGGTACAGTATAGGTGGTACCTTGCTCAATAGTAGCAACTGTGAGAGGGATCTTGGAATCCTAGTGGACAACCATTTAAATATGAGCCAGCCGTGTGCAGCAGCTGCCAAAAAAGCCAACCCAGTTCTAGGCTGCATAAACAGAGGAATAAAATCAAGATCACGTGAAGTGTTGATACCACTTTATAATGCCTTGGTAAGGCCACGCTTGGAATACGGCATTCAGTTTTGGTCGCCACAATGTAGAAAAGATGTGGAGACTTTAGAAAGATTGCAGAGGATTGCAACAAAGATTGCAACAAAGAGGATTAGGGGACTGGAGGCTAAAACATGAAGAACAGTTGCAGGAACTGGGTATGTCTAGTTCAATGAAAAGAAGGACTAGGAGAGATATGATAGCAGTGTTCCAATATCTCAGGGGTTGCCACAAAGAAGAGGGAGTCAAACTATTCTCCAAGGCACCTGAGGGTAGAACCAGAAGCAATGGGTGGAAACTAATCAAGGAGAGAAGCAACCCAGAACTAAGGAGAAATTTCCTGACAGTTAGAACAATTAATCAGTGGAACAACTTGCCTGTGAATGCTCCAACACTAGAGGTTTTTAAGAAGATGTTGGATAACCATGTGTCTGAAGTGGTGTAGGGTTTCCTGTCTAGGCAGGGGGTTGGACTAGAAGACCTCCAACTCTGTTATTCTATTCTATTCGTCTCTGGAAGGTTTGTTTGTTTTTTTAAAAGTCTGGATAGCTACCTCTTGAGAATAGTTCAGCTGGTTTTCCTGCCCACTGCGGAGGTTTGGTCTAGGTCAGGCGTCTCCAAACTTGGCAGCTTGAAGACTTGTGGACTTCAATTTCCAGAATTCTCCATCTAGCATGGCTGGCTGGGGAAATCTGGGAGTTAAGGTCCACAAGTCTTAAAAGTTGCCAAGTTTGGAGACTCCTGGAGTAGGCGATGCTCACGACCCTTTCTAAGCTTGTTAATTCTATGGTTCTCTTCAGTCATTTGCCCTACAAATCTATTTTCTCCTGACAACAAAATAAATATAAATAGGAAACTTTTAAAAATGCAGATGGAATCCTACCATCACATAGCAGAGAAAAATCACTGCCACACTCACATGCGTTTCCCTGATAAAAACATTGTACAGCTGGGTAAATATGTGCCAGCTGAATTGTGAGAATACATGAAAACACTCCGAAGGCGTTTATGAAAACCTTAGCATTTGGTTTCCCAAAGAGAAGTCTTGTTTCGGAAAGATTTACCTCTCATCCCACTAGCCCAGGGGTCTGCAAAGTCGGCTCTTTTAAGACTGGTGGACTTCAACTCCCAGAGTTCCCCAGCTGGCCCAGCATAGCTGGCTGGGGAATTCTGGGAGTTGAAGTCCACCCGTCTTAAAAGAGCCAACTTTGCAGACTTCTGCACTAGCCATTCATCTCGCTGCGTCTCAAAAACCTAATCTCACCTTGAACAGAAAATACTCTCTTTCTTTTAAAAAAAAAAGATGCACGATTTGTCATCTGAACTGCATTGCAGAGATTTTGGAAATTTCATTAAAAAGAGCTGATTTGGGGTGCCGATATGGAAGACGGGGAGCGTTTTCATGATTTTTCCCAACTTTTGCCATTCCAATGGGAGGAACGATCGGAAAGACCGATCGTGGGGAGGCTGAAAATGTTTTGAGGCTTTTTCGTGCAGGTGTGTTGCTTTGGAATAAGAACAGGCTAAGGGAGAGGCTGGGAAAAAAAGTAACAAGTCTTTTTTTAATATAAGACACTTTAGGGCAGAAGATTTTATAGATCCCCCCTCCCCTTCCCTGCAGCTGATATGTCAACTTTAACTTTCAGAGAAGGCAAATGCCAAGAAGCGCCAACTCCTCAATTCCTTTCATCAAAATGTAGATCACCTTAGAGAAAGCTTTAAACTCTTGACTGCAACTTCTTCACAACTGCAGGAGATAGAAACTGTGGGCATCCACAAGGGAGGGAATTCTGACCGGCTGGAAGATGGTATTCTTTTGCTGGCATTCCATCACTTGAAGCAAATGGTATTTTAATGCCACTTACCCTGTTCCTAGCAGCTGAACTGATCCACGCCGGCCGCTAATTCCAAACTCTGAGCCTTCACTCTTTCCGAAGATGAAAAAGCAGAACGAAAAAGGGGGGAAAAAGAGGTGGAGGGGGAATAAAACCTCCTCTTCTCCAGAAGGCAAGTGAACATTCAAATCAAAGTGAAGCTGCTTGTAACTCCGGTTTCAAAAAGGAAATGCAAACAGGCTAAATAAAGCCGCCACTGTTGTGAAAAGTTGGTTGGTTCGCCTTGGTTCTTCCTGTTGAACGCTGACACACCAAACGTCAACGCTCAACACTGAGCCCCAGCTGTACTTGAATGAGGAGGGAGGCTTCGAAGCCACAGCTGAGGCGGGGTCCAAAACTGTGTTAACATACAGCATGACAGGCTAGTAAGTGGGCAAGGACAACCTTCACCCACCCACCCTCCAGCAGGTTTCGGGTTTCACACAGCAACTGGTAGCTTTGCAGCCAGCGAAGGCTGTTGAAGGGAGTCCCTTCTTAACCAACAGCTCATTCCTCAACTATCTCTGCCCCCCCGCGTGGTAGGGCCCCTCCCTCCTCTGGGCCATGTGGGACGTGCCATGTGGAAACATTATCCTGGGTTTCTTTCCTCCCAGCCTGCTTTACAATACAATACAATAGCAGAGTTGGAAGGGACCTTGTAGGTCTTCTAGCCCAACCCCCTGCGTGGGCAGGAACCTTATACCATTTCAGACAAATGGTTATCCAACACCTTCTTAAAGACTTCCAGTGTTGGAGCATTCATAACTTCTGGGGGCAAATTGTTCCACTGATTAATTGTTCTAACTGTCAGGAAATTTCTCCTTAGTTCTAAGTTGCTTCTCTCCTTGATTAGTTTCCACCCATTGCTTCTTGTCCTGCCCCCAGGTGCCTTGGAGAATAGTTTGACTCCCTCTTCTTTGTGGCACCCTCTTTCATCCGATGAAAGTGAATTGGCTTGCAATGTTTCTTTCCTTGAAAAAAAATGAAACGTTTTTGTGGGCTGTGGGAAGTTAAAGCCCACCCCTCTGAAATATCCTGGGAAATATTGAAAAGGCAGAATATTTCCCTGGAGGTGAAAAGGGAGAAAAATGTTTTTTAAAGACAGAGTAGCGGTCAATGAGCCATTAAAGCCTGAGCTGGTCTCCTTTACATAATAAAGGTAGGTTCAGCCTTCCACAGAAACTTACCACATGGCATCCGGAAACTCAGTCAAACTTGGGACTCAAAACACAGCCTAGAGACAGTTGCCCCTGCATGGCCCCATGGGAGTCTGACAACCAATCAAAATACATTTTCTTACACAGGAACAGGAAACAGAGAGGTGGGGCCAAACAGAGAGTATAAAGCCGAGAAATTTCAGCCCTTTTCCCTCTTCTCTTTTTCACCCAACTTGGAAGCATGTGATCCCCCTTTTCTGTTCAGGATCTCAAGCCATGTCATCCTGTCCACCATTAAACCATCTTTCCAAGCAGCCTCCATGTCTCCAGTGTCTTTTCCCCCACTTGGAACTGAACCCAGAAGGGCAAAGCAGATGTATGAATCTGAAGTTCTCCGTTGAGAGGTGACCAAAGGCCATTGGATTTTTTTTAAATTTTTAATTTTGCCTTCCGAGAGCTTTCCTTGATTAAGTTAAATTTCTAAAGAGGGCATAAGGTTGGACCTCCTCCAATAAAGGAGAAATTCTTGTAACTCGGGGGTTGAAATGAAGGTTCCTTGCTGTTCTCGAAGCTTGGTTGGGTAGGAAGTTAGCACCCACCCCTCTCCTAGAAAAATGAAATATTTTAGGAAATATTAAAAAGGCAGAATATTATATTTCCCTAGATGAGAAGTGGCGAAACATGTTTTTAGGCACTCTTAATAGCCCCCACTCTCTTCAATAGCCCACAGCAGATATGCGCACTTAAGAGATAAAGAGATAGCTAGGTCTATTCATAGGCAAATGCTCTCACCCAAGATCCAACAAAGGTAGGATTAGCCCTCTCACCAAATGGCACCTGGGAAGATCACATCACCCAGCAAGGCTCAACCAAGCCCGGGACTCAGGACAGCCTACAGAGTTGCCCCTGCATGGCCCCATGGGAGTCTGACAACCAATCAGAATACAAGCTCAAATTCAAAAGCCCAGAGGGAGCATAAAACTCAGGGACTCTCAGCATCTCTGCCCTTTTGTTTTCTTCATCCAACATCTTCAAGCCATGGGATCCTGTCTACCCTTAAAACCATCTTTCCAAGCAGCCACCATGTTTCCAGTGTCTTTGTCCCCACTTGGAACTGAACCCAGAAGGACATTTCTTCCCAAGTTGTTTATCCTGCGGGATCGGATCGTGCCTCATACATCCTCACGGCCGATTCGCTCCCACAGAGAGGGACTTCTCCGGGTGCCGTCCACTAGACACTGTCAGCGGGCGACACCCAGGGGAAGGGCTATCTCTGTGGCGGGCCCGGCCCTCTGGAACGACCTTCCCCCCGATATTAGGATGACCACGGACCTCCGCTCCTTCCGTCTTAAATTAAAAACTCATCTTTTCTGTCTGGCCGGCCTAGGATAGTCTCTCTGTCTTTGGGGTTTTACTGGGTAGTTTTAGTATAGTTCAGTTTTAATGGGAAATTTTAGCGCAGGTTAGGTTTAATTTGTTTTAAAGAAATGTTTGTATGTATTTATTGTTTTTATTCTACCTGTGCACCGCCCCGAGTCCCCATGGGGAGAGGGAGCGGTTTATAAGTATTAAATTAAAAAAAAAAATTGCAACTCTTCCCCCCACCCCCCCCCTCCCACCCCCCGATGGAGAAGATGAACATCCAGTGAATTTTCAGACAGAAGGAGGCATATCAGAAAGCCGAAACACCAGCATTAACTTCATCTCCTTCAGTTAAATTAGCTGAAAACACCAGCAGGGCATCTTCAAAAATAAGGAAAGGGGGGAAACAGAAGTCTGTCTGAAAGACGGACAACCTCCTGACATGGCCTGTCTGGACCATGTCTACTATGATTGAAGGATTCTGCTGCTTCGTTATCCCACCTGAACTGGTAAAATGAAGAAAGGAGAGAAAAGACCTTTAACAAAAAATATATATATGAATAAATCTGTCACAGCCGTTAAAAGAGAAAAGTAGCAGAACACTTCTCAGTTTCATTCATGGAATTATTATTGTTATTGTTATTGTTATTGTTATTGTTATTGTTATTGTTATTGTTATTGTTATTGTTATTGTTATTATTATTATTATTATTATTATTATTATTATTATTATTTTGAAGCCCATCTTTTTCATCTTCCATTAATGAAGCAGGGTATTTTTGTTTTTAAAAGGCCCAGTTGTATGACGTTGTTCTAGGCTACGTAAACAGAGGGATAGAATCAAGATCACGTGAAGTGTTAATACCACTTTATACAATACAATAGCAGAGTTGGAAGGGACCTTGGAGGTCATCTAGTCCAACTCCCTGCCTAGGCAGGAAGCCCTATACCATTTCAGAGAAATGGCTATCCAACATCCTCTTAAAGACTTCCAGTGTTGGAACATTCACAACTTCTGGAGGCAAGCTGTTCCACTGGTTAATTGTTCTAACTGTCAGGAAATTTCTCCTCAGTTCTAAGTTGCTTCTCTCCTTGATTAGTTTCCACCCATTGCTTCTTGTCCTGCCCTCAGGTGCTTTGGAGAATAGCTTGACTCCCTCTTCTTTGTGGCAACCGCTGAGATATTGGAACACTGCTATCATGTCTCCCTTGGTCCTCCTTTTTATTAAGCTAGACATACCCAGTTCCTGCAACCGTTCTTCATATGTTTTAGTCTCCAGTCACTATAATCCTTTGGTAAGGCCACACTTGGAATACGGCATTCAGTTTTGGTCGCCACGATGTCAAAAAGATGTGGAGACTCTAGAACAGAGGTCTCATTCTCGCGGCCCTCAGGCCAATTGCAGCCCGCAGGACGGTATCTTGTGGCCCCCACCATGATATGAAAGTATAATATTAGTGCAGCCCACAGGGGGAGTGGACCTCTGTGGAATCCCTTATGCGGCCCAGCCTCACCCAGACCCTGCCTCCAGCAGCCCCCAGGTAAATTGAGTTTGAGACCCCTGCTCTAGAAAGAGTGGAGAGAACAGCAACAAAGATGATTAGGGGACTGGAGGCTAAAACATATGAGGAACGGTTGCAGGAACTGGGTATGTCTAGCTTAATGAAAAGAAGGACCAGGGGAGACATGATAGCAGTGTTCCGATATCTCAGGGGTTGCCACAAAGAAGAGGGAGTCAAGCTATTTTCCAAAGCACCTGAGGGTAGAACAAGAAGCAATGGGTGGAAACTAATCAAGGAGAGAATCAACTTAGAACTGAGGAGAAATTTCCTGACAGTGAGAACAATTAATCAGTGGAACAGAAATTGCCTCCAGAAGTTGTGAATTCCCCAACACTGGAAGTCTTTAAGAAGATGTTGGATAGCCATTTGTCCGAAACGGTATAAGGTTTCCTGCCTAGGCAGGGGGTTAGACTAGAAGACCTCCAAGGTCCCTTCCAACTCTGCTGTTGTATTGTATTGTATTGTATTGTATTGTATTGTATTGTATTGTATTGTATTGTATTGTATTGTATTGTATTGTATTGTATTGTATTGTATTGTATTGTATTGTATTGTATTGTATTGTATGAAGAGGTGTCAGTGGCATGGAAGAGAGACAGTCTTACCAACAACTAAAATGCAGCATGGAAAACAGATCATGTGCCTTGAACTGGCCCAAAAATGGAAAACATTACTCAGAGCCACAAAGCGCAGGGGGAATTTGGGTTACCCGTTCATTGGGGTATCTCGAGGCTAGTATGTCATGTGTTTCTGCCTCCAGAAATGCAAAGCGGATCATGTTCGATCTTGACTAAGCTGGCAGTGCTGTTCTGCCTGCTATCTCTATCCTGAGGCCTCCGACAGCTGACCCTGAGCACATGCTGCCTTGAATATAGACCATACCTCTTGCCTGCTGTGGTTGTTCTTGCAAGGCAGATTTCCGATGGGTGTTTCCTAGCTCCATTTGTCACTTCTTCATCTTAACCACGACGCTGGGTTTTCCCCCTTCAGAAATCACTTCCTCTGCTAGTCTAAAATGAAAACTGCTCTTGGAAATCTCCAGGTTTTCTATGATTTGATCGGTTAGTTTTCCTCATTTCCTAGAATGCAGAGAAGAGCAACAAGGATGGTTGTCGTTATTTAGGTTATCAACTTGGCAGGGTTGATTCAAATACCGTATTTTTCGGAATATAATCTCAGATTAACTGAGTTGGAAGGGACCTTTTTGCAGGTCATCTAGTCCAACCCCCCTGCCCAAGCAGGAGACCCTACATCTGCCTCTACCTAGGATTGAACTCATAACCTCCTGATTGGGAGGCGAGAGCTCCACCTCTAGGCCACAGCAGCTGATGCAGCTTTTTCCCTCAAAAAAGAGGGTGAAAATCTGGATGCATTTTATATACTGAATACAGCATTTTTGGCCTCCCGAAACCCCGTCCCCTTCACCAAAATGGCCATACATAGCCTTTAGGAGGTTTATAGAGTGCTCCTGGGGATTGGGGAGGACAGTTTTTGCTCACCTTTTCATGAAAAATGGGCCATTTGTTTGCTCGATTTTGGGCCCCACCCCACCCCACCCCCAGGAGCACTCTACAACAGGGGTCTCCAACCTTTGCAACTTTAAGTCTGAAGGACTTCAGTTTCCAGAATTCTCCAGCCAGCAAAGCTGGCTGAAGAATTCTGGGAACTGAAGTCCTTCAGACTTAAAGTTGCAAAGGTTGGAGACCCCTGTTGTAGAGTAGCAAAGCTGGCTGGAGAATTCTGGGAGCTGAAGTCCTTCAGACTTAAAGTTGCAAAGGTTGGAGACCCCTGTTGTAGAGTAGCAAAGCTGGCTGAAGAATTCTGGGAGCTGAAGTCCTTCAGACTTAAAGTTGCAAAGGTTGGAGACCCCTGTTGTAGAGTAGCAAAGCTGGCTGAAGAATTCTAGGAGCTGAAGTCCTTCAGACTTAAAGTTGCAAAGGTTGGAGACCCCTGTTGTAGAGTAGCAAAGCTGGCTGGAGAATTCTGGGAGCTGAAGTCCTTCAGACTTAAAGTTGCAAAGGTTGGAGACCCCTGTTGTAGAGTAGCAAAGCTGGCTGAAGAATTCTAGGAGCTGAAGTCCTTCAGACTTAAAGTTGCAAAGGTTGGAGACCCCTGTTGTAGAGTAGCAAAGCTGGCTGAAGAATTCTGGGAGCTGAAGTCCTTCAGACTTAAAGTTGCTAAGGTTGGAGACCCCTGTTGTAGAGTAGCAAAGCTGGCTGAAGAATTCTAGGAGCTGAAGTCCTTCAGACTTAAAATTGCAAAGGTTGGAGACCCCTGTTGTAGAGTAGCAAAGCTGGCTGAAGAATTCTAGGAGCTGAAGTCCTTCAGACTTAAAGTTGCAAAGGTTGGAGACCCCTGTTGTAGAGTAGCAAAGCTGGCTGAAGAATTCTAGGAGCTGAAGTCCTTCAGACTTAAAGTTGCAAAGGTTGGAGACCCCTGTTGTAGAGTAGCAAAGCTGGCTGGAGAATTCTGGGAGCTGAAGTCCTTCAGACTTAAAGTTGCAAAGGTTGGAGACCCCTGTTGTAGAGTAGCAAAGCTGGCTGAAGAATTCTAGGAGCTGAAGTCCTTCAGACTTAAAGTTGCAAAGGTTGGAGACCCCTGTTGTAGAGTAGCAAAGCTGGCTGGAGAATTCTGGGAGCTGAAGTCCTTCAGACTTAAAGTTGCAAAGGTTGGAGACCCCTGTTGTAGAGTAGCAAAGCTGGCTGAAGAATTCTGGGAGCTGAAGTCCTTCAGACTTAAAGTTGCTAAGGTTGGAGACCCCTGTTGTAGAGTAGCAAAGCTGGCTGAAGAATTCTAGGAGCTGAAGTCCTTCAGACTTAAAGTTGCAAAGGTTGGAGACCCCTGTTGTAGAGTAGCAAAGCTGGCTGAAGAATTCTGGGTGCTGAAGTCCTTCAGACTTAAAGTTGCAAAGGTTGGAGACCCCTGTTGTAGAGTAGCAAAGCTGGCTGAAGAATTCTTGGAGCTGAAGTCCTTCAGACTTAAAGTTGCAAAGGTTGGAGACCCCTGTTGTAGAGTAGCAAAGCTGGCTGAAGAATTCTGGGAGCTGAAGTCCTTCAGACTTAAAGTTGCAAAGGTTGGAGACCCCTGTTGTAGAGTAGCAAAGCTGGCTGGAGAATTCTGGGAGCTGAAGTCCTTCAGACTTAAAGTTGCAAAGGTTGGAGACCCCTGTTGTAGAGTAGCAAAGCTGGCTGAAGAATTCTAGGAGCTGAAGTCCTTCAGACTTAAAGTTGCAAAGGTTGGAGACCCCTGTTGTAGAGTAGCAAAGCTGGCTGAAGAATTCTGGGAGCTGAAGTCCTTCAGACTTAAAGTTGCTAAGGTTGGAGACCCCTGTTGTAGAGTAGCAAAGCTGGCTGAAGAATTCTAGGAGCTGAAGTCCTTCAGACATAAAATTGCAAAGGTTGGAGACCCCTGTTGTAGAGTAGCAAAGCTGGCTGAAGAATTCTGGGAGCTGAAGTCCTTCAGACTTAAAGTTGCAAAGGTTGGAGACCCCTGAAAACTGGCTGGAGAATTCTGGGAGCTGAAGTCCTTCAGACTTAAAGTTGCAAAGGTTGGAGACCCCTGTTGTAGAGTAGCAAAGCTGGCTGAAGAATTCTGGGGGCTGAAGTCCTTCAGACTTAAAGTTGCAAAGGTTGGAGACCCCTGTTGTAGAGTAGCAAAGCTGGCTGAAGAATTCTAGGAGCTGAAGTCCTTCAGACTTAAAGTTGCAAAGGTTGGAGACCCCTGTTGTAGAGTAGCAAAGCTGGCTGAAGAATTCTAGGAGGTGAAGTCCTTCAGACTTAAAGTTGCAAAGGTTGGAGACCCCTGTTGTAGAGTAGCAAAGCTGGCTGAAGAATTCTAGGAGCTGAAGTCCTTCAGACTTAAAGTTGCAAAGGTTGGAGACCCCTGTTGTAGAGTAGCAAAGCTGGCTGAAGAATTCTGGGAGCTGAAGTCCTTCAGACTTAAAGTTGCAAAGGTTGGAGACCCCTGTTGTAGAGTAGCAAAGCTGGCTGAAGAATTCTGGGAGCTGAAGTCCTTCAGACTTAAAGTTGCAAAGGTTGGAGACCCCTGTTGTAGAGTAGCAAAGCTGGCTGAAGAATTCTGGGAGCTGAAGTCCTTCAGACTTAAAGTTGCAAAGGTTGGAGACCCCTGTTGTAGAGTAGCAAAGCTGGCTGAAGAATTCTAGGAGCTGAAGTCCTTCAGACTTAAAGTTGCAAAGGTTGGAGACCCCTGTTGTAGAGTAGCAAAGCTGGCTGAAGAATTCTGGGAGCTGAAGTCCTTCAGACTTAAAGTTGCAAAGGTTGGAGACCCCTGTTGTAGAGTAGCAAAGCTGGCTGGAGAATTCTTGGAGCTGAAGTCCTTCAGACTTAAAGTTGCAAAGGTTGGAGACCCCTGTTGTAGAGTAGCAAAGCTGGCTGAAGAATTCTAGGAGCTGAAGTCCTTCAGACTTAAAATTGCAAAGGTTGGAGACCCCTGTTGTAGAGTAGCAAAGCTGGCTGAAGAATTCTGGGAGCTGAAGTCCTTCAGACTTAAAGTTGCAAAGGTTGGAGACCCCTGAAAACTGGCTGGAGAATTCTGGGAGCTGAAGTCCTTCAGACTTAAAGTTGCAAAGGTTGGAGACCCCTGTTGTAGAGTAGCAAAGCTGGCTGAAGAATTCTAGGAGCTGAAGTCCTTCAGACTTAAAGTTGCAAAGGTTGGAGACCCCTGTTGTAGAGTAGCAAAGCTGGCTGAAGAATTCTGGGAGCTGAAGTCCTTCAGACTTAAAGTTGCAAAGGTTGGAGACCCCTGTTGTAGAGTAGCAAAGCTGGCTGAAGAATTCTAGGAGCTGAAGTCCTTCAGACTTAAAGTTGCAAAGGTTGGAGACCCCTGTTGTAGAGTAGCAAAGCTGGCTGAAGAATTCTGGGAGCTGAAGTCCTTCAGACTTAAAGTTGCTAAGGTTGGAGACCCCTGTTGTAGAGTAGCAAAGCTGGCTGAAGAATTCTAGGAGCTGAAGTCCTTCAGACTTAAAGTTGCAAAGGTTGGAGACCCCTGTTGTAGAGTAGCAAAGCTGGCTGAAGAATTCTAGGAGCTGAAGTCCTTCAGACTTAAAGTTGCAAAGGTTGGAGACCCCTATTGTAGAGTAGCAAAGCTGGCTGAAGAATTCTGGGAGCTGAAGTCCTTCAGACTTAAAGTTGCAAAGGTTGGAGACTTCTATTGTAGAGTAGCAAAGCTGGCTGAAGAATTCTGGGAGCTGAAGTCCTTCAGACTTAAAGTTGCAAAGGTTGGAGACTTCTATTGTAGAGTAGCAAAGCTGGCTGAAGAATTCTGGGAGCTGAAGTCCTTCAGACTTAAAGTTGCAAAGGTTGGAGACCTCTATTGTAGAGTAGCAAAGCTGGCTGAAGAATTCTTGGAGCTGAAGTCCTTCAGACTTAAAGTTACAAAGGTTGGAGACCCCTGTTGTAGAGTAGCAAAGCTGGCTGAAGAATTCTAGGAGCTGAAGTCCTTCAGACTTAAAGTTGCAAAGGTTGGAGACCCCTGCTCTACAAGCTTCCTAAAGGCTATGCCCCCCTGCCTCACTGATGTCTGACTCTGAAGGCAGCTGATAACTGTCAGATGGCCCTGACCCCCTCTTTGCCTCCGACGCAGAGCCCTCATCAGAGCCTTCCTCAGACTCCAGGACTGGCCCACGTTCCTCCCCAACCTCCTCACTGTCCGAATCTGCTGCCAACTCCACTGACTGCTGGCGGGCCATAGCAGAAACAAAAGGAATTTTTCTACCATTTGTCTTCTGACACCATTATTGCTGACACACCATAGAAATTCTTCTCATCCTACCATGGAATACGCTGCGCCTACAATTTAGGAAGAAAAAAATATATGAAGGTGTTCTATAACCTTCCTCACATTGCCCTAGTTTAGACATGAATAACTGAAAATTGTGAGCAGAAGAAGTGGGACTTCTCAGTTGCAAACCCAGGAATAAATATAGGAGGATGGATGGCCTTTGGGCAGAGGTCGGATGGACTACAGAACCATGCGGTGCTTTTGAATTATTGTTTTTCTTAGAAAATTAATGACCAGTTAGACTTCCAGATCTATGAAACTTCAAAGCAGGTGGTTTTTTTTTCAAAATAGTATTCATTTCCTCTCAAATTTCCCTTCCTAAGAACTCCAGGTATATTAAAAATGTATGGTACTTGAACATTGAAGAATGATAAAATTAAATACTCACTCTCCAGAATTAGATCTTTTAACCTTCATTTTCTTCTCTTTGCTATACATTGCCAATAGGCTTAATATATTTTTCAGAGAATAAGACACACTGGAGTATAAGACACACCAAGATTTTGAAGAGGTAAATTAAAAAAAGTTTTTGCACTCTGCAGACCTCCCAAACATGGCCTGTTTTTCGTGAAAACGGGCCTGTTTTTTGTCAAAAAAAAGTACATGAATGGCCTTTAGGAGGCTTGTAGAGTGCTCTTGGGGGCTGGGGGGGGGGCAAACATGAGCAAAAACTGGCCTGTTTTACTCTCATTTTTGCCCTCTTTAGCCCCCAGCAGCACTCTACAAGCCTCCTAAAGGCTATGCACAGCCATTTTTGCAAAGTGGGACGGGTTTCTGGAGGCCAAAAGTGCTGTATTGGGTGGATAAGATGCACCCAGATTTTCACCCTCTTTTTTGAGGGGAAAATGGTGCGTCTTATACTCTGAAAAATATGGTAATTTAATTTCTTTCTCCGTAGCAAACTTCTGTTCCTTTAATAAGACTATTACAACCTATTATGAGTCCTAAAAACAGCCCCCAATTACAATATCTGTCATTTGTACTCAAATCTTCCATTATTATTATTATTGTTGTTGTTGCTGTAGATTTTGTTGCTGTTGTTGTTGTTATTATTATATACTTTATTTATTAAACATGAAACTCAGTCAACTGAACATTCAAGAATACATCCCAAATATCATTGACTGGTTAATACAGGTTGTTGCCAGCATCCTAGGTATCAACCCAGTATCTTCTTAAAATATAAGGTGTTCCAAGTAGCGCAGTTTTTTGCAGTTCTGCTGGTGTTATTGCAGGAAGCTGCAATTTATTGCTGTCTTTTTATAAAATTCTTGACATGGTACCAAGCGCCCCAGACTCAATTCTACCAGGTGGTCCCAAAGAACTACATCTAGGTGACCATTAAAAGTCACCTAGAAACCCAACAGAATTAGCAAGCCCCATGATGCCCTGCTACATTTAGGCAAGAAAAACAAAATGCACAGGTACAGTATAGGTGGTACCTTGCTCAATAGTAGCAACTGTGAGAGGGATCTTGGAATCCTAGTGGACAACCATTTAAATATGAGCCAGCAGTGTGCAGCAGCTGTCAAAAAAGCCAACACAGTTCTAGGCTGCATAATCAGAGGGATAGAATCAAGATCACGTGAAGTGTTAATGCCACTGTATAGTGCCTTGGTAAGGCCACACTTGGAATACTGCATACAGTTTTGGTCGCCACGATGTAGAAAAGACGTGGAGACTCTGGAAAGAGTGCAGAGAAGGGCAACCAAGATGATTAGGGGACTGGAGACTAAGACATATGAAGAACGGCTGCAGGAGCTGGGTCTTCTAGCTTGATGAAGAGAAGGACCAGGGGAGACATGATAGCAGTGTTCCGAT
This sequence comes from Rhabdophis nuchalis, assembly GCA_039707465.1. Lineage (NCBI taxonomy): Eukaryota > Metazoa > Chordata > Lepidosauria > Squamata > Natricidae > Rhabdophis > Rhabdophis nuchalis. Next base: position 13,940,530 of record CM077648.1, on the reverse strand, counting down.
ATCTCAGAGGGTGCCACAAAGAAGAGGGAATCAAACTATTCTCCAAGGCACCTGGGGGCAGGACAAGAAGCAATGGGTGGAAACTAATCAAGGGGAGAAGCAACCTCGAACTAAAGAGAAATTTCCTAACTGTGTCAACCATGAGTGGAATGGCTTATTTCAGTGGAACAATGAGTGCTCCATCACTGGAGGTTTTTAAGAAGAGATTGGAGAGCTACAGTTGTGTTCAAAATTATTCAACCCCCACTGAAATTGAGTGTTTTGGCCAGTTTGACATTGATTTTGATCATTCAGTCATCTTGCTTACATTTAAATCAAAGAGGCACTTGTAGGTCAGACAAATATAACATAACATTTATAATGAAATAACCACAAATGTCTTTTCTGTGCTCACATCATTATCAGTTTTATTCAACCCCCAAGTGACATTCAATCTTAGTACTTAATACAACATCCTTTTACAGTTATAACAGCTTTTAAATGTGAAGCGTAGCTTGACACAAGTGTCTTGCAGCGATCTACGGGTATCTTCGCCGATTCTTCATGGGCAAAAGCCTCCAGTTCAGTCACATTCTTAGGCTTGCGCACTGCAACTGCTTTCTTTAAGTCCCACCAGAGGTTCTCAATCGGATTTAAGTCTGGTGACTGCGATGGCCACTCCAAAATGTTCCAGCCTTTACTCTGCAACCATGCTCTAGTGGACTTGGAGGTATGCTTGGGATCATTGTCCTGTTGAAAGGTCCAACGTCTCCCAAGCCTCAGGTTTGTGACGGACTGCACCACATTTTCATCCAATATCTCCTGGTACTGAAGAGAATTCATGGTACCTTGCACACGCTGAAGCTTCCCTGTACCTGCAGAAGCAAAACAGCCCCAAAGCATGATTGACCCTCTGCCATGCTTCACAGTAGGCAAGGTGTTCTTTTCTTCATAGGCCTTGTTCTTCCTCCTCCAAACATAGCGTTGATCCATGGGCCCAAACAGTTCTAATTTTGTTTCATCAGTCCACAGAACACTATCCCACAAAGTTGTTGTTAAAAGCCTGATTGGCCCAGGTTCACGAACGCCCATTTTAGCCAAATGCTGCTTCCATTTGACCAAAGGGATTGGCATGCACATAAGCACATCCACAACACCATGTCCTGAAGACGTTTTTAGCAGTAGCAAACTACCCTGACAGACTCCGAGGGGGGCCACCCGCCGAGCCTGCGCCATTGAATGTCAAAGCTACCGCTGGTTAAGCACACATGATGGCTGAACAACTCTGACGGCAACTTCGAAGCTGGGAAAAGGAAAGGAGCCAACAGCAAGGGAGCAGGGGGATATGAGTACATACTCAAAGAGGAGGGAGGCTACCAAATTATGTGCAGAACACAGCGGGATGCTTCTGTTTGCCTGAGGCTTGGTTTGCTTCCAACCAAATTTCCCAGGAGGGGACCTTTGCCCAGAATGACATATCTAACATAAAACAATGTTTAACTAGGTTTAGAGAAACTCCAAGGACAGGCCTGTTCTTTGTTGCGGAGGGGATACTGAGGCAGGGAGTCAGTTGGCAGCAACTGGGGATTGATATAAAGCAAGTGATTTTCGTATTGTTTTCTACACCGTAGTTCTCTTGTATTCACTCAAGCCAGAGAACAACACAAACGCATACAAAAGTCACTGCTTCATAGCAACACAGCCCTGGGGCGTTTTCCAATTATGAAGCGGGGGGGGGGGGGGAATGGAGGTTCTAATTGACTAGAGCAGGGGTGTCAAACTCAATTTCATTGAAGGCAACATCGGAGTTGTTTTTGATCTTGGTGGGCCAGAGGTGTGTGGCTGGGGGAGCGTGGCCATGGTGAGTGTGGCCATCTTGATGTCGGGGGCACCTCAGGTGACCAAGTGCTAAAGCAGGACTTCCCTCAGACTCTCCCTCACTCTCATTATAATCTCCTCCCTCCCTCCCTCCCTCCCTCCCTCCCTTCTCTTCTCTTCTCTTCTTTTCTTTTTCCTTTCTTCTTCTTCCTTCTTTTCGGTGGCAGAAGGGTAAAGGAGGCTGTCGCATCCAAAAATGGGGCAGAGGGGACCGCATGCAGCCCCCCCCCAAACTCCATTTTCACTGGCAGAGGCACAATAGGCCATTCCTTTGCTGTTTCCAGGCCAGCGGCGTGGGCCGGATGTGGCCCACGGGCCTTGAATTTGATACCCCTGGGCTAGAGGAAGAGGAGAAAATAAGAGGAGACAAAAATGCAGTGAGAAACATGGATAATCCTTGACTTGGAATGGTTTATTTAGTCACTGTTCAAAGTTACAACAGCAGTGAAAAAGAAACTTGTGATCATTTCTCACACCGCCGACCGTTGTGGAATCCCCAGTCACGTGATCAAAATTCAGATATTTGGCAACTGACTCATAATCATGACGGGTTCCGGAGTCATGTCGATCACCTTTTGTGAACTTCTGACAATCAGAGTCAATGGGGTAGCCAGATTTACTTTACAGCCATGCTATTAATTTAACAACTGCAGTGATTCACTTAACAACTGTGGCAAGGAAGGTCATAAAATGGTGCAGTGCTTACTTAACAAATGTCTCATTTAGCAGCAGAAATCTGGGGCTCAATTATGGTTGTAAGTTGAGGACTACCTGTAGACTGCTTGAGTTACAAATGGGAAACCAGAATCTTCTTGAGAACTTTCTATTGTTACTGATATTTTCATATACATAAAAGAAAAGGGTGAATTAAATGCTTATGTGACATAAACAGTGGTGGTATTCAGCCGGTTTGGACCGGTTCAAACTAACAGGTAGTGGCGACCTGCGGGTGGGCTGCCCACCCACCCTGGCGCTATGCTGTCCTATTTAGCCACGATTTCTAAGCCGTACGCATGCATGCAAGCCACGCGCACAAGCAAAGCACACATACATGGTCACATTTTTAGTGCGCGGCGAACCGGTGGCAAAATTATGTGAAACCCACCTCTGGGCATAAATGAACATATACTTAACCTATTAGAAAGGAGAATGTAGGAGAACCTTTGCATTCTCCCAATGCTTTCAGGCTTTACATTTCAGCTTACACTTCTGATTTTCTCCAGAAATTTCCCCACCAGGTATAATCATGCCCAACCCCATCACCTTCCAAGCTCAGAAAAGTTCAGCCCAGACCTTGACATGTGTGTAACGGGTCATCTTCAAATTAAAATTCCTTAATGTTTCAGGAAATTTATCTCCTGTGCTGTCCCTGAGGAACGAGCCCCTTTTAACACTTGGAAAAGCCCAGAGACAGGATGTTCATTTCTCCTCCATTATCTTCTCATTGCATCCTAGATCAACGTAATCTCTTCCTATATTGTTTTTATGCACTGAAGTCAATGGCCCAGTAAATGAGAATGCGTGGCCTTGAGACTTACTGCCCATGAATGAAAAAAGATTGATCCATCTGATCATGCCAATTATGGAGCCAAACGTTGATTAAAATTCCTTGCAAGAGAGATCTTTACGTATCAGCCCCTCGGAGTGACCAACAATTTATATCTTCATCCATATCGACTCAAAAAAGCCAGAGGTCTATGATCATTCACCAAAGCTGATGTGCGTGAAGTTGTTGGACAATTGTGATGTAATGTAAGACAACAATTTCTGCTACTCCATTTTCTCATTTCTGGTCATTTTTGTCATGTCTGAATCTTTGTGACCACATTCATTTTTCCATATAAAAAATTAAAATATATAATCGGGATTGCTTTGCTTACCACTTGTTTTATTTTACCACAACCCTTTCTTTACTTTTCTCCTTCCCTCCCTTCTTTTCTACTTTCTTCTTTCCTTCTTCCCCTTCCTCTCCTCTTCCCCTTCATACCTTCTCTCCTACTCTTCCTACCCCTCCCTCTCTTCCTCTCCTTTCCTCTTTCTTCTTTCCCTTTCCTCTCCTCTCTTACCTTTCCTCTCTTCCTTTCTTTGTGATTGCCTACTTTCCTCTTCCATCTGGTGTATTTTTGGGATGATATTCCAGCAAACCTAATTATGTCTTTATGTTTGCCATTTTACATTCCCTTTTCCTCGTTATATTTTTCAGACTGGTTTCCTTTCTGACCAGGGCTTATTAATCATCATTAATTCCTCCATAGAATGGAGTGGAATGGAGTGGAGTGGAGTGGCATGGCGTGGAATAGAATAGAATAGAATAGAATAGAATAGAATAGAATAGAATAGAATAGAATAGAATAGAATAGAATAGAATAGAATAAATTCTTTATTGGCCAAGTGTGATTGGACACATAAGGAATTTGTCTTTGGTGCATAAGATTTCAGTGTACATAACAGTTATAAGTGATAAATCATGATCATAGTCATCATAATATATTCATCGTGAATCATAAAATACAACACTTAGTGACAGTCATAGGATGCGAAACAAGCAATCAACAAAAATCATACTAGGAAACTAAATAAAACAATATAAGTTGTAAAGATACAAGCAACAAAATTATAGCCAGAAGTAGAAAAGGAGAGAGGTAATAGGAAGGATGAGAAAAATAATAGTAATAAAGTCTTAGTAAATAGTAAATAGACAGTGTTGTGAGAATTAGTTATTTAGCAGGATGACGGCATGGGGGGAATTTTTTGGGAAAATAACCACAGCTTCTGAATTCTAGCAGAAGTTCAGTAGACGTTGCCCCAGACCTGAATCCAATTAAGTAGGAGCGAGATGGTGGCACTGGATGAATTCTCCAACACTTGTTAAGTCCATGTATTTTATTTCACCAGCACAAGATTTTTCTACCTTGGCAGCTTTAAGATGTGTGGACTTCATCCCAAGCAGGCTGGGGAATTCTGGGAATTGAAGTCCTTACATCTTCAAGTCACCAACACTGCTCTTTGGCCCATCTACTCCATCTTCCCTTTCTCACTAATCACCAATCTCCTCCCTGCCCTCATTTTTCCCTCAGCGAACATGCTTTTAGTGCAATATCACCCCACGCGTACGTTTTGCTTGTCTTCTTCTGCCTAAAGCAGGGGTGGCAAACTCGCGACCCGCAGGCCAGATGCATCACACGCCGGCCACCCTCACCGCCATTTTAGTGAAGCAGGGAAAAGTTGCGATATGTCACCTCACGACAACATGGCGTCGCAAGTTTGACACCCTGGCCCAAAGTGACTGTTTTGAACTGCACTGTTTCCATAAGCGGCAAAAGATTGCATCCTACTAGTTGCCAAAACATAGCCCTCAAAAGTGCTGACCAGAACTGGACTCTGCCAATCGTTACAAATACCCAACAAATGGGTTAAAATTTAGGGTAGATATCTACCCTAAAAATTTTTTAAGGACAGTTGCTGTTATTTTTTTCCTTTCCTTTTTGTTTGTTTGTTTCCCTAAGCATCTTTCTGTGGTTAATGTACTGTGTTGTTTTGGTTTTTCTAGGGCAAAGAAAACCCCCTCCTTAAGTGTGATATATTTATTTTGTGGGCTTATTTTCTTCCTCCATCAGCATTCTCTATTCATAGCAGTCCCTGTACAAAGGAAGAAAAATGGAGTGAGCCACACAAAAGCAGATGCTGTGAAGGGGGAGTTTTTGTACAAAAATACCTGCAGTATTGCATCAATGTCTGAACTCGACACAATTTTACCTGGATTTTTCCCAGAAAATTGTATTGCTGTCACAATGCAGAAAAGGATTTCTTTTACTTAAAAAAAAAACCTCCAGCTGTTTCCCATAATACATTTATGGATTGGTTTTTGACAAAGGCAATACAGACCTGGAGCAGAAAAAGTCCCCAGGTCAATTTTAGATTTCCCCAGTCTTGTGTTTTTTTTGGGGGGGGGGCTCCCCCATTCCCCACAAGGGGCTTCCCTTTCAGCAGAGTGGGGCAAATTGATTGCAACCAAGGGCTGTCCACAAGGATATCACAGAATCACAAGTATAGGCAACTCTTTGTGGGAGGTATTCATCAATACTGACAATTACGTTTCAGGGATTGCTCCTCGGAGAGAGATGGAAGGAAGATGCAGGAGGCTTTGTACAGCTTTCCAAGCTCTTCAATAAAATGTTTAAAAGAAGTTAGTAAGTGTGTGTTTTTGTGTGTGTGTCTTTAAAAAATCAGAATGATGCACAAAAGAAAGGGGCACTTGGGTTACAATCTTATAGCTGCAACGGAGAAGAAGGTCCCTTCCTAAAGAGTAGGTGTCACTACTCTTCATTTACAAATTCTAGTGGAAATAGAGGTGCACTCGGAGGCTCCAGTTAGTGCAGAATGCGGCCGCGCGGGGGGATCTTGGGAGCACCAAGACACTCCCATATAACACCTGACCTGCGCGAGCTGCACTGGCTGCCTGTGGCTTTCCGGGTGCGCTTCAAGGTTTTGGTAACCATCTTCAAAGCACTCCATAGCATGGGTCCTGGTTATTTGCAGAACCGCCTCCTGCCTCATACCTCCATCCGACCTGTCCGCTCCCAGGGGGAGGGCCTCCTCAGGGTGCCGTCCGCTGGACAATGCCGACTAGCAGCTCCCAGGGGAAGGGCCTTCTCTGTGGCGGGTCCAGCCCTCTGGAATGACCTGCCCCCCGACTTTCGCACTACCACGGACCTTCGCCTCTTCTGTAAAGCATTGAAGACTTACTTTTTTCATGCGGCCGGCCTGGCATAGTTTGTTTTTACTATCATTTTAATAGGGTTTCTTAAGTTTATTCTAACTCAGGTTACATTTATTTAATTTAACTTTAAATTTATCTATTGACTGTATTTAAAATGTACCTTTTATTTTCCCTGTGCACCGCCCTGAGTCCCTATGGGAGAAAGGGCGGTATACAAATAAAATAAAATAAATAAAATAAATGCAAAGTGTCAATCTGTTTCTTATTTTACATAATTGCCTCTTCCTAGTAAATCTTATCTCCTGTAACATTCATTAGTACAAGCCAGTATGGTATATTGTCGCGATGGCGAACCTATGGCATGCGTGTCGCCAGGCACGCATGGCCTTGCCTTTTTGTCTTCCGGGTTCCTGGCACGCATGTGCACATGATGATCAGCTGTCCTTTGCACATGCAGCAGTGCTGAAAACCAGTATGCGCATGTGTGGCAGCCAGCTGATAGTTGGGAGCACATGTGCCACAACCTGGAAGTTTGACTTACAGAGCGCGATCCCTTCATGCGCGTGGCAGTGCTGAAAATCAACCTGTGCATGTGTGCCAGCCAGCTGATGGTTGGGCGCGCATGCATGCTAGAACCCGGAAGTTCAGCTTTTCCGGGAGGACATCACTGGTATAGTGGTTAAATTGTAGGAGTTGAGATGTAGAGATTCAGTTCAGGTTCTCTCAGCCCAATCTACCGCACAGAGTAGATTTATGCAAATTTTATGTAGATTTATGTAGATTTCCTACCTATCAGAACTAACAACATGCCCAAGTTGGAAGGGACCTTGGAGATCTTCTAATCCAACTCTGCTCAAGCAGAAGACCTTATACCATTGTGGACAAATGGCAGTCCAACCTCCAGTGATGGAGCCCCCACAACTTCCAGAGACTAGTCATTCCACTGGTTAATTGATCTCACTGTTAGGAAATTTCTCCTTAAATCTAGGTTGCTCCTCTCCTTGATTAGTTTCCATCCATTGCTTCTTGTTCTGCCCTCAGGTGCTTTGGAGAATAGCTTGACTCCCTCTTCTTTGTGGCACCCCCTTGGATATTGGAAGACTGCTATCATGTCTCCCCTGGTCCTTCTTTTCATTAGACTAGACATACTCAATTCCTGCAACCCTTCTTCATATAATAATAATAATAATAATAATAATAATAATAATAATAATAATAATAATAATAATAATAATAATAATAATAATAATAATAATAATAATAATAATAATAATAATAATATATTTATTTATTTATTTATTTATTTATTTTATATACCGCGTCCTCTCCCCAAGGGGACTCGGAGCGGTGCACAGGGAAAACTAAAACACATAAAATATATACATGAATAAATACAATACCTAAAAATAGATTAAACCAATCGTCCCTGCACTAAAATCCCCATTAAAACTAATCGTTCCCTAAAAACCCTGAAGGAAGAGACTACTCTAGGCCGGCCAAGCAGAAAAAGTGTGTTTTTAATTTTTGGCGGAAGGAGCGGAGGTCCGTGGTTGTTCTAATGTCGGGGGGAAGGTCGTTCCAGAGGGCTGGGCCCGCCACAGAGAAGGCCCTTCCCCTGGGCGTCGCCCGCTGACAAAGTCTAGTGGACGGCACCCGGAGAAGTCCCTCTCTGTGGGAGCGAATCGGCCATGAGGAAGTATGGGGCAGGATCCGATCCCGCAGGTAGCTAGGTCCCGAGCCATGGAGTGCTTTGAAGATGACAACTAGCACCTTGAAGCGCACCCGAAAGACGACAGGCAGCCAGTGCAGCTCGTGCAAGAGTGGTGTTATGTGGGTGTACCTTGCGGTCCCCATTATAGCTCGCGCGGCTGCATTCTACACCAGCTGAAGTCTCCGGGTGCACCTCAGGGGGAGCCCCATGTAGAGAGAGTTACAATAGTCCAGTCGGGATGTCACGAGGGCATGAGTGACTGTGCAAAGGGCATCCCGATCCAATAGGGGGCGCAACTGGCGTACCAGGCGAACCTGGTAGAACGCCCTCCTGGCCACGGCTGTCACTTGATCTTCCATGGACAGCCGGGTATCCAGGAGGACACCCAAGTTGCGCGCCCCATCCACAGGGGCAAGATGTTCGCCCCCTATGGCCAGCGATGGAGTGAGCTGGTTGAATCGGGCAGCCGGAAACCACAGCCACTCGGTCTTGGTTGGGTTGAGCCTGAGTCTGTTACTTCCCATCCAGATCCGCACGGCTTCCAGGCACTGGCACATCACCGCTACGGCATCATTGGGGTGGTTTGGGGTAGATATATACAACTGCGTATCATCAGCGTAGAGGTGATACTCTACCCCAAAACCACGGATGATCTCCCCCAGCGGCTTCATATAAGTGTTGAACAGGAGAGGCGAGAGGACCGACCCCTGAGGCACCCCACATGTGAGGGGTCTCGAGGTCGACCTCTGCTCTCTAACTCGTTCTGGATATGCTGTCAACATGGGCTGATACTGGGCGAATGTCATTTAGTTTTAATCCCATTTATTTTTACATACCTTTTACACATGCTATATTTCTGTGACCTATTTTATACCTATTTTATTTGCTCAGAGTGGAATGTCGTATGCCTATAACTTGAAGGCACTTTTGGCACAAAGAAAAAAAGAACCCCATGGAGGTTTTATTGTGTTAGAAATGTGGGCAGAGGAAGCATTTTGTACACAACATTGAATTCTTGAACAAGAGGCAGTATATATAAAATTTAACAAATGTTTACAATTGTGGATTCTTGCCCCTAACATTTCCTCAGTCTTAGAATAATGCTAATACCTAAACCAGGAACATCCTGGTTTTTTTTTATCATTCTGCATTCATCCCAGCTTTCCTCCAACAGGTTTTGACCCTGGCAAAAACCTCCCATTTTATCTTCATAGCAACCCATTCAAAGCGACAATAAAGTTATTGCTCTATTCTATTCTATTCCATTCCATTCCATTCCATTCCATTCTTCTATTCTATTCTATTCTATTCTATTCTATTCTATTCTATTCCATTCCATTCCATTCCATTCCTCTATTCCATTCTATTCCATTCCTTATTCCATTCCATTCCTTATTCCATTCCTTATTCCATTCTATTCCATTCCATTCCATTCCATCCCATTCCATTCCATTCTTGTATCTTCTCATCTCATCTCATATTATCTTATCAGCTGTAGTAGTTAGAATGCAGTGCTGCAGTCTACTTCTGCTGACTGTTAACTGCCAGCAGTTCGGCAGGTCAATTCTCACCAGCTCAAGGTTGACTCAGCCTTCCCTCCTTCCGAAGTGGATAAAAATGAGGACCCAGATTGTTGGGGGCAATAGGCAGACTCTGTAAACCGCTTAGAGAGGGCTATAAAGCACTGTGGAGCATTATATGTCTAAGCGCTATTCTATTCTATTCTATTCTATTCTATTCTACTCTACTCTACTCTACCCTACCCTACCCTACCCTACCCTACCCTACTCCATTCCACTCCACTCCACTCCACTCTACCCTACCCTACCCTACCCTACCCTACCCTACTCTACTCTACTCTATTCCATTCTATTGCTGCTCTGCTCTGCTCTGCTCTATACACCAAGATGACCATAGCCAATCTGAAGGAGGCAATGTGAAACAGACAATCATGGCCGTAGGAATGGGAAACTGGGACGCCAACCATGATGATAGACTTGAACAATGATGTCTCTCACAAGTATGCTAAAGAAAAAGATTTCTTTGAAATGGGTTTCCTAGCTTTCCATATGTTACTTTTTAGTTTCCCAACGAAGCCCTTGATGTCCACCAACAGTGCTAACATGGCTAAACCTCCCTAGCGAGTCATTGGTAATAGGCAGTACACTTTGCGGATCCGATTCAGCTTTAAATATTGCCTGTGGCATAATTTACAAATACATATAATTACGGTTTTCTCTCCCTGATTTTCAGTCCAGACTTCTAGATGACCACACAGTTCACTCTCAGTATTACAAACTTTCCTGTCGTGTGTTTAGTGCCTCCCGAAGACCAATGGCTTTATTCCTTCATTGGCAGATGCTCTTTTCCTATGCAATTGCCAATTAGGATAAAAACAGCGGGAGTCTTAATAAGAGCCCCAAGTTAAGGGGGAGGGGAGGGACACATTCAGCCGGCAAATATCTTGTTGATCCTGACATAAACCTTATGATCAATAGCTGTAAATTAGCAACTGAATTGCTCTACTACTCCAATTACGACAATGCCCTTTCTCTCCTTTGACTTTCACTAACTTAGTTCTCACTGAGGAGGTCTCCACAATTAAGTATTGTACATTACTTGGGGATTATAAATCCTTATGACCGTGGGTCTGGCTGAAAGCTACCCTTGTAGTTCTGTAGTTTTTTAAATAGAGAATAGAAACCGATTAAAGTTATTTTTCCTTCAGAAGGTAATAGCCTCTGCTAGGAAGTCAGTGCAGCCCTGAAGATGACGTTTTTATGGGAATCACACCGTCCTGTGCTGATGGGTTGCAATTTACAGCTCCAAACTTACATAAAAGATGTAAATTTAGGTGATGTATACTTAAAAACGCAGATCGCAAATGGCAGTATGTCGGGTAGAAAATGTTTACCGTATTTTTTGGAGTATAAGACGCACCTTTTTCCCTCAAAAAAAGCGGCTGAAAATCTGGGCGCGTCTTATACACTGAATACAGCTTTTTTTTTTGCCTCATGAAACCCCTCCCCCGTCACCAAAATGGCCGTGCATAGCTTTTCGGAGGCTTTCAGAATGCTCCTGGCCACAGAAATGAGCAAAACGTGGGCTGTTTTTTGCTCAATTTTGCCCTCCCCAGCCTCTAGGAGCACTCTATAAGCTTCCTAATGCCCCCCTTTTTTTACATAAAACAGGCCCATTTTCGCAAAAAATGGGCCATCTTTTGCTCGTTTTTGACTCCCACCCCACCAGGAACACCCTACAAGGCTCCTAAAGGCTTTTTGGGGGGGGGGGAACCCGGGACCATTTTGGTGAAAAACAGGCTATTTTGGGGAGATTTGTAGAGTGCAAAAACTTTTTTTTAAATTTGCCTCTTCAAAAACTTGATGAGTGTTATACTCTGGTGCGTCTTATACTCCAAAATGTATGGTAATTCCTTTGTTAAACATTTTGTGTTGCTTGCCAGAGATATCTGTCAAGATATCTCAAGATATGTCAAGATGAGCATGTGTCCAATATTTGACCGTGTGTGCCAGTCAGTCTGAAAGGAATGAATATATCCGAAAACATTTGTCAGTTCTTCAAGAAGCTACAGAAACCTTGCCCATCATACATTTCCCACTCGATTTCTCCTTTTTTTGACTTCTGCAGTATCTCATGCTCTTTAGTCCTTTATCTCTGTCTGTGCTAAGCTTCTGAACGTTTTGTCATTTTGGCTAAAAGCATGTAGGGATTCTCAGTCATCCAGGTCATGGCGGATGCTTTTTCAGGAGGCAACTGGACTTTCTTTTCTTTTTTCTTTTGAAGGCGTTTCACTTCTCCTCCAAGAAGCTTCTTCAGCTCTGACAGGATAGTGGGCAATAGAAGGATTTATTTTCCTTGCAGACAACTGGTCATTTGCATCCTTTCAGAGTGTGGTTGAAGCACTTGGAGGGAATGGAGATTTTGCAGTATCCTTCCCCTGCCATGCCCACCAAGCCATGCCCACAGAACCGGTAGTAAAAAAATTTGAATTTCATTACTGAGTACAGCGCACCTTGAATTTGATTGGTTCTTATCTACCGCCAACTCGCTTTGACTGTTAGTAGTTCAGATTCTTGTAGAGAGCTTTAGCGAGGGAGGGAGGGAGGGAGGAGATTCATCTGAATTTTCTGAACTCCTGATTTCCTACTCTTGACAGGAGTCAACAATACAGAGGAGAGTCTGAGATTGTGTGTGTGTGTGTACGTTTGAGCATTGCGTTTTTATGTTTGTTTATAAATGAATTAAACCTTGATCAGGGAGGCCACAAAGCTCCTGAGTAATTAAGATTCATTCACTCTCTTTTGGCCTGCCCTTTTTCAAAGAGCTGAGGTAAAGAGAAGAGATAAATGCAGGAGGGAACCCCACAGGTAAACTCTGAGAGCCCAGGCACGTTATAAATAAGAGTAACGGAATTAATTAATTATTATCTGTATATAATTTAAATGGCTACTACTGCTGCATCTGGGCTCTATTGAAAGAAAGAAAGAAAATCTGATTTTTATTTACCTCAGGCTTCAACTTGACTTCTAGTGGCTACATGGGACATGATGGAGATGTTTCGACAACGGATGTTTAAGGATGCTTCCTTGATCTAGTCTTGTCAACAGCCCTAGAATTTGAAGGTGTCCCTTTCCTCTTTCAAGATCAGCCAAGGTCAACCAAATAATCCCACCAGTATTAAAATGATTCATTTAGTTATAGTCTAAAATAATGGGGAAATCTAGGGTACCGTATTTTTCAGAGTATAAGACGTACCCTTTTCCCTCAAAAAAGAGGCTGAAAATCTGGGTGCGTCTTATACACTGAATACAGCATTTTTTGCCTCCCGAAACCCCTTTTTCCCACAGTGGAAAAAAACGGCCATTTTGAAACAGATCCCAGAAAAGAAAATTTTAGAAGTATTTCTTCTTTTTAAAAAATTGTAGAAAAAAAAGGGATCTGTCTCAGATGGATAATGTTTGAAGGAATGCTGGTGCTCTGGGTGGGGGGTAGAGCAAGATTTAAAATAATAAAGAGTATTTTTATTTTTAAAAATAAAATACTCCCCAACCCTGGAGGACGAAGATATGGAAACGGGAGGGACCTTGGCTCCGCCCGCCGGCGGGAAAGAAGAAGAATCTAAAGTAAAGAGACTCTGATAACTAAAATGATTTTTTCTTTTACATATTGTAATTCCTTAATGGATGTTAACAAAAACAAATGATTGAATGCATGAATTCCTGATATAATATGTAGGTATACCCTTCTACCTTATATTGAAATGTTTTTATATGAAACCTCGGAAAAGACCACCATCTCCGACATGAAAGCTCTAAAATGTTTCTATTGTACCCTATATACCCTTACCCTTAAAAAATTGTAAAACCAATAAAACTTTTACTTTAAAAAAAAAAAGAGGCTGAAAATCTGAATACAGTGTTGTTTTTTGCCGCTCGAAACCTCGCCCCCTTCACCAAAATGGTCATGCACAGCTTCTAGGAAGCTTTTAGAGAGTTCCTGGGGGCTGGGGAGAGCAGAAATGATCACAAATGGCCTGGTTTTTGCTCAATTTTAAACCCCCCCCCAGCCCCCAGGAGCACTCTATAAGCTTCCTAAAGGCTATCCATGCTCTTTTTGTTTTTTTACAAAAAATGAGCCCGTTTTTGTGAAAAATGGGCTGTTTATTGCTCGTTTTTGCCCCCCCCCCCATTCCCCCAGGAGCACTCTGCAAGCCCCCTAAAGGCTATTCATGCCTGGGGGGGGGGGGTGGAACAGGCCCGTTTTTGTGAGGTTTGCACAGTGGAAAAACTTTTTTTTAATTTGCCTCTTCAAAACCTTGGTGCGTTTTATACTCCAAAAAATATGGTAAATTAAGCATGTTCTGAGGGACAACCCTGAGGAACAGCTGACATCCACATGAAACCAGCTCTTTTGATGATAAATGGAAACATAAAACCATCCACTTAATAAAGAAGCAAAAGCTGGAAAAGAAAAGACCCTTAGTGGATTTGACTGCAAGAGTAAACCCTTCGGGTTGATGAATTTTTAATACAGTAATGTTGACAGCTGCAGGAGTCAAAGGAGACTGCTGATAAATTAAAGATAGTCCCCAAATCTTTCTTTA